>AP025064.1:1584766-1713858 GCA_036186865.1 Eustoma russellianum | reverse complement strand
TCCTACTCCACTTGCTTCCTTTTTCATCCTCCTACTACTCTTGATGTTACTCCACACACTTTCTTCTTCCTCCTACGTATCAACATGTTGATTTAGTATCTTCAGTTAAACCACTTGCTCCTTTCTCATCTAGCTCACTCTACTTTGATTTATGTTGATTTTCTTAGTCTAAACATTTCTTACTCTCTTAAACCTGCATATCTTGAATCCTCTCCACTTGCTCATTTCTATCTAGCTCACTCTACTTTGATTTATGTTGATTCTCCACTTGCTCCTTTCCTATCTAGCTCACTATGATTCGATTGAAGTTGATGAAGTAGATTTTCTGACTTTACTACGTTATATTCATTGTTACGTTGTGAGGGTTTCAAACCCAGTATCCGATCAAAAAAATCGCATCGTTTGTTTTGTCGAATTTAACGTAAAAATATAAATTTTCAAAAAAGCGGTAAAACTGTATAGTGCGCAAATATTTTCATAAGTCTGGATCAGTAATTTAGACTTAATAGTATATTAACAATATATAGTTCGACGTAATTTATCAAATACTTTTCATATCTTGATGAATTAAGAATGAAAACTTTTTCCTTCCCCGTTCTGAAGTTCAGAAAGAAAGGAAAAGAGGGGATAGGATCCCCTCACCGCTCACCCCTCACCGCGTGCGTGACCGTGCGACACGTGTCAAAAAAGGAGATGGTGAGGCTGGATGAGGGTAACCCTCGTCCTGGACCGCACGGTGACTCACCGCGCGGTGAGTAGATCTCATCCCGGAAAAGAGAGACGAGACTTTCCAAGGAGTCATCATTTCGGATTCTTTCATCCGATGTCAAAAACAGTCTTTCTATCTAGTTTTATATTTTGAGCTGATTATTTTTCATCTAGTTTTACTGTATTTTTTAATGTCACGTGTTGGGTGGTCTTTTCTCGGGATAGGATCCTCTCACCGTAAATGGGGTGCGGTGACGCGTGACTGCGCGACACGTGGCAGCAAAGGGGTACCCGTATCTAGCCTCACCATCTCCTTTGTTGCAGGTCACAAAGAGGATGAGGAAAGTGGGGTTAGTAGATCAAACCCTCTTTTTTCACTACATGTGCATTGTCACCGGACGGAGAAGTCAGATGTCTTTTGTTCCGATTAGCGACTTTTAGTTCATCATTTCAAGTAACGTCATCCGTCCTACAAAATGTCAGACTGTAAATGTGGCATTTGCTTTAATAAAATTCAGTTCAAAGTTCTTTTGTTTTTCTATTATAACAATTCAGTTAAAAGTTTGGCAATTTTTTTTATATTATAACTTATTTGTTTATCCAAAATTACTGTACAATTAATAAAGACAAATTAATGGAACTGTAGGGCTATTGTCACCATCAATTTTAACACATCTATCACTTTTCTTTATGTTTTAATTAATTAGACAAATATGCCCTTCTTTAATTTTCTTCCACTTTTCTCATTCATCATACATTTCGATTGCCTAGTGCAAAACATATTCAAGTATCAATATCAACAAAGTTTAATCCTTTTCAAGCCATAGAGTATAAAGGGTCAAATTCAATTGACATTCAGTAGTATTTATCCATAGTGATGTCGACAGACTCAAACAGACATAAACATGGAATCGAATAAACAAATCCGAATCGTTAAAATTATAGTACCAAAACTGACTAGTGTCGTTGGACGAAAGGACCGAATCCAAGATGTTAGAGGATCATGCTCCTTTAGTAGGGTCCAACGAGGATGCTGATCCATTGAAGAGATGAATTGTAAAGACCTAAAAAATCCAATATTTGAATGAACGAATGTGTTGTAATGATATGTAAGCATGAGCCAAGTGATAAATGTTAACACAGATTAATTATTTTTTGCCCATCAAGGATGAGAAGCCCATTCAGTTGACATTTATTAGTAATTACCTATAAGGATAATATCGGTCCAAACATATGCCATACGTGGAATCGTATGGAATAATTCGGGTTGTTACATCTTCTTCCTTTAAATAAAAATTCCATATTATTATTTTGAGTTGTCTCAAAATAAGTGTAAATGCTATAAATAGTAAGAATTTTTTTTTATTAATTTCTCTTTGTTTAATGCACATCTTAAACAAACTAATTTATCTTTCACAAAATTAAAAAGAAAGAAACAAATAAATGTTTGACTAATTTCCTTTAAACTCTGCGTCACTTTAACATATATAAGAAGCATGAACTTTGTTTGCTAAAGACAAATGGACCCTTTTCCAATGTAACTTTCATTCTATTGGTTTATAAGTTAATTTAATTGCTGTATTTGTTTTTTTATATTGATTGAATATTTTAATCAATATATAAGTCACACCATTAAACAGTTTTCATTCTTCATTTTGCTTGATTTGTTTTGGTTTTTTCTTTCTCGATATGTTCGAGGAAACAGCCATTTCTGGCCGTCTGTATTTGTCCTTTGCATTTGGTTGCGGTCCGTTGGATTGGCATAAATAAATATTAACAGGTAATATTTACAAATTAGAATTTAAATATTTACATATAGTAGGTCAGTCTAGTTTCTCTATTAAATTCTTTCCATTTGGATCAGAAAGCTCATACCAAGTGATAGTGAATCTAATGCGTATGAACTTCTCCTTTTTCCCTTTCTTTTAATTCGTCTAAACTGTTCGATTGCGTTTATCATAATCAAGCATGTAAAGGATTATGACAGTGATATAATTTGAGCCCCATAAACAGTCTATTACGTAAAGTGTAGGATAAAGCGGCATACATCAGATCGTAAAGCGATCTGACTCCTCTTCGGACCATACGCAAATACGGAAGCCTAGTACACTGCGAATACCTTTACTTATATAGTGATATAATTCGTATATGAAATTACTATATTTTCTCTAGTATTAACTTAAAATATATATCCAATCGCACTTTTCATTTCTAATGGGATCAAAGATATTCTCTTCCTTGATTTTGAAATATAATTGAATAAAGCAAAATGACTCACTGGCTCTGCTTCTTATATTGTGAAGTACATGTTGGTCGATACAGCTTGACGCAAGGAGTAATATTGTTATTGTATATAGTCAATCACAAATCATGGTGGAAGTCAAAATAAAAGCTTTTATTTTCGGGCAAATCATTTACTTATTTTAAAAAAGGGTTGTTATTAGCCAAGTAAAGTACAAATAAATGTAGAAAGTTTGAGCTTCTTTTTTTTTTTTGAAAAAAAAAACGTAAGTTAAAAACTTAAAACAATTAGATTGGTGAAAAGAATTTGGAAGCCTTCAAAACGTTTATTTAAGGATATTAAACTTCAAGATTCATTTAGCCGATAAGCACAAGGAAAAAATTGATAATCCCAATATTGGATTATCAAAATAAATTTGGTCTAAATCATCATCATCATCCGTACCCAGTATATCCCAACAACAGTAAACGCTATCGCTAGGGTCTGGGGAGGATAATTGGTAGGCAAACAATATCTCTGTTCCAAGTGATAGAGAGTCTGCTTCCAGTGAGACCCCGACTATATATGTACCTGCATAAATAACATAATAATAGAGATATGATGTGCTAGTGTGTTAGTGAGGGAATTCAGGAAATACAAAGAAGATGCTTTCGATATTAAAATACACATAACGTGTATATGTACATGTAATAAAAAACAATGGTAAAACATAAACAAACAAGTGCCAAGTCAACCTAAAGCGTAGATAGTATCTACATATATCTGGGCCCTAAATACACTTTAAGATGTCCCTATATACGACCTATACCTCGTTAACCTTAATCTTATGTCTCCGTGAACTCCTATCCTGGACCATGTCCTCAGAGAGGTGCAAATCTAGTAGGTCGTGCCTAATGTGCTCATCCCAAGTCAGTTTGGACTTGCCTTTACTTCCGTTCCCATCTACAATGAGGCTTTCAATTACTCTGACCGATGATGTTGTCTGTCTCCGCTTGACATGCCCAAACCATCTCATTCTTTCCTCCCTTATCTTATCTGTTACATTAGCCACGCCTAACCTTTCTCGAAACACCTCGTTTCTGATCACGTCTAGCCTTGTATGCCCACACATCCACCTCAGCATCCTCATCTCTGCCACTTTCATCTTCTGCAATTGTGACTTCTTGATGGCCCAGCAGTCTGTCATAGATAGCATTGTCGGTCGCACTGCCACCCTATAAAATATTTCCTTTAATTTATTTGGGAAATTTTTGTCACACAGCACCCCTGAGGCCGCCCTCCATCTGCACCAGTCTACTTGAACTCAATGTGTTATATCACTATCTATGTCCCCATTCTGCTGCACAACGATCCTAGGTACTTGAACTTACTTACCTGTAGTACCATTTGACCATCGATGGTGAGCTGGCTATACTCACTGTCGGCTACGCCGCTGAAGTCGCAGTGCATATACTCGGTCTTAAAACAGCTAATCCTTAAACTTTTTCTCTCAAAAACACTGCTCCACTGCTCTAGTCTCATACTCAGGGTATGTCTACTCTCTGCGACTAATACAATATCGTCAGCAAAAAGCATACACCACGTAACTGCCTCCTGTATCGGCTTTGACAACTCATCAAGGATAGCTGCAAAAAGAAATGGATTCAATACAGACCCTTGATGGAGGCCTACCTCCACCGGAAAGAAGTTCGTATTCCCCACAGGCGTACGAACGGTTGTTTTCGTCCTAGCATACATATCTCTAATTATGTCTACATACTTCACACGGATCCCTCTTGCATCCAGGCTATCCCAGATCAGGCTACGTGGCACACTATCATACGCTTTTTCAAGATCGATGAAAACCATATGTAAATCGCGCTTCTTCTCCTTATACTTCTCCATTAATCTCCTGAGAATATGTGTTGCTTCCGTAGTTGACCTTCCTGACATAAAACCAAACTGGTTCACCGTAACCTGAGTTTCTCTCCTAATTCTAGTGTCAATTACTCTCTCCCATAACTTCATGGCATAGCTTAGCAAAATATTAAACCGTCGTTTAGCTTGAAGAAGATATTTTACTGACTTGACTGTATCATTTATATTTTATTGTAGATATTTCTTTACTGTTTAGATTTTGTATTATGCATGTAAATATAGAGTTGGTGGTTTTTCTAGAAGCAAACACTCTATCGTTTGGGATAAAAGTATTGTTTCTCTATCTCTCGCCCTTTCGAGACCTTAGCGATAGCTTTTGATGTCAGTGAAATATACTGAATATGTGTTGTTGTTTAGATTTTGTATTATAGTACTAGCTCAGGGGTTCCTGCAAATGCAGGCAGGTCGCCCCTCCTTCATTTAATTTTTTTTTTTAAATTACATGTTGATTTTGTTGGTATGTTTTATGTATATTCTTAATAACTATCACATAAGGCTCAAAGTTTTTGTTAAATCGTAATTTTGTTCGTATGTTATATATATATATATATATATATATATATATATATATATATATATATATATATGCCGAGTTGCTGTACAGCTCGTCTTTCAGTAGTGATTAAGACACACATCAGGATCAAAGAGGCACGCCTACCATTGTTAATAAATATGATTGTTATTAATTTAATGAGTCCCCAAACCGCCCCATTTATGAGATGAGGTGATATTTGAACCTTGAACAAGTAAACTAATGCTAACCACATAAATTATTTAACATAATTAAATGATTAAGCAATCCTGTAAAGTTGATCAATTGTATAATCACAATATCGGCCAAACATCATCATATAATCATATTTACTTGAAGGATCGAATAGAATCACAACACCAATAATTTAATCACTAAAATGACATCACTATTCATATATAATGTTTAATTATTTTATATTTTGGGGCCAATTTTGTTTTAGGTTGCCCCTAAATTGCCGAAAGCCCCCGTCCTTTTCAATTCTGTTTTCCTACCGAAACAAATTACGGTCAATTTTTTATTTTAGAAAAAGACGACATCCTTCGCTCTCTGTGGCCTCCACCATCTCACCTTCAATGAATATTTTGGAAGATGAAAATCAGAAATCCAACGACTTTCTAGGTTGGATGAAGAGTTACGTAGTGATCCACACAAGGTGTCTCCTGCAAACCAAGCCTTCGGCCTAGTAGCAGTGGTACAGCCACACTGTACATGTCCCTAAAATCGAACTTTTGATCTCTTAGATCAAATTCCAATCTGAATATCAACTGGAGTATGTCCTGTGAGCGATTACAGTCATTTTCTTATAGCCTTTAGGATGGTGTTTGACTATGAACAAATATTTTAGGTGGCTATATAATTTTAACGTGGCTAACTAGAATCGTTATCAGGTTAAAATTAGACTCATAAATAAAAAAAATTGAATAAGCTGAAATAAATTTAGTAATATAATAAAATACATAGACATATTGACGATTATAGCTAAAATTGTATGTTTGGCACAAACAACATTGAACCAATACCATTTTTAATTCAATTCAATACAACAACTATAAAATTACCCTATTGTCTTAGAGCCTTTTACCTATATCGGGGTATAGAGATCGGATGTACGCTACCATATCAATGTGTTAGAAACACACAGAGGTTGTTTTCTAATGATCCATAATAAAAATTGCGTCGAATTATGTCGATTAACTGTTATTCACGATATAAGAAACATGCCCAATTTAATAAGTCATTTTGTTGTAATTCAATTCAGTAATGACCTCAAAACAGGGTTAGTAAAACAGATAGTCTTGTTCGTAACCAGCTTGCCGAATATTAGATCACTCCACATCGTGATCACCCGGATCAGATCTGAGGAGACCTCATATGAGGCAAAATATGAGACCTCTGTTGGAAAATTGCAAAGAATATTGGCAACACAAAACTGTAGAACAGCCGAGACGTGACGGATTGTCACTGTCCTTAAAGCAATTTTGCCTATACCAAAGAGCAAGGTATACTTCTAGCAAATGCTTCCCAGGATATAACGGCTTGCTTCCTTTCTATTGCTCTTAGAGAGAAAATATTGAACTTGTTTAGTAGAAGAGAATGATAGTGAAAGGTAGAAGAAGAATGCTGCAGAAATTTTTCACAAGAATTCAAGAGTTTTTCATATATATTTTGAAGATAGCAAAGCCTACTATTTATAGGCTTTGAAACAAGTTCAAAAGACCCTTTTTCTGCAGATTTTTCCTCCATGGATCGGTTATGGACGTTCAATATGAAAGGAGATGTCATTTGGAGAAGAAGATGCATCTTTTGTGAACAGTCAGGTCACATTAGGCGCTTCATGTGACATCGAACGACCCATTAAGCGCTTAATGTCACTTCGAACGACTATACAAAATGACATCGAACGACTGTACAAAATGACATAGGAGCTTCATGTGACATCGAACGACCCATTAGGCGCTTAATGTCACTTCGAACGACTGTACAAAATGACATTAGGCGCTTCATGTGACATTGAACGCCTACAAGGCGTTCGAAGTGTTCTGGAAGTGTCCCCGAACACTTCGAACGCCACATGAAGCGCTTCAAGTGTTCTGGAAGTGTTCCAGAACACTTCGAACGCCTACATAAGGCGCTTAAAGTGTTTGGAACACCCCCATTTCCTTCCATCGTTCATAAAACACTCCAAACTTCATCCAATCTCCTATCAAAAGGTTACATAACATTATACAAGGTTGGATCACAAGACTTAAAGTACTTTTAAGTACTTTTCCAACAATCCCCCACATGATCCAAGCTTGTATAATTTCAAACGAACGAACATAAACCAATCTTTTCACTATCAAACGAAGATAATGACACATAACGGAGCAGTGACAAACGTCTTGAACTGGCCGGTAGTACAATTTGCAGTTATATAAACGGAAATAGGGTGACAGCCGTCTTGAACCACATATTTCACTACTGTTTATATGAACACACAAATGACATGCCATTATCTAACTTCTTACAAGTTCGCGGTGTGGTGCATTAAAGGCCCTGCACCCAATCCCAGGATTCATAAGCGCTCTAGAGAGTTTTCCAGGCTCTCATAGGAAGCGGCCCCACTTCCACACTTATATAGGTGATATTCATCAAGTGTGTACTGCAACACACCACCATCCTTGATGGCTATGAATTATCCATTAAGAGATTTACATCTCACCCTCAAACATGCAGTGAGTACTATCCTCGAACATCAACATAGGAACGGACATATGTGATAGTACTTAACAGAACTCTTCTATAACGTGTTTTTACCACATTGAACTCCGTTTGTAGGATCTCTACTAATAGTGAGTTGGGTTCCTGTCATAGAGAATTCACATCCAACGGAACAAGTCCCATTCCTCTCGATGTTTTAAGAACCATTTTCCGGTTCAACCCTTTAGTTAAGGGATCCGCCAGGTTTAACTCGGTTTTTATGTATTCCAAGTTAACCACCCCAGAACTAATCAAGTCACGCACAATATTGTGCCTCAAGCGGATATGCCGGCTCTTTCCATTATATATTTTGTTCTTTGCTCGAGCAATAGCTGCCTGTGAGTCACAATGAACAAAAACAGACGGCATAGGCTTAGTCCACAAAGGAATATCAACTAGTAAATTCCTTAACCATTCTGCCTCTGAACAAGCAAGTTCTAAAGCAACAAATTCAGATTCCATTGTTGATTTAGCTTTACAAGTTTGTTTAGAGGATTTCCATGAAATGGCACCACCACCCAAAGTAAATACATACCCGCTGGTGGAGTTTATTTCATCGTTATCTGTGACCCAGTTAGCGTCACAATAACCTTCTAGAACTGCAGGACTACCGGTAAAGGTAAGTCCTAAGTCCATAGTACCCCTTAGATATCTCAATAGTCGTTTCAAAGCATCCCAATGCTCTTTACTTGGACTATGAGTATATCTAGCCAAACGATTAACTGAGTATGCAATATCTGGTCTAGTACAATTCATGAGATACATGACACTACCAATGATCTTTGCATACTCGCACTGAGACACAGCATCACGTTTATTCTTTTCCAATCTTATAGATGCATCATATGGGGTACTAACAGGCTTGACATCATAATGATTAAATTTCCTCAAAATCTTTTCAACATAATGAGATTGAGAAAGCATATAACCCCCACATTTTTCTATCAATCTAAGACCAAGAATTAAATCTGCTTTTCCCATGTCTTTCATTTCAAAAACAGATGATAGAAACGCTTTAGTACTATTTACAACATCAAGACTTGTACCAAAGATTAACAAATCATCAACATATAAACAAACAATAACACCATGAAGATTCTCAAATTTACTGTAAATACATCTATCACTTTCATTTACAACATAACCATTAGACAACATGGCATTATCAAATTTCTCATGCCATTGCTTAGGTGCTTGTTTTAAACCATATAACGATTTCTTCAACCTACAAACTTTATACTCTTGTCCTTTTGCTATCATACCTTCGGGTTGTTTCATGTAAATTTCTTCTTCTAAATCTCCATTTAAAAACGCTGTTTTAACATCCATTTGATGTACAATTAACTTATAAATGGAGGCTAAAGCTATTAACACTCTAATGGAGGTAATCCTAGCAACAGGAGAATAGGTGTCAAAGAAATCTATTCCTTCTTGTTGGGTAAATCCTTTAGCCACAAGCCTAGCCTTAAACTTATCAATTGTACCGTCCGCCTTTAGTTTCTTTCTAAAGACCCATTTACAACTGATAGGTTTACAACCTCTAGGCAAGTCTACGAGCTCCCAAGTATTATTGCTAAGTATAGATTCAAGTTCGCTATTGATAGCCTCTTTCCAAAACTTAGAATCTATAGACATTACCGCTTCTTGATATGTAGTCGGGTCATTTTCTAAAATGAATGCAGTAACAAAGTCATTTCCAAAAGACTTTTCTACTCTTTTTCTCTTACTTCTTCTAGGTGACGTGTCATTACTAGACGTTTTGCTAGACTCACCTTTTTCAAATTTAGGACTAACTAATGACTCTTTCTTCATAGGAAAAATATGCTCAAAAAACTCAGCATTCTTAGATTCAACGATAGAACCATTATCAACCAACATGAATCTATATGCAGCACTATTTTGAGCATATCCTATGAAAACACAATCATTAGTCTTAGGACCAATTTTACTTCTTTTGAACTCTGGTATACCAACCTTGGCTAAGCACCCCCACACTTTGAAGTAATTCAAGTTAGGTGCGTAACCTCTCCAAAGTTCATAAGGAGTTTTATTGGTCTTTTTATGTGGGATTCTATTCAAGATATGACATGCCGAAAGGATTGCCTCTCCCCACATATTGTTAGACAAACCTGAACTTATAAGCATAGCATTCATCATATCCTTGAGTGTTCTATTTTTTCTTTCAGCGACTCCGTTAGATTGAGGTGTGTAAGGAGGAGTGAATTCATGTATAATTCCATTATCTTCACAAAACCTTTGTAAAGATAACACATTATACTCACCACCCCTATCCGTCCTCAATCTTTTAATTTTCCTGTCTAGTTGATTTTCAACTTCATTTTTATACCTGATGAACATGCTTTCAGATTCGTCTTTATGTGCTAGCAAGTAAACTCTAGTGTATCTAGTGAAATCATCAATAAAAGTTATGTAATACTTTTTACCACCTTTACTTGTATAACCTCTAAAGTCACCAAGATCACTATGTATGAGTTCCAACTTATCTGTTGTTCTTTCAACAGATTTAAACGACTTCTTGTGATGTTTTGCTTCTACACAAAACTCACACTTTCCAAAGTCATCTTCACATACATATGAGATTAGGTTGGTGAACTTTAGTCTTTTTAATGCATCTTTATTAACATGTCCTAATCTTGCATGCCAAATATTCAAAGAGTCAACAACGTAAGCAGAACTAGATGCATTCTTATTATTCATAATACACACAGCATCTAATACAAGTAAACCCCCGGAGCAATAACCTTTCCCGACAAACTCCCCATTTCTAGAAAGTATAAGCTTATCAGACTCAAGAACAAGTTTAATGTTAGCCTTGTTCAGTAGTACTCCGGAAATTAAGTTCCTACGCATCGCAGGAACATGCAACACATTGTTCAACTCCAGTCTCTTGCCAGAAGTCAACTTGAGGAGCACCTTTCCTTTACCAAGAACCTTGATACCATGTGCATCTCCCAAGAAAACTTGCTCGCCATCATCTATTTCTTGATATTCAAAAAATAGATCCTTACTGGTAGCAATGTGCTTGGTAGCCCCAGTGTCTACCACCCATTCCGAAGCACTACCGACAAGGTTTACCTCAGATAAGACGACCGCAGCAATGACTTCGTCGGTTGTCTTTGAGAACTCTACCAAATGTGCTTGATTGCTCGCTTGGCCTTTCCGTTGGTTGCATTTAGCCGCTCTGTGTCCAAGCTTTCCGCACACCCAGCACGCTCCTTTCATCTTTTTCTGTCCTTGTCCCTGCACAAATATCTTACCTTTACCACTGTGCTGAGTCTTTTGTTTCTTGGGTTTGTGCTCCACCACGTTCGCTTGAGAGTTCCTTTCATCTCGTCCATTGTCATCAAGCCGATTATTCTCCTCAATGCGGATGTGCTTGATGACTCCATCCAAGGTCAACTTGGCATCATCATGCTTACCTCTCTTCTTGTATTTACTCCAAGAAGAAGGTAGCTTTTCCAACAAGGAGGCTGCTTGAAAAGTTTCATCAACTTTGATGCCTTCTTGCTCCATGTTGTCCACCAACTGTTGATATTGGTGGATTTGATCATTGATCGGTATGTGGTCCACCATTTGGAATTTTAGAAACTCGCTGACCACATACTTTCTTTTGCCAACATCTTCAGAACCGTATTTGCTCTGAAGTGCTGCCCAAATATCCTTTGCTGACGTGAATTTGACATAAATGTCAAATAGAGAGTTGGAGAGGAAGTGCAGAATATGTCCTCTACACGTAGTATTGTCAGCATCATACTTTTTGCCTTCTGTTTCATCTGTTGGTCTGTCTTTAGTAAGCACATATGAAACAGAAATCATCTCCAAGAAGAATAACACCTTTGCAGCCCAACGCCTGAAGAATTTACCATCGAATGGCTCCATTTTGGACATGTCAGGAACAAGTGCTTGTCTTGTTGCCATATTCTCAACAAAAATTGCTTTAAGATTGTTGGAAAATTGCAAAGAATATTGGCAACACAAAACTGTAGAACAGCCGAGACGTGACGGATTGTCACTGTCCTTAAAGCAATTTTGCCTATACCAAAGAGCAAGGTATACTTCTAGCAAATGCTTCCCAGGATATAACGGCTTACTTCCTTTCTATTGCTCTTAGAGAGAAAGTATTGAACTTGTTTAGTAGAAGAGAATGATAGTGAAAGGTAGAAGAAGAATGCTGCAGAAATTTTTCACAAGAATTCAAGAGTTTTTCATATATATTTTGAAGATAGCAAAGCCTACTATTTATAGGCTTTGAAACAAGTTCAAAAGACCCTTTTTCTGCAGATTTTTCCTCCATGGATCGGTTATGGACGTTCAATATGAAAGGAGATGTCATTTGGAGAAGAAGATGCATCTTTTGTGAACAGTCAGGTCACATTAGGCGCTTCATGTGACATCGAACGACCCATTAAGCGCTTAATGTCACTTCGAACGACTGTACAAAATGACATCGAACGACTGTACAAAATGACATAGGAGCTTCATGTGACATCGAACGACCCATTAGGCGCTTAATGTCACTTCGAACGACTGTACAAAATGACATTAGGCGCTTCATGTGACATTGAACGCCTACAAGGCGTTCGAAGTGTTCTGGAAGTGTCCCCGAACACTTCGAACGCCACATGAAGCGCTTCAAGTGTTCTGGAAGTGTTCCAGAACACTTCGAACGCCTACATAAGGCGCTTAAAGTGTTTGGAACACCCCCATTTCCTTCCATCGTTCATAAAACACTCCAAACTTCATCCAATCTCCTATCAAAAGGTTACATAACATTATACAAGGTTGGATCACAAGACTTAAAGTACTTTTAAGTACTTTTCCAACAACCTCTAATCACGCGACGCCACGTGTTCAAAAGAGTTTTTTTTTTTAAAAAGAAAAAAAATAAATATCGGGCCCTTTTATACACGTGGCGTCGCATAATTGGAGGCCTCATATTTTGCTTCATATAAGGCCTCCTCTGATCTCATCCACGTTATCACCAGTCTAACAAAATCTAGCTTCATGCAAAAAAATCATTATATTTATATTTATATCATAATCATTAGGGATACGTAATTTTAGTTTAATAATGTTGTAAGCTTTAGGTTTGAATAAAATCATGAAGTCATGAAGTGTGCTTCTTGGAAGTTTCGTTTTACCAACCATTTATATGTAATGTTATCAGAAAGTTTTGTATAATTTACATTCTTGTCGTGAATAGTTTAAAAGACGCAGTAAGCAGTAAAATTGTAAAAGTTGATACTTTAATTTGAAATAATTGGTACGCATTCATATATCGATATCTAACTTACATATAAACAAAATGCACAATTTTATAGATTTGCTCCAAGAGGTCAATAGTTCGAATCCAGGGACATACAATGTGTGTTCCACTGCTGCTAGGCCAAATGCATGGTTTGTTGGGGACACCTTGTGTGGGTTACTGCGTAAGTCCTCACTTAACATACGAGGCTGCTGAGCTCCTGTTTTGCATCCTCCATAATACTCCTTGGGGCTGGAGCGGTGGAAGCTCAGGACGAGAGATTTCGCCTTTATGCTCCAAAATGTACAATGTTGTGATGAAACTTACTATATTTTGAATAGACATGCTGTCACTAGGAATATTAACGCACCGAGCTGAGCTGAATATTAGGTTATTCGAATTCGGATTTGTTTAGCTAAACGAACTGTTCAGCTCGGTTTGTTTAGCTGAACGAGCTTTAAAATTGGTTAGAGTTCGGTTCGATAACACTATAATTGTTTAAACGAGCCGAATAGTTCACGAACAATTCGGCTCGATAACACTATAGCTATTTAAACGAGTCAAATAGTTCGCGAATAGTTCGGTTCGTTTAACTAAAGAACCCAAATAAGTTCGAATTCGGCTCGTTTAAGTAAAATAACGAACGGACTCGAACCAAATACGAATCGAATTCAAACAGTTCGCGAACTGTTCGGTTCGCTTAACACCCTTAGCTGTCACGGTAAAGTAAAAACCCAAAGAAAGTATTAGCCAGACCCATATCAAACTAAGACTATTTTAATCAAATATTTTTTATTTGAGATTCAAAACAAAGGTTAAGCCAAAATCAGTTAAACTAAGACTAGACATATGTAAAAGAATTTGCTACAGTTTTTTGTTAAAATCTTATAATTTTATGTGTTAGCTACAATCTAGCGAATGTAAGATGCGTCTCACACATCTATACTATTTAATTCTGTTTCATATATATCTATACACACACATATATATATACACACACATATACAGATACATATACGTATATAAATATATACATATACATATACATACAAGCTTTAGACCAACTGGTAAGGTTACTGCTTTGTGACCTTGAGGTCACGGTTCGAGCTGTGCAAACAGCCTCTTGTACCAAGTGTATGGTAATGTTACTTACATCAGATCCCGAAACAATCCGATCCCTTTCCGGAATCTACACAAACGCAAGAGCTTATTGTACTGGAACGTCTTTCTTATAGGTATAGAAAAGGAACCTACTGACTAGGTATGAATTTGATTGCAAGAGGAAGGGTTGCGTACTCCCCGAGTAAGACTTCTCAAAAGAAATATATTGGAAGGAGATATTTATGTGGATACTGAGTACAATGTTTCAATATAAATGGAAAAGTACAGCTATATGTGAGATCAACAAATTATAAAATAATGTTGTTATAAGGGTGTCCATTTATTAATGGGTTAAATACATCAGTACCTCTTGTGTTTTGTCTAAACTATCTGTCTATCCCTTGTGTATTTGGAAAGAACGATTAATTATAGTTTTATCTATTTATAACATTATCTATAACTTAATTGAAATATTTCATACAAGGAAAAAACTTTAGGGTATAGAAAAATGCATGCTTTAGAGTTCTGTCCATTATCTATATTTAATATACATTATCATATCATCATATGTTTCACATGTAGCGATTTTTCTTTGGTAAAGAAAAAATTTGATGCAATTTGATTTTCTGAGAGGAGTTTTGTTTCTTGAGGTATATTTCTATTCTTCATAGTGTAATTCTGAATATGTTCCTTTGCACCCCTCTGATGACATGATCCATGATAGGAGTTTATGAAGGCCGATGATTAAGGTTAACGAAATATATGCCAGATATAGGGGCATCTTAGAATATATTTAGGGGCGTAGATAGTGGTAGATGTTATCTACGCTTTAGATTGACTCTTCAATTGTTTGTTTATGTTTTGACGTTGTTTTGCATTATATATACATAGACACGTTATGGCTATTTTAATAACGACAACCTCTTCTTTATATTTCCTGAATTCTTTACTAACGCACTAGCACATCATATCAAAAAAGAATTACTCATTGTTGACATTTATTACTTAGATCATACTTAAACATTATGTTACAATCTTCTTTCTTTTCAATGTGAGATTTTTTTGGATCTCTATTATAAATACATGGTTTGATACAACTAAAGCTTTATTTTGTTATGCATCAAACCTGTTTATTTTAATCGGCAGTGTGCACAGAATTTATACATATGGATTTCACTTGAGGGACAAAAAATGGAAATTGACCTCATGAGATGTGATATGTGATAACTGTACTTTTAAACATGGGAGGTATTAGTAATAGTTTACACAAAATACAAGGGCATCAGATGTAGTTAAGTGCTTCATTTGACTTCTAGTGGTAATTTTCTCTTTGGGGCCTTTGTTTAAGCCATGAGGACTTTCTGTAGCCTGCAAACGAACCGAATCTAAATGAATTTATTTCGACTCGAGTTTGGCTCGAATTATTTTCATTAGGCTGGAGCTCGTGACGAGTTTTAAATGCATATCGAGTTCGAATTTGAAACACTTGGAAAAGGCTTGAGCTTGATTCGTGAGCTCGAATGTGGCTCGTGAGCTTGGCTCGGCTCGTGCTCGAACCTAACTCACGAGCTGAATGGTTGGTGGGGATTACATGGTTAGGGATGGACGGTGGGGATTACATGGTTAGAGATGGACGGTGGAGATTAATATGAGGGAATATATATGGACATATTCGAGCCAATTATCGAGCCTTCGTCGAGCTTACAAACCGAATACTAGGGTGCTTGAATTCAGCTCGCTAAATATTTCGAGTCTAAAATGTGATTCGAATTCGAATTCAAGCTTGCAAAAATCGAACTCGAACAGAGCCTTTAACTAGCCGAATCCGAATAGTTCGTTTTGGGTTCGGTTCGTTTGCAGGTCTGTGTAGGTAGGTTTTGTTACGTATCTGCATATTACCGTCAAATATTACGTAAGTTCATTAAAAATTACTCAAGTTTTGTTTAAAGTTTTGTAATTTTTTTGTCTACAAATCGTGTAAGTTATATTTACGGAAAAATCTCTTCTCAAGAAAAACATGGAGGCTGCTCCTCTTTTTTCGGCCAACTCACGCAAATGAAATCGGGTGAGATCCTAGGAGGCTAAAAGTGAGGCATAATATGAGGTCTCTAATCACGCGTCGCCACGTGTACAAAAACAAGGGGGTGCTGCAATATTTTTTATTTATAAAAAACTGATTTTGTACACGCGGCGACGCGTGATTGGAAGCCTCATATTTTGCCTCATTTTTAGCCTCCTAGGATCTCATCCGAAATGAAACGAGCTGAGTTCCACTATTGCATATTTCTCTCATTGCTCCCCTTTGTTTTGAGTGAAGTTTCGGGGACGCAGGGGAGGGAGGATACGGTATGCGACCAATAGGGGGAGGGACACATGTCTACTGTGGCAGCTTCTTTTTTTTTTTGCTTTTCAGTTTTGTCACGTGTCAGCTTCTTATTGGTCGCGTGTACTGCGTCCCCCTCCCCCGCGTCACCGAAACCCATTTGCTTTGTTTTAGTTACAAAATGTCAAAATCCTGACTCTGGAGACTTCAACTGTCTCAGCCTCATGGAATTGGGTGGAAGATGTATATCAGAAACTCAACGGCTTCGTAGGTTGGTAAGATGTTGTCATAAACTCACATAAGATGATCACTGCAAACTGGACCAACAATCCTTTAACCTAATTGGACTGTCTGATACGAATATGGTTCGTATGTTGATGTTGTCCCGATCTTTCTTCACTCTCCAAACGTCCCTCAAGCCTTGAATGTGATGGACAATGGTGCCAAGCAACCACCTTCCTTTCAAGCCTCCAAATTCGTTTGGTTGTTATGTGTTTCAATCCGTCCAATCCAACCAGTCACTCCTAATCCTTGGATTGTGGATCACCAACAAGGAACACACAATCCTTAATTGGGTCTAGCCTTGATTTAGATATGTGTAAACCAAAGGAAAAACACAAACTTTTATTCAAGAAACTCAAGAACAAAAGACAATACAAAACCGTATGGTTTTAGTCTCAAAGGTGCGAAAATAGTCTAACTTTTCAAAAGAAATGCTAAGTGATCAATATATTTGATTACAAGTCTTGTTGGCCAACCCAAAAAAACGTCTAGGTGCATCTTGGAGCTTCAATGTTTGCGCCATTTCCTTCCTTGAGATGCAAATCTGATTTGTTATTTTAGGTAAGCTTCTCTCTCTTGGCAAATCCACACTTATTGTCTCAATCACCAATTATTGCATCATTAACCATCCTTCTAGAACTTTCCTTGTGTATCCATGTGCCTTCAATACACGCCATTCAGCCCTCCTTGTGACACAAGATCAGATTTCCTAATTTTGGTAACTTTCTCTCACTTGAATTATCTCCTTAAATGCTCCAAATCTTCAATTATGACTCCATAATTCATTCCAATCATCCCAATCTGATTTATGACATTCTAGAAGGTCTCTTAATTGCATTTGATGATAATATGCGGCTGCCACCCTCTCAAGAAGACCGAAAACCCTAATTTGCACAATTGGGCTTGTTTGGACTTCTTCCTTGCAACTCTTGTAACTATTTTTGTGGACTGATTTTGACAAAACCCAAAACATGAAAGATGCTCTAAATTAAGTCTACTTCAAGGTCCAGCTGGTTCCATGCACGCCCAATCTCACTTGAAAGCCTAAAACCACAAGACAGCCTTGTATGGACAAGCTTGGTCCAAATCTGAGAAGCCTTCCTTTCCAAAGCCCAAGGCGTTTGATCCAAGACCTATAACACCTACAAATCACACTCATACACCAAACATAAGTATTCTAAAACAAACTTTAAAAGAATCAAAAGAAAGGAGCAACTAAAAGCCACAGAAACGGCACCCACAAGCGGACTGACTATCCTGCCCTCCCACCAACCCTTTAACTTATTTATTGACATTGAAAATCATTGGATAATCAGTTCTTAAGCTCAACAATGAGCACCCATTTAGGAGGAACGTTCATTGGTTCATCTTGCACATGTTTGGTTAGAAAGGAGCCAACATCAAAACCAACTTGAAGACAATTAATCCTCTTAGTTTGGCTCCTTGTCAAAGGCCCCTTATGGTTAAGGGCACCTTGTGCAAGCTCCTCATTAGGGGGCTGCTCCTCAGCCTCATCAATCCCCCCCTCCTCAAAAGGATTCGCCCTCGAATCATCAAGATAAACATGCTCAAAAGGGGAAAGATCACTTACATTGAAGGTGTTGGAAACTGAACCATACCTGTCTTGAGGAAGATCAAGCACATAAGCATTTGGACCAACCTTTTGAATGACCTTAAAAGGTCCATCTCCTCTAGGCATAAGCTTGGACTTCCTCTCCTTAGGAAACCGTTCCTTCCTTAAATGCAACCAAACAAGATCTCCAGGATAAAACACAACATCTCGTCTATGCTTGTTAGCTTGTTTGGCATACTGTCTATTCTTTCTTTCAAGTTGGAGTTTAACCTTTTCATGCAACTTTTTGATCATTTCAGCTCGTTGTTTACCATCCATGCTAGTACGCTCATCAATTGGAATAGGCAACAAATCAAGTGGGGAGTGGGGTAGAAAACCATAGACAACTTCAAAAGGGGAATACAAAGACCCACTATGAACAGCCCTATTGTAAGCAAACTCAATATGTGGTAAACATTCTTCCCAATTTTTCAGATTGCTTTGGATTAAGGCACGCAACATTTGTGACAAGGTCCTATTTACCACTTCAGTTTGGCCATCTGTTTGTGGGTGTGCAGTAGTAGAAAACAAAAGCTTAGTTCCCAACTTGCTCCAAAGCACACGCCAGAAATGACTCAAGAATTTACTGTCCCTATCACTAACAATTGTTTTAGGCATGCCATGCAACCTAACAACTTCTTTAAAGAATAGATTTGCAATGTAGGAAGCATCATCTACTTTGTGACAGGCAATAAAGTGTGCCATCTTAGAGAATCTGTCTACCACAACAAAGACACTATCTCTACCACCTTTTGATCTAGGTAAGCCAAGAACAAAGTCCATAGAAATGTCCTCCCAAGGTGCACTAGGTACGTCCAAGGGTGTGTACAAACCATGAGGTTGTGTTTTGGACTTAGCTTGCCTACAAGTGATGCAACTACTACAAGCCTTTGCAACATCTGATTTCATGTGAGGCCAAAAGAAATGTTCCTTTAAAGTTTCTAAAGTTTTAAAAACTCCAAAGTGTCCCATTAACCCGCCCCCATGTGCTTCCTTAACCAACAATTCACACATTGATCCCTTAGGAATGCATAATCGTTTCTCCTTAAACAAATAGCCATCATGCAAATAAAATTTACCAAAAGGAGAATCAACACATGCATCATAAATGGAAGCAAAATCAGAATCATCCTTATACAATTCCTTAACAAATTCAAAGCCAAGCAAGTGTGAAGACAACTTAGTAATCAAAGTATACCTTCTAGACAAAGCATCAGCAACTATGTTATCTTTTCCTTGCTTATACTTAATGACATAAGGAAATTGCTCAATAAACTCAACCCACTTTGCATGCCTCTTATTCAGTTTTCCTTGACTCTTAAGGTACTTCAAACTTTCATGATCAGTATGAATGACAAACTCTTTGGGTTGCAAGTAGTGTTGCCAAGTTTGTAAGGACCTTACTAAAGCATACAACTCCTTATCATAAGTAGGATAGTTCAATGCAGCACCTTTCAACTTCTCACTAAAATAAGCAATAGGATGCTTACCTTGGGTTAGAACAGCTCCAATTCCTACGCCACTTGCATCACACTCTACCTCAAATGTATCATCAAAGTTTGGCAACTTCAAGATAGGTGCTGTAGTGAGACGTCTTTTAAGCTCATCAAACGCCCTTTGTTGGGCTTCCCCCCAATGGAATCCAACCTCCTTCTTGACTATCTCATTCAATGGTGCGGCTACGGTTGAAAAGTCTTTGACAAACCGCCTATAAAAACCTGCCAAACCATGAAAGCTCCTCACTTCTCCCACACTCTTTGGTGTAGGCCATTCAAGGATGGATTTCACCTTGTCTTGATCCATTTCAATCCCTGTAGAACTGATTACAAAACCAAGAAAAACAACTTTGTCCAAACAAAAAGAACATTTCTTAAAGTTAGCATAAAGTTTTTCTTTTCTTAGCTTTTCAAAAACAGCCCTTATGTGATCTAAATGCTCTTCTAAGGACTTAGAATAGATCAAGATGTCATCAAAATAAACCACAACAAACTTCCCAATAAAAGCTCTCAAAACTTCATTCATTAGCCTCATGAATGTACTAGGTGCATTAGTTAACTCAAAAGGCATAACTAACCATTCATACAATCCAAATTTAGTTTTAAAAGCTGTTTTCCATTCATCACCCTCTCTTATTCTCACTTGAAAATAACCACTTTTCAAATCAATTTTCGTATACCATTGTGAACCATGCAACATATCAAGCATATCATCAAGTCTAGGAATGGGGTACCTATACTTTACAGTGATTTTGTTGATGGCCCTACAATCTGTACACATCCTCCAAGTGCCATCCTTTTTCGGGACAAGGATGACTGGAACTGCACTTGGGCTCATACTTTCCCTTACCTTCTCTTTGGCTAAGAGATCCTCCACTTGCCTTTGTATTTCCTTTGTTTCCTCCGGATTGGCCCTATAAGCTGGTCTATTAGGTAGGACAGCCCCTGGAATAAAGTCAATGTGGTGCTCAATCCCTCTTAAAGGTGGCAACCCATGTGGTTCCTCCTCGGGAAACAAATCTGCAAATTCTTCCAACAAAGAAACAACACCACTAGGCAAGGTAGATGGTAAGTCATTCTTAGAAAACAAGCATTCAACACTATCTTTGTAAAGCATCACCAAAACAGTTTTATTATCATACAATGCATGTGTAACTTCACGAGATTTTGCAAAGAAAGCATGCTTCTTAGGTGGATGTGAAATTTGTGAGGTGGATGCTTGTGAAAGTGTTTGAGCCGTGGGTGAGGGTGGACTGATTTGGGCCGTGGGTTGTGTACCCTTGGCCGAGGAGTTTGTGGCCTCCAAAAGGTTTCTTCTCTCCTTTTTAAGAGCCTCTAAGAACCTTTTTTCAGCCTCCTTTTCCTTAGGATCTGAATGGTTCTTCTTCATCCTCTTAGCATCCTCATAAACTTTATGTGGAGACAATGCATGTAACTTAAACTTTTTGCCATTAAAAGTAAAAGCATACATGTTCAATCTACCATCATAAATAACATGCTTGTCAAATTGCCAAGGTCTACCTAACAAAATATGACTAGCATGCATAGGAGCTACATCACACAAAATTTCATCTTTGTAGCCGCCAATAGATAAAGAAATCAGAACTTGTTTAGACACATGAATCTCACCACAATCATTTAGCCAAGATAACCTATAGGGATGGGAATGATCAATCATAGGTAAATCTAACTTTCTAACAAGTTCAATACTTGCAACATTAGCACAAGAACCACTATCAATAATTAAAGTGCAAGTTTTGCCTTTACCAAACAATGGATGTGGAAAATGTTCTCCCTTTGCAAGTTTTCTTCTTCCTCCTTCATGTGTGCACTTAAGGCTTTTCTTACCACAAGAAAGTCCTTATATGCACCCTCTTCATCACTCTTTACCTCCTCAGCTGAGTCCTCTTGGTACTCTTCCTTTGTTGCTTCTTCTTCCTCCTCTTCTGAATAGAATTCATTAGTTTCCTCAAGGTACAACACTTTCTTGGCATTAGGACAGTCCCTTGCATAATGCCCTCTCCCTCTACATTTAAAACACTCAATCTCCCTTGCCCTTGGAGGGTTTGCGGTTGCCTTGCCTTTGCCTTTGTCATTTTGACCTAGATTTGCACCATTGGTCCTTTGAGTGAAGTGTGGTTTATTTGGAGTGTTAGAGCTGTTTTGGCCGAGTGTGTTTGAACTTGTCCGTGCCCCTCCATTGCCATTAGACCTAGGCTGCACTTTAGAAATAGAAGAAGCATTAGTTCTAAGACCAAATCCACTAGTAGAAGAACGTACCTTTAATTGCCTCTCAATTTTCTCAGCTTTGTGAACCATGAAATTTAGATCAACATAGGTAGTGAGTTCAAGTTGAAACCCAATCTCCCTATTAAGACCTCCCAAAAACCGAGCCATGGTTGCCTCCTCAGTTTCTTCAGTATCAGTTTTTATCAACAAACTTTCTAACTCTTTAAAGTATTCATCCACACTTTTATTTCCTTGAGTTAGGCATTGCAACTTTTGGAACATGGATCTCTCGTAAGATTCTGGAATGAATTTCTTTCTCATCTCATATTTCATGTCATCCCAAGTTCCAATTGTTGGTTGTCTAGTCCTTCTTCTTATACTTTGAGTTTGGTCCCACCAAATCAAGGCATAATCCAAGAACTCTATACTTGCATATCTCACCTTTTGCAACTCAGTATAGTTGGTATAGGAAAAGATCATGTCAACTTTTCTTTCCCACTCAATGTAGGCTTCAGGGTCACTTTTGCCATAAAAGGGTGGAATGTTTATTTTGGTTTTCAAATAATCATCCTCTTGAGGCACATGCCTCCTAGGTTGCATTCGGCCTTGAGGCCTTGGGTATACCTCCTCAACCTCTTCCTCTTCATAGTAGTCATTCCATTCCTCCCTAACAGGTTGTTGTCTCATTCCTTGCCTCCTATCTCCTCTACCCCTTGCTCCTCCTCTACCTCCCATGCTTGTGGACCCCTTAGGTTCAGTTCCACGGGATGTTTGGCCATGGTTTTGAGGTGGGGGCTGTTCTTGGGTAGGAGGTGTGTTGGATGTCATCCTGGCTTCCCACTCATCCATCCTAGATTGCATATTACTAACCATCTGTGCAATCTTTTCCATTGAATATTCCACTTTGTCTCCTCCTCCTTGGGTACTGTTTGAACCATCCATGGCAACCTGAAACGCTATCAAAAACAAGAAAAGAAGAAAACTAACACAAGAAACAAAAGTGAGTTGTTAGTGAACACAATAAGGAAAACGAAAATCTGTTTGGGCCTTTTTTCTTTGTCCTCCCTTGTTTTCTCTCAATTGTTCAAGTGTTTTCCTTGGCTAATCTTGAGCCAGAACCTCTTAAGGCAAGTCCCAAATTGGCTAACCACAATCTGCTTTGTTTTCTGTCCTTGCAAGCTTCTTTTGCCTTCAAAAACACCAATTGATCAACAAGTGGTAAAACAGCTTCAAGAAGTTTAGAGCACAATTTTAAACACACTTAATAACTATGATTCAAAGAAACAAGAAACCAAAAAGTGATGTAGTTGGTTGAACCAAAGAATTGCTAGGGGTTGTCCTGGGCAATCTTTAATTAAACCAACCTATGCAATATCAAATGCAAGCTCTTTGATTGATAGTATGAATGTGTATCCAGGGTTGAGAATTGAAGGCTTTATGTGTGTTGTTTTTGGGGTTGGATAGTAGATGCAAAAAGATGGAATTTTTGTACAAAAGGAACTTCTTTTCTCTTCCTTTCTTTTGTGCACTTTTCGTTTTTTTTGTTGCTTTTGTGCACGTTTTCTCTTCTTTTCTTTTCCTTTTTTTTTGACGTCCAAATCAGCCTTGATGCAAACTTTGTTTGCTTTTGCAAGAATCAGTTGTGTATGCTTGAATATACTGCTTATATGTAGGAAAGATGATCCTTTTGTGTTTGTATGGATGTTTAGTAGAAAACAGATTTTCCTTGGATACCAATACAACCAAAACAAACAAACTTGTATTCAATATCACACAAGCAAATTTAATTAAAAGCTTCGATAACAACAACGTGTTTGACTCAAAGGTATCTTCTTTTAGGCCTTGGGCTGATTTTAGATGGAGTTAAACCCTATTCAATGCAAACAACAATGATCCTATGATTAAGTGTGTTGAAGATGAGATCTTTAATGATAGGTGATCAATATTGATGCAAAAGATGAAGCCTTTTTTTTTTTTGAATGATTGAGAATAACAAGAGTGACACAAAAACAATGGATGAATAGATGAAGATTTGAAGACGGGGATGAGAAGAACAAGAATGACGCAAATGACACAAGAAAAGATATTTGAGATGAAGATAAACGAGAGCTCTGATACCACTTGATACGAATATGGTTCGTATGTTGATGTTGTCCCGATCTTTCTTCACTCTCCAAACGTCCCTCAAGCCTTGAATGTGATGGACAATGGTGCCAAGCAACCACCTTCCTTTCAAGCCTCCAAATTCGTTTGGTTGTTATGTGTTTCAATCCGTCCAATCCAACCAGTCACTCCTAATCCTTGGATTGTGGATCATCAACAAGGAACACACAATCCTTAATTGGGTCTAGCCTTGATTTAGATATGTGTAAACCAAAGGAAAAACACAAACTTTTATTCAAGAAACTCAAGAACAAAAGACAATACAAAACCGTATGGTTTTAGTCTCAAAGGTGCGAAAATAGTCTAACTTTTCAAAAGAAATGCTAAGTGATCAATATATTTGATTACAAGTCTTGTTGGCCAACCCAAAAAAACGTCTAGGTGCATCTTGGAGCTTCAATGTTTGCGCCATTTCCTTCCTTGAGATGCAAATCTGATTTGTTATTTTAGGTAAGCTTCTCTCTCTTGGCAAATCCACACTTATTGTCTCAATCACCAATTATTGCATCATTAACCATCCTTCTAGAACTTGCCTTGTGTATCCATGTGCCTTCAATACACGCCATTCAGCCCTCCTTGTGACACAAGATCAGATTTCCTAATTTTGGTAACTTTCTCTCACTTGAATTATCTCCTTAAATGCTCCAAATCTTCAATTATGACTCCATAATTCATTCCAATCATCCCAATCTGATTTATGACATTCTAGAAGGTCTCTTAATTGCATTTGATGATAATATGCGGCTGCCACCCTCTCAAGAAGACCGAAAACCCTAATTTGCACAATTGGGCTTGTTTGGACTTCTTCCTTGCAACTCTTGTAACTATTTTTGTGGACTGATTTTGACAAAACCCAAAACATGAAAGATGCTCTAAATTAAATCTACTTCAAGGTCCAGCTGGTTCCATGCACGCCCAATCTCACTTGAAAGCCTAAAACCACAAGACAGCCTTGTATGGACAAGCTTGGTCCAAATCTGAGAAGCCTTCCTTTCCAAAGCCCAAGGCGTTTGATCCAAGACCTATAACACCTACAAATCACACTCATACACCAAACATAAGTATTCTAAAACAAACTTTAAAAGAATCAAAAGAAAGGAGCAACTAAAAGCCACAGAAACGGCACCCACAAGCGGACTGACTATCCTGCCCTCCCACCAACCCTTTAACTTATTTATTGACATTGAAAATCATTGGATAATCAGTTCTTAAGCTCAACAATGAGCACCCATTTAGGAGGAACGTTCATTGGTTCATCTTGCACATGTTTGGTTAGAAAGGAGCCAACATCAAAACCAACTTGAAGACAATTAATCCTCTTAGTTTGGCTCCTTGTCAAAGGCCCCTTATGGTTAAGGGCACCTTGTGCAAGCTCCTCATTAGGGGGCTGCTCCTCAGCCTCATCACTGTCACATCCATCCTCTTGAACTTCCGTGTAATTCCTGTCATTTTGATCATATCACAAACACGATCAGAAAGTTAAATGTAATTCTCATACGGTAGCTGAACAGATACTAGGATTGTAGATCACATCTAAAATTACATTTTCAAATATTATCAACCGGAGTATAAGTATTTGGGCCTTTCTGATAGCTTCTTATACCAGAGTAATTTAAACATTGACACCTTATAAAACGGATTGCTTATCTTGATTTACATTATCCATGAACTTCATAGAGCTAAGTAACGAAGGTCTTCTGGATGTGGGTTCAACCTTTTACATTCAATAAAGTTAAATGTGTTTCATTTAACCTCCCATAACGTGTGTCCGACATTTTGATTACTCTCTTAATCTTAGTTTCATTATTATTCTATTCTGTGAATCTTAAAATGTTACCTTCTTTCTATAATAGACCTATCAAATTTTGTTAAATTCCAACGTTATCATTGTAACCAACCAATAAAAACAAAGCATTACATGTAAACTAGTAATACAACAAAGGTAAAAATGGACAATGGAAACTCTTTTAATTACCAGTACATTATATGATATTTTCTTATTATTTTATATTTTATGTATTAGACGATCAAATTAGAAAGGAAATAGTCTATCACAAACAGTGCTAGAAAGTTAAATGTGATCCATGGAACGTCTCATGACTTGAATTTGACAACATTATGATATGTTTGACAATAATAAACGTCACTTGTTCGGTATTCGTCCTTTTTGGTACAAAAACAAGTCAATAAACAATTAATCGAAGTAGTCATTTAGTACTTAAAATCATGTTTATATAACATGATTTGCTTCACTAATAATATGGACGGTGTTGCCGTCCATAAACAAAAAGAAAAGTAAGAAACTTGGATGTGATGTCATCCCACCACCTCACCCCAACTAAGGGTGTTAATCGAACCGAACAGTTTGCAAACTGTTCGAGTTTGATTCGTATTTGATTCGACTTCGTTCGTTAATTTTACATAAACGAGTCGAATTTGAACACTTATTTGGGTTCGTTTACTAAAACAAGCCGAACTATTCGCGAACAGTTTGGATTGTTTAAACAGTTATAGTGATCAAACCGAACTCGAACCAATTTTAAAACTTACAGTAAACAAACTGAGTCAAACAGTTCGTTTAGCTAAACGAATCCAAATTCGAAAACTTAGTATTCGGCTCGACTCGGTTCGTTAACTCTAGTAGGAAAAAAATAAAGAAAAGAAAAAGGGGGAAAAAGAAAAGGTTACACGCAACATAAGTGGATGATATTATAATACACAAACACCACACATTACTGTTACACCGACATACTCCAACCCCAGAACGAAAGTAACCACAACAAAACATCGTACCCTTCCCATGCACCACCACTTCACAAAAACTACAACATTCTTAAATCTATGGACATTAAGGTTATGATCTACTCACCCATTTCCTCTCAACGCACGACACGTACCAGCAGAGATGGTGAAACTAGATGAAGGTGAGCTGCATCTAGTCTCACCACCCTTGATGCCACGTGTCGTACGGTGGAGAGTGAGATAAGGTGAAATAAGGTGAGGGGATCCGTCTCCAACATTACAGACAACCATTAAACCTTACATCATCGGCAACTTATTTACCGTTACCAAAGATAACTTGCACCCCCTCCCAAATGACTGCTAAATATCGGGTTAATTTCAAATGGCCAGCACTAAACCGGGAACACATTTTCCAACTTGACCAGCTAGACTGCTCTCCCAAATAGAAGGGCAATGAACCGAATCATCAATAGTCGGAAAATCCAATTGGTCGGATTTTCCGACCCGGGTCACGGTTAGTGACGTGTTAAAATACTCCCGGACTTGGGTAATTATCCCCTCAGTGACGGTCCAGGCGTGCACCCAAGTGATGTTTCTTTTCGGGTCGGATCCTTCGACGAGGATAATGGACCCGAAGGCGGTGATCGATTGGGGGACGAAATTGAAGAAGTCTTTGCCGGAGGTGTAGGTGGAGGTGCCGCCGGTGAGGAGGCGCATGAGAAATTGGTGGGAAGGAGGACCATGGAACCACCACTCAAGGTCGGAGGCTAGAAGCTTCTGGACCTTGTCCACGTCACGTGAATTCAAGGCTTCATATAGGGCGATCACCACCCTCTTGTTTTCTGGTTCCGCCAGAGTTTCTTTTGAGGTTGCCAGTTCCGGACAAAGATTAAGATTCTGGTGGATTTTGAGGAGGTAGTGAAGAAGGATGTGTGAGAAATGTAAATGGAGGGTGTACTTATAGAAGGAATTAGAGGGGTGCTTCTATAAATAATTGCTGAGTTTAAGGGCATTTATGTCCTGAGACGATTTTTAATTTACAAGGCTGATGTGGACGTGTGATGTGATTGACACAATTTTATCTTCTGAAATATCAGTTAATCAATACAACTTGACGCAACTTCATTTCTAAGGAGCATCATAGAGAATGTAAATCAAGAGTTAAGCAGCTTCCTAGGTTGGGGGAGGTCATACGCAAGGAGCCCACACGAGGTGTCCACTACAAACTGAGCCTTTAGCCAGACAGCAGTGAAACAACACACTACACGTATCCCTGGAATTGAACCATGTACCTCTTGGAGTAACTCCTAACCCGAATACCGACTGAGTTATACTTGGGAGGACAAATACTCCCTATTAATTATACATTTAGTTGCAAAATGTTCCCATGAACAATTTTTTTCAAGGATTTTTCCCGTTATTTAATATTACAGAAAGGAGAGAAAATGCTATAAATATAGTTAATGAGAGATTTTGCCACTTTGATTTAGTTCATGTATTTTTCTAATTAAAATAAGCCCCCGTCATAATAGAGATATAAATGACTGCAAGGACCTAATCTTATACCTATGATCGTGGGTGTACCAATTTTGGGGTTAGGATTCCCTCACTTCAAATATCTCACCCAATACGTCACCGTACGACACGTGGCAGTAGGGGTGGATGGTAAGGCTAGATGCGGGTCACTCTCATCTGGCCTCATCACTCACCTCCTGCTGCCACGTGTCACGCGGTGACGCTTGGGATGAGGAAAAAGTGGGTGATGTGATCTCATCCCCCAATTTTGATCGCTAGACCAAACATTATTGATGTTTCTATTTTCTTTTGTTTTGTATTTGCCATTTTTTTTAATAGTAAAAGTATCGTCACCTAAGTTCTAGAGATGAAAAAATGCTACTAAACCTGATGTCTCATCAAATTTAAGGCAAGTTTTGATATAAAAAGGAAAGCAATGCGATGTGTTTTTTTTATTATCTTTAACGCCTTAAAAAAAAAATCAATGATACAAGATGTCTATCGACATATACAAGGTTTTAAAAATAAGACGAGATTTACTATTTATGTTGAGTATCTAATCTGGTGTTTAAATATAAAATTATGTAGTTCTATTAAGAAACATATACTATGACAAACATAATACATTTTTTGGTACGTAATTTTTGACATAACTATGTCATTTTACATTTTGACATCCAACTTGGTTACCTAACATTGCAACGTTGGCAACAAATTCTATCTGCAAGGTGACGTATTCTTCACGGTTCACTGCAATTGGATCAGATGAGATCTTGGAGCAAAAGACGAAATCCCTCGCTCTAGCTCTAAAGAATATTGTGCATGATGCAATTGAGGAACTCAGCGGTCTCATAGGTTGGGGGAGGACTTACGTAGTGACTCACACAAAGTGTCTTCCTGTAAACTAAGCATTCGGCCTAGCAGCAGTAGAACACTCACAATGTGCGTGTCCCTGAATTCGAACTCTTGACCTCTTAGAGCAAACCCCAAGTACCAAATGGACTATGCCCTGAGGGCTGGATCAGATGAGATCTAGTACCACAGTTGGATACTCAAAATGAAGTTTATAAAAGGAGAAGATGTAAATGTTTTATTCAAAGAACAATACATCAAGGGGCAATGGCGAACTTACTTTCACAACTTTTTTAACAGCGTAAGAGTCGACCATGAAGAAAGAGAAAGCATCATTATCCAAAAACAACAATGTAATACCTGCGAGTGTCGTAGCATCACACAAGGAGAAGTGAAGATAGCACTTAAGAAGATGGGAATAGCTAAGGCAGTTGGCTTGGATAACATACCCATTGAGGCGTGGAAGTGTTTGGGAGAGGAAGGGGTTCAATGGATAACTACTCTGTTCAACCTTATTTTCAAAATAGGAAAAATGCCAGATGAGTGGAGAAGGAGCGTAGTGGTCCCTCTATATAAGAAAAAATGAGACGCTCAGTATTGTGGGAATTATAGGGGGATTAAATTGCTAAGTCATATTATGAAGTTATGGGAGAGAGTAATCGACACTAGAATTAGGGGAGAAAATCAAGTTACGGTAAACCAGTTTGGTTTTATGCCAGGACGATCAACTACGGAAGTAATACACATTTTAAGGAGATTGATGGAGAAGTATAGGGAGAAGAAGCGCAATCTACATATGGTTTTTATCGATCTTGAAAAAGCGTATGATAGTGTGTCACGCAAACTGATATGGGATAGTCTGGATGCAAGAGGGGTTCCTATGAAGTATGTATATAGACATAATTAGGGATATGTATGGTAGGACGAAAACAACCGTTCGTCTGTAGGGAATACGGGCTTCTTTCCAATGGAGGTAGGCCTCCATCAAGGGTCCGCTTTGAGTCCATTCTTTTTTGCAGTTGTCCTAGATGAGTTGTCAAAATCGATCAAAGAGACAGTTCTATGGTGTATGCTTTTTGCTGACGATATTGTATTAATCGTAGAAAGCTCTGCGGCTTCAGCGGCGCATCCGACGATGAAAATAGCCAACTCACCATCGAGGGTCAAGTGGTCCCAAAGGTAAGTAACTTCAAGTACATAGGATCATTTGTACAGAAAGATGGAGACATCACGTAGCACACTAAGTTCAGGCAGGTTGGTGTAGGTGGAGGATGGCCTCAGGGGTGCTGTGTGACAGGAATTTTTCAATTAAATTAAAGGAAAAATTTTATAGGGTGGCAGTGCGGCTGGCAATGTTATATGGAACAGACTGCTGGGCCATCAAGTGGACACAGTCACAGAAGATGGAAGTGGCAGAGATGAAGATGTTGAGGTGGATGTGTGGGCATACAAAGCTAGACAAGATAAGAAATGAGATATACAGAGAAAGGTTAGGGGTGACTAGTGTAACAGATAAGATAAGAGAGGGAAGACTGAGATGATTTAGGCATGTCAAGAGGAGACAGACAACGGCGTCTGTTAGAGCAATTGAAAACCTCATTGTAGAAGGAAAGAGGAGTAAAGGCAGACCCAAACTGACGTGGGATGAGCAGCTTAGGCATGACTTACTAGAGTTGCACCTCTCTCAGGACATGGTCCATGATATGAGTTCATGGAGGCAGAATATTAAGGTTAAGGAGAGATAGACAGGATATAGGGCACCTTAGAGCATACTTAGAGGATTAGATAGTATTTGGACTTTAATTTGACTTTGCATATTTTGTTTTGGTCTTTTTCTTTCAATTATTTGTGTATGTGCACTATTATGACTATTTTAATAGCGGAAGACTTTTGTATATGTTTAAGTTGACTTTTCACTTTTTTGTTTATGTTCTGCCGTTATTATATATTATATGTACATATACACGTTAGGAGTATTTTAATATCGGCAGCCTCCTCTTTGTATTTTCTGAATTACCTATCATATCCATATTATTGTGCCGATTATGTAGGTACATATAGAGCCGGGGGTCTCACTGGAAGCAAACTCTCTATCCCTTGGAATAGAGGTATTGTTTGCCTGCCATTTACCCTTTCCAGGCTCTAGCGATAGCTTTTGATTTCGTTGGAAAATACTGGATTCGATTGATTGAGTGATTAGTCGTCTCACTTGAGTACTCAACTTTTATAGTGAATCTCATCCAGAGTTGGTTGTATTCTTAGGGGTGATCAAGCATAATTTTGTACTCCATTCCTTGGTGGAAGCATGGAATTCAGTTCAAATGACCCAACTGATCTAGTGTATGTAGAAATACATACATACACATATGTATATATGTCAAATAACTCTAAAATTATTGAAGCTAAATTTTCTTTTTTGCATGAATGGTCGATGTTTGAATCATAAAATAGACAGTTTACTTGAGATGTCCAAACATTAGTGTGTGTGTGTGTGTCTATACATACATATATATATATATATATATATATATATATATTAGGAGGCATATTGCAGAAGGCCTTTTACGACGGCATAGTGCATTCGGCCTGATTCCCTATTGTCTTTTTTCTTTTGTTATTTTATTAAGGTCCTAATTCATACCTCATATCGTGTCTAACGTAAACGCCAATTTATACCGTGTCTAACAACATGTGTTTTGGCAAAGCGTTAAATATTTTTCTTCTGAAGACCCAAGGCGTTAAATATCTTTAGCACAAGCATTATCTTCGATATCTCTTAAGTACTTTATTTTTTTCGAATTTATTGTACATGTGTTTTTTTTTGGGGGGGTCATTTTCAGATGGAGACTGATGGAGGCATCTTTCACCTCACAATGTTAAGGCTAATCTAGGATTGGATTTGTTTTAGAGACATAGGGGTGTGATGAAAATGGACAATACATTATTGACCGAGTTTGTGGCAGATCTGTCATTCAGGCCTTCCTACAGGTAGGGGTGTCAAACAGGTCGTGTATCGTGTTTCGTGTTTCACGTTTTTCGGGTTTCGTGTATCAAAGTGACATACTCATACCTTACCCGTTTGCTTTGCGTGTATGGATGTAGATACCCAAACCCGTACATGTCAGGTTTCGTGTCGTGTATCGGGTATACCCACGAACTTGACAAATACTAATATTTCAAGTCATGTACATGTCATTTCATGTACTTTTCAGGTATTTTCAGGTTTCGTGTATTTTCCAGGTTTCATGTACTTAAACGACTATTGATACAATGTATGAAACAACAATAAGTACACAACCAAATGTTAAATATTAAAATGAGTGAGGTCCTCTAAACTCAAATTACTTGACTCTGCAATAATAGATTAAAGAAATGAGATTTGAGAATAGAGGAAGGAGGGGAACCGAACAGGGTTACTTAGAAGCGATGTGGTCTTTTTTTTTGGAAAAAATTATTATTTATTTTATTAATTATAAATTTTATTTAAAATACATTTTTTAATTTTGTGTATAAACAGGTATAAACGGGTACCTGCGGGTATACCCGGACACGACCCGCCATTGGCGTGTATCTTTCAGGTCTTACCCGATTTCTACACGAAACCCGCCAAGGTCATACCCATACCCGTAAAAATTCGTGGCAGGTTCAGGTCGTGTTTCGTGTCGTGTCTGAAATTGCCACCCCTACCTACAGGCTCTGTTCTTTTCCGACGCCGCATTACCACGGATGGACGCTACAGAGTTTGTGGCTGTGTTGATGATTATAATCTCCATGTCATAAGAGATTGTCCGTGGATGCGTCAGGTATGGCTTAGCTTGGTTCACCCTACCGTGATGGATAAGTTTTTGTCTCTCCAAACCTATGGATTGGATCATGGCAAATGTGGGATCTTCTTGGCTCAGTCTTTTCACTTTAGCAGAATGGTGCTACATCTTTCGTCAGGCTGTCTCAAGCTTGTGGTACTAGCGCAACCAGCTCACCCACGACTTGATTTTAACATTGCCTTCACCAGCGCGTGTTCGTAACAACTTTATTAACAGAGTTACCAGTTTAACCTTTGTAAATATGCATAAGAGAAATGGTAGATTATACTTGTATTTATTCTAATTGTACGTGACCAATGTTACTGTAATTTTGTTATATATCAATACAGATCTATTTCTTCGGAAAAAAAAGGACAATACATCACGTGATGTGATAAACGAATAAAAGGGCTAAGCTCCAGAAGAGGTAGAATCTCTGGTGTTGAAGAATGTTCTTTCTATAGCAATTCCCACTTTTCACATATCATTCTTAAACAAACTGATAAAGTTGCTGTTTTATGACTTTAAGATCACGAGTTCGAACCACGAAAACAGCCTCTTATACAACGTATAGGATAAGACTGAATACATTATATCGTAAAGCAATCCAACCCCACTCCAGATCATTCACAAATACAAGAGTCTGATGCATCAAGAATGTACTTTTATCCTTCAAGAAAACAAAAGCAACCCCATTAACCAAATTTTACGGCCCTTGGAAAATATTTTATCAATTCTAAGACGTCACTGCTCTCCTTTGGATCATTGGTATCGTAGATCGACAAAATTTAAAGGGCAAATTTCAATGTTTACTAAACTATTTTTAGAAAAGCATTTTATTTATTTGATTTTTTAAATATTTTGATCATTCATCTTATAAATTTACAACAAAAAAGGACGCTTGGCTTACTTTCTCAGATAAATCAGAGGATTTATAAGGTATTATCAGCCGTTCAAGTGGTTTTAACTTCAAGAATTTCGGATTTCTTCTTTGTTTATAGCACCATGGAAGTGGGATTCATCTCATTCAGGAAGCAAGAAGATATTATAGATTCTTGAGGTTGCACGTTTTACTTTCCTTTTTTGTCTCTAAAAACTGACAATTGATCTATTTTAATATATGAAGCTTTTTTATTTGTGTTAATAAGTTTCTTCAGTAGTATATTAGTATATATAGAGCCGGTATATATTAGTATATATAGAGTATTATTTGTGTTAATAAGCTTTTTATTTGTGTTACTAAGTTTCTTCAGTAGTATATTAGTACATCATATACCTATTATCGTGTTATTTATACAAGTATATATAGAGCCGGGGTTTCACTGGAATCAAACTCAAACTCTCTATCCCTTAGAATGGAGATATTGTTTGCCTACCTCTCACCATCTCCAGACTCTGGCGATGGCTTTTGGTGTCGTTGAAGGTATTGTTTGCCTACCTCTCACCCTCTCTAGACTCTAGCGATAGCAGATATTGTTTGTCTACCTCTCACCCTCTCCAGACTCTAGCGATAGCTTTTCATGTTGTTAGGATATATTGGGCATGTTACTTTCGGTATTTGAATTAGGTTATCTTAACAGATAAACCATGGTCATCTCATTTTTTCTTCAATTTGATTTTGAACAAATCTTTTAATTAATTTGCATTCCTGATAATATATAGTTGGTAATAGCCTATTTTCAAATTTTAGAATATTCATCAACGAAGCGTGGTAAGTTACCGAACTCTTTTTCAGTTTTATGATTCGATTAAATCACCTATCTTAGTCTTATGTAATTGTTATCTGTAGATTTTAAATTTGACAATCTTAATTTTCATATTATTAGTTTCCGTTTCTAATGGAGTCAACGAGACGACTTTGGAATATGATAGAATAAAACAAAATGACTCACTAAATTGGCTGCGCTTCTTATATAGTGAAGCAGCAGCGGATCGAGGGTTATCGGAAAACAATCTATGTGTCTTTATAACACATGAGTATGGTTGCGTATATCCGACTATACATATCCCACTATAGCGGGAGCCTCTAAGGCAGTCGTATAATGTTGTTGTTGTTATATTTTTTTCATACTAATAAACATGATCACATCATATAAATTCATCAAATCCCACGTTTTTCAAAATTGATTTTAATCATTCTTTTATCAGATTCATGACAATCATACTAACTCATGAACATGTTTTGAAGTATTTGAATACTTCCACCTAATCTCAACATTTTGAATTTTGAATGATAACTTGTGTAGTTTATCATGCTCTTATATAAGGAAGCTTTAATTTTTTTTTTTCATTATAACGATTAGAGTTTATCATCTTTAATATTGTTACAGTTTTCATCATGATCAATGGATAAACATGGGAACTGCTCTTACTGCTACACCCCAAATTCAGATTTTAGAATTGGATTAGTTTGTCTTGATTGTCATAGGGGATTTTCTCGTTTACGGGACCTAATCGCTGATGATGTTACCCAAAAGGACGCGACCTCAGTGTTTCAGGTAATATTACTTCTTCATCTATATATATACATATATATATATATGGTCGTAAGTAGGGATAATCAATAAAATAAAGAATACTCTGTCTTCCTTATATAAAAAAATATATGTGTGTGTTGTGATATTTTAGGCCTTTACTGTCAATGCCTCGAAGATTACAAATTCTAAGCCAATCACTCTTTATGCATATTATAATATAGATTTTAGTAAAGTCGATGCCATTTTGTCAAATTGAATATGTTACATAGCGTTCATATTCCCATATGATAAATTTAAGTTATTTCCGCAACAAGTATATCTAGTTTCGGCCGTCACCACAATATGTAAGGATATGTATGCATGCCTTTTGTAGTAACAACAATAGTATTACTTCATTGTCTTAGAAGTTTTTGTATATAACAAAGTACGGGTATATGAAGGCCGAATGTACGCAATCATACTCATGTCGCGTATAACAGGGTATGGGTATAGGAAGGTCAGAAGTAACAACAACAGTATTGTCTCATTGTCTTAGAAGCTCTCATGTATAACAAAGTATTGGTATATGATGGTCGAATGTACGCAATCATACTCATGTCGCGTATAACAGGGTATGGATATGGAAGGGTCTAAAGTACGCAACCATACTCATGTGTTATAAACATACAGATATTGTTTCCGATAACTCATAATGAAAATTGCATTAAGCTGTATTGATAAAACATATATTTTTATTGGTTCAAATGTGGATTTTTATGTGCCAAAAATATTGTCTTACTTTCTATTTGGATTGTTCTAAATATATTTTTATTTTCTAAAAATAGCAATATATTAGTAGTCAATATTCTATCTTATCCTCCCAATTAACACTTACATGATTTCTTTCTTTTAGATCTACTATTAATCTAAGTTTGACTGAAACAATATTTTCAAGCACAAAATTTTTGTAGGATGGAAAAAATATCATTCTACTGTATCACTAGTTAGCGTTATACTCTTAAAATAACATAAAACCTTGCCTGATATACTAATTGAATATTGGAACATCAGGCTTAAAACTCACAAATTTTAAAATGGTCAATGAACAAGTATGATTAGTTTATCTATGACCAATAAAATGCGTAAAATATACATGGGTCCCTTGTTTTGACCAATCACCCCTTTGATTACATATAGATATAGTTTATTTGTCGTCATTTTATTGGGTCACCAGCGATCATTTTCAATTAACGTTTGTTGTTTCTCTATCTTCCCCAAAACCTAAACCTTCAATCATTTAGCAGCTAGTGGAAGGAGCTTTGCGTGAGAGGCAAAAGCTAACAGAAAGAGTGACCTCTCTCACCGAGTTAGTGAAGATGCTCAGAAACAACACTCCACCGGACATACTAGTGAAATCGGGTCAAGATAATGGGCCAACCATACCCGCACATCGATCCATTCTGGCATCAAAATCTCATGTCTTAGCCAAAAAGGTATTAGACACCAAAACGCTGACGTTTCCCAAGATGAACCATGATGAGCTCAAGATTTTCCTAGAGTTCTTGTACAATGGCGGGTCGGATTTTACCGACAAAGATCTGTTCATGAAGCATGCAGCAGCATTGCTTGTTAATGCCCATGAGTACGATATCTTGCAGTTGAAGGTATTGTGTGAACGTAAAATGGTGGCAGCTATGGATGCTGGGAATGTTCTTGAGTTCTTAGAATGTTGGAAGATTTGTGGAAATGTCAAGTTGAAGGATGAAGCAATCAAGTTCATTAAGAGAAATAAGAATTTGGTTTTTAGATCTGAGTTTGATGATTTTTCGATCAAGAATCCAGGTCTAGCTTTGGAGGTTACAAGGGCATGCATTAGTGAACAAATGGGATTTTCTTGACCAGGGCTTAGGTCAACTTCTAAAGTTGAGAAATCAATTTATAATGTATCTTGCATGAAAGTAATTTTATCGTGGTCATGGAGCAACTAGTGACCCAATAGAATGATGACAAATAAGCTTTATCTACATGCAAGCAAGTGGATGGTTGACCAAAACAAGGGACCCATAAATATTCTACATATTTCATCGGTCATGGATCAACTCATTGACCATTTTAATATTTTTGCTTGCATGAACGTTAGTTTCATTATGTTATAGTCCTCTGTCTATAAAATATTGCCTCATTTCACTTTTCAACATATATAATTTGCGGATGTTGAAAGATAAAATGGTATAATATTTTTAAGATGGAGGGCTACACATTAGTATATGGGACAAAACGACAATCTACATAAATTTCCAACTTATGTTTCCAACAACTTGTTCTAACCAACGTATACCATAAATTTAATTATGTTGTACATATTATACTTACTATCGAAACATAGGGAGTATTCCTCAATTCTAAACGTTCAAACTCTGTTTGAGGACATTGTTTCAGACGTTTAACAACATTTATAGTCATAGATAGGTGAGTCGTGACTCCCGTATCGGCCCACTAAATGGCTATATCCGAAACAAAATTAACTTCAGAACTTTTGGGTGGTTCTCAATTTTTTTTTTCAAAGTATATTCAAGTTTAAAAGTTTCTAACATATTTTGTAATTTTTATACTGAACCATTTAAATTTCTGAGTAGATTTACCATAGTGATAAGCCATCGCTTCGGTGGCTTTCACTTTGATTTTCCTAAAAAAAAAACGCCGTTGGACTTTGAATATGTTTATCATTCTTCGTATGAACCAAGACTATTAGTTATCTCTGCAAATAATTTTGGACGTCAAATGTAAATAAATTATAGTTTTTTCAGGACTTATCGTGTAATAACGACAATTACTGCAGGTTTTGCAAATATTATATATTTTTTTGATACATGTGGATATTATATGTCACCACCTTATGGTATACATTACATAACTACGTTAATTATACAATACATCATCGTTAACTAAACCAAAGAGGGAGAGAAACACATGATCATTCGCTAAACTACAGATGTAGAGAGACTATTATAAAAGTGGGCATTTGCAAGGTTTTGAATCCAAGACCTCTTGTCTTGAGGTCTCGTCTCCAACCACTTGAGTTGTGTAGATTTTCAAAATTTGTTGTGTTAAATAAAATGATATTACAAAGATATATATATTGGTTAACAATACAAAGATATATTAAATGTTTTTATAAATACAAGATACAAACCGCAATACTGAAGCCGTCGACACTTTCTTATTGAATTTATATTTACTTTTGGTGCATTTAGGACCAAATCATATCAAGACTGTCTGTCTGACAAAATGATCCGTGTAACGGGTTGCGATCTCCTCACCCCAACTTTTCTCACCTTCTTTGTGACCACGCGACACGTGACAGGCGCGGTCACGCGTCACCGCACCTCCTTGCGGTAACATGTCAAACTTGAAAATGACATCACGAACCCGACACGACTTCGGTGCAACAAACCTTGAAATTGACATGTGAATGCGTTAACCAGAGACGTCAACCTAAAAAATAAGGTTAACATGTTAATCTGAACATGGCTCGTCAACTTGACAAGCATGTTAAGGTGTGTCTTTTGAAACATCTAATCCAAATAAGACTTATTTGTTATGTCTACATTTAAGTATCCATCATATGAATAGTTTGGATCAACTGATCGGTAATTTGATAATCAACACTAAAATATAGACAACTAATTACTTATACATATTTCTATTAAATGTTATGGCGTCATCAAACTATCGATGGGAGGATTATATGAAGCGTATAGACATGGATGGAAACAATCGAAACTGAAGTCTGAACTACCCCGACCGAAAGAATTTGAAGTGTTATGGCCACTTATAGTCGGATGTAATCCGTTGTATGGAGACACCTTTTGTAGATCACTGTATAAGTTTTACCCAACTTAAGAGGTTGGTGGACTCTTTATTTACATAATCTACAATATTTATTGGACTGGAATGGTGAGAGCCGTCAAGAGCACAATATACCCTTTTGGATCTCCTTACCCCCACATAGGGCTGTAAATGAACCAAGCCGTTCGATTGTTCGGCTCGTTTGTTCGAGCTCGAGCTCGAGCTCGGCTCGGATAAAAGGTTAATGAACAGAGCTTGAACACCTTTTTCTGTTCGAGCTCGGTAAATGACACCGTTCGTTTAAGGTGTTCGGCTCGTTAATGTTGTTCGTGAGTTAAATGAACCAAGCTTGAACAAGTAAATATGTTCGTTTAAATAAACGAACAAGCTCGGTTCGTTCGCTAAATTAAATGAACAGAGCTTGAACAACGTAATACTCGGCTCGTTCGGCTCGTTTACAGCCCTACCCCCACACCATCACCCTCTTGCCCACCACCCGCCACGTGGCAGCAAGGGGTGGTGAGACTAGATGAGTGTCACTCGCATCTAGCGTCACCACCTCTCTTACTGCAACGTGACGAACGGTGAACAAGGGATGATGGTGTAGGAGTGAAGAGATCCGTCCCGTCCTTTTGGTCCAAGAGGCAGGGACCGGATGATAATGTGAAGCTGTTACATCGTAAGTCGAGCACCGTCCACAGATTTCTCGACATCTTGCCACGTGGACGAACATGTGCGGTGGTCCTCCTGACCTGTCGAATCTGAGGATCAGATTAGCATGGGTGTTCTCTTAATCTAATCATAGAACCGTAGCTAATCATATCCCAGATACAGAATCCAACATTTGAAAATATGACCACAAATCCTAAAGATGGCGGAATCATCGCTCCGCTGTTGCCGGAAGCTCGATCAGCGGCCGCCGATGAGGAGAACTATGTCGCAGGAGCTTCAATCTCCAGCGCAGTTTTCAACATTTCAACCAGCATGATTGGCGCCGGAATTATGTCTATTCCAGCAACTTTTAGAGTCCTCGGCGTTATTCCTAGTTTCACGGTTATTTTGATTGTTGCTTTCTTCGTGGATGTGACGGTGGAATTTCTTCTCAAGTACACGCCGCATTCTGGTCAATTGAACTCTTACGGTGCTTTGATAGCTGAGTCGTTTGGAAAGCCTGGAGCTATTGCGCTTCAAGTTTGTGTTGTTCTTACCAATCTCGGCGCCTTGATAATTTATTTGATCATTATCGGTAAGTTCTTGACTGCTGATTTTTGAGTACTTTGGTTTTAAATTTGCTCTTTGGGTGCTCTTATGAACTGTTTTATTGGCTGATTCTACGTTACAATTCATCTTTCTCTTTGGAATTATTGCCTGGATTTTCTCAGGTTTTTTTTTTGTGTTATGTATACTGAACCATTTACTATACTAATGATGTTTATGTTTTTTGTTTGAGTTGGTTTTGGTATCTTTTACTGTTTTTTGTAACTTTGCTCATTATCAGCTCATATGAAGAGGGGGAAAAAAAGTGGAAGAAGATATCTAACAGTGAGCAAAAGGTACCAATAAGCTTCAGAAAAGTATAAAGGACTCAATAAACTTTATATGCATAAAAAGACTGAAGAAAAGGGGAAAATATGTATCAATGAGCAAAAGGAACCAAAAGATACCTGTTGGATTGTATGATTGTGATAGCATTATGTGTTGGCACTAGTGGCACATATGTCGTTTTCAAAATAGACTCAAAAACACATCATTCTCTAACTTTGGAATATGATGTAACAAAGCAAAATGATTCACTAAATTAGCGGTTTATTATATTGTGAAGTAACAGTTGATCGACACAGCTTGACGCAATTTTCATTATGAGTCATTTGGAAAACAACTTCTGCGTGTATCTAAAACATGGGTATGATTGCGTACATTCAACCTCCTCATACATCACCATAGGCTACAACGAGAAAGGCATTGGGTAATGTTAGTTGTATTGGTGGCACATTTACATCTCGTCTAAAGATCTGTTTCAAGCTTATTCAAAGAGTATCTAAGTACCTTGGTTCTAACACTACCAAATAGCTAAATATACTGAATCTAAGAAATACTCTGTTTTCTTATACTTTACTCAGTTTGCCTCATGGTATTTTAACTGGGAGGACTTGATATCAATATAGTCCATACTAAACATACTTGCTTGTTATACTCCTAGTGGCTGCTTGGTTTGGAGAGTTGTAAGTTGTGGCGAGCAAAAACGGAACCATTTGGACTAATCCTAGTGTTTACTTTCTTGTATCTTCATAGGAGATGTCCTCTCAGGAAATCAGGCTGATGGGTCAGTTCATTTGGGCGTTCTTCAGGAGTGGTTCGGTGTCCACTGGTGGAATTCTCGTGCATATGCTCTGCTTTTTGTTGTTCTCTTTGTTATGCTTCCCCTGCTTGTTCTGAGGCGAATAGGTGAGTTTGAAGGCTAATGTTATTTATAAATCATGCTTGGTGTACTCACTTCTATCCTTTTGATGTTTCACTGTCACAACTAACAACTAACCTGCTTATTGAGATGGTAATCCTGTCCCTATGTGTTTTGGTATTGTAAAGATCATATCTTACTCCTGTAGAACTATTGATTCTTTTGTTAATTACCATGTTTTTGTGGAGGTGTAAGTTGAAAAATCAAAAAGGAGATAGTAATCCTTCTACAGCTTGCTACCTGCAGACTCGTTACGGCATGCCTCAGCTCTGTCCATTCTACTTGCTGTGTTATTTGTCCTGATATGCTCAGCCATGGCAATAAAAGCCACGTGGGAAGGCAAAACAGAGAAAATAAGGCTTGTACCAGACATTTCTCATGGGATCTCCCTCATTGACCTATTCACCACTATTCCGGTCATTGCTACTGCCTTTGGATGCCATGTCAATAGTAAGTGCGTAGTTGCCACATTTATGAGTGACTAATTCGTTATATGCTTGTGGTGCACTGCAAAGAATGCACTTGAAAAGCTCTGGCGTGTTCTGTTTGACTGTCTCATAATTTGTCCAAGTATTTACCTATGTGTCTTACACATGCAGTACATCCTATCAGAGCAGAGCTTGGCAGACCTTCTGAAATGACATTGGCCGTGAGGCTTTCTCTAATACTTTGTGTCATCATCTACTTCACTGTTGGGTTTTTTGGCTATCTGCTATTTGGTGACTCAATTATGTCTGACATGCTTCTCAACTTTGATCATGCATCAAAGTCAGTGACTGAAATGTTGGTTAATGATGTTGTTCGACTCAGTTATGCAATCCATCTGATGCTTGTTTTCCCGGTCATGAACTTCTCCTTAAGAGCTAATATGGATGAACTACTCTTTCCCAAGAGATCTGGGTTGGCTGCACATTCTAAACGATTCTTATCTCTTACGTGCGTCCTACTAGCATTTATATATGTGGCTGCCGTGGCAATTCCAGATATATGGTACTTCTTCCAGTTCATGGGAACCACCACTGTGGTGTGTCTGATGTTCATATTCCCAAGCTCAATCATTCTAAGGTAAGAATCCTTGTTACTTGTTCCACTTTTTTGTGAAAAGAACATATGATTATCATTTGTGTTTTTTTTTTCTTTCACGTTTGTAGAGATGCACAACACATATCTACAATCCGGGAGAGGGTTTTGGCTGTACTGGTTATCATTCTGGCAATTGGGACAAGTTTAATTGCTATATCATCTAATATTCGTAGTTACATTACATCATAGCAATGATTGATGCGACACAAACCAGTCGTGGTCCTAATGGAGCATTCATACAGACCCCTCTTACGAATCCTGAAAGATTATCATATCATCTTCATTCAAGAAGGTTTGAACATAAAGCATGCATCCAAGTTTCTAATCTGCCCCTTAGTTGGGTCAGGGAACTGGAGTTCCATCTTTAGTCTGTAAAGCTGGTCTGGTCCAAACATCATCATGCATTGTAGGGATCGTTGCTTGTGCATCGGAACAGTATTTTCGATAATCTTAATGTTATGGAATGCATATGTCTTTGTGTCAAAGAAAAGGTAAGAGACGCCTCTTCATATGCAATAAATATATTGCCGCAGTTGAAACTTTTGAGGGTTAAGATGGTAGCAGACATTCATGTTCAATGCACCGATGCTGCCTTCTTTTTGTGCACCTCTGGGGGTACAGGCACTTGATCACTGTTGGCGCAGAATTTGTTGAATGAAATCTATATACACTCAAAACCTTAAGGCAATTTGATGGTGTTATCTCATTCTCGTATAACCCATGTATTTTTTTCTGAGAATTGCGAAGGTGAAGCAATATTCTTAACATCCACTCTCCCTCATGTATTTTTTTTCCTCAAAATAGGCAACGCGAAACAATATTTTTAACATCTACTGTCATGTGACAATTTGACTTGGCATACATACGTGCTAGAACCCATCTTCGATCATAAATCACAAGGCAGATATGAACATATGGACTCGGGTGGAATAAACTAACTCTGATATTATATTAAAACTTAGATTTACATGAGATGCGTCTTGTTTCTACTCAAAATCTTAAGGTGTATTGGTATATCATCTTCATATAACATATGTATCTTTTTTCCCAAAGTAGCTAATGTGATAATATTCTCAACCAAATAACAATAGCAATTCTTAGTATTTTATTAAGTAAATATAATAGGTTTGGAAGTAAACCCAAAAATATAACTGCATAGTAAAACGCAGGCTGTTTTTACAGAACCGTCTTATGCCAAAATGATTTTTAGCATATAATGGTAACAACTGTATGTTTAAAAAAAATTAAATTTTCACTTTAAAAATGACGTCTTTCTCGATACACGGTTGCCTGTTATATCATTCATGTTTGGAGTCTATCCAGGCGGATGAGATCTTAGGAGGTAAAGTATGAGGCAAAATATGAGGCCTCTAATTACGCGATGCCACGTGTACAAAAGGGCCCGTTATTTACTTTTTTCCTTTTTTTTTAAAAAAAACTCTTTTGTACACGTGGCATCGTACGATTGGAGTCCTCATATTTTGCCTCATACTTTACCTCCTCAGATCTCATCCGCTATCCAGGGCACTCGGTGCACAGGTGTCTTATACTTTTCTAAGACAGTTGCGCATGTTTTCGAAACATGATACCAACAATAAAAATTCTGTAATAGATCAAGAGCGAAACATATTCAACGTATAATGTAAATTGATGAGATAATGTGGACTATGAGAATTCTGCAATTAGCAAACTGTCAGATTAAACGAGTCCAAAAGAAGAATTACATTGAAGGATAGAGTAAGAAAAATTGATATCTTTGCGCAATCTATTTTGACCTCTTAAGTAAGATTTTCATCATTCCATACGTGATCATGAATGCTATCTACACATTTATGTCGCATATCTTTAAATTATAATCTGTACTCATGTATAAATGATTTTGTATTTCGATTAAAAATCTATACTTTTATAGATATTTTTTTAATTTTTTTTCCTACATTGAAGAGGTTACATGGATAGTGATAAACTAAGGTGGCGTTTGGTTTGCATTTGAGTGTCAGGATCAGAATCGGAATAGGTATGACAGTGTATGAGTTTGGGCGTAAAATTGATAGTTGTTTGGCATTGAAAGGGGAATGAGTGAGTATGATTGACATTGATGGTTCGGTATCGAATGTGGACGGTCGGAAAATTGGCCGGAAAAATTTGACCGGCCAGAATAGTGACAGGCCGGCGGCGGACGACGGTGGTTGGCTTCGTTGACCAGCCATACCCCCAATTTCCCAATATTGATAGACTAGGGGGTTAGTATATCAAAAAACGATATTCATTACCAAATACTTGGATATCAATCCGAAACTCATACCCCTTATCTCCCCAACCAAACACCCTATCTCTCCAACCAAACAACTTTTATGTGTTTGAATTCCTCCAAACCCATACCTTAATGAGAAACCCCCAACCAAACACCTCGTAAATAGCGTTATCGGTGCACTAGTCTCTCGCTTTTGCGTAGGGTCCGAAAGAGGTCAGATCGCAAAAGCATTACTCTACACTTTGTGTAAGAGGTTGTGTCCGCGGTTCGAACTCGTGACTTCAAGGTTATAAAGTAGGTAGGAATGAAATTGGGCAGGAAAAAAAATATGAAACTATACCATGGAATAGTAGGTAGGAATGAAATTGGCCAGATAAAATCTGATTCAGTTTTTCACCTCTTTTTTTTTTTTTAAAGAGAAATTGTCGAAATAAATATTTAAGCACCAAATTATATTAGAAGTTTCCCACGTGCATATCAAACTCTCGTGAAATATATCTTTTAAGGTACCATTTAGATATATATTATAGTTGAGATTTGAGTCGTAAAATTATAATTGTGTTCAGATTCATGTTATTTAAATGATGTGGCGTAACAAGTTCTATGTAATAAAAGTATGTTATAAGTAGTATAAAGTATGGTCAACATGGTACTTACTTGAATCATTAAAAAATACTTTTTAATGCTCACTCCATCCCAAAAAAAAATTTGTTTTAGTTTATTTGATCATTTTAATAAAGTCAAATTTTGTAGGCTATTATTGTAATTTTATCCTTAATAAGTTGAGTGAGATAAAATATAGATAAATCATGTAAGTGTTAATTGAAGAGATAGTATAGAAACTTTAACTATTGATACTTAGTATATTTATTAAGTTGACAATATTTTTTGAACAAGAAAATAGAAATGAGAACAATATTTTTAGGACATAAGGAGTATAAACTAATTGGTTTTTACATGTAGTGTCGCTATTTGTTTTACCAAAGGTAATTCTTTCGTATAATAAAAAAAAGTTAAAACTTCATTGGAATAAATAAAATAATTATAATTATAATTTGTGATTATAAGTGGGTTCCAAACACTAAGCTTTCTACTTCTACTTATAGTAATTTGCGTGAGCACAATAAACTCTGAGCATCATTTCACGGCCACACACATTTCGTTTGCTAAACGTTCATTTCTGATGTCTCCTAGCTGGCAGTCAATCATTGGACAAAAAAAAACACCATTGTATCATTCAATGTTGTATATAATTATTTAGCCAAATAATCATGTAACATAACGACCAAAAAAATCTACAGGCATCTAAAACATAGTTCAGTTAGTATTCGAATTAGAACATAACAGTTAGAAAGTCATACGTTTGAACCGAGATACGTGTATCATAAGTATAATACTGTTAACTGTACAAATAATGGTTTAAACCATTGTATCTAACACAATTAGATTAAAGATTTGCTAATCTAATTTGCAATATGCATCTTGTGTAAGTTTCTAGCAACGTCTTACTGACTTAAGAAATTGCTTATACATTGATTTACATTATCTACATAAAATTTATCCTTTTAGAGGATTGCAATAAATCATGTAGGGTCAAACACCTGACTTTTCTCTTATCAAAGTTAATGATTCGTTTATAAGATCAGATAATGGTTAACATCGGATGAGACCAGAGAAGGCTTCATACGAAGCAAAATATGATACCTCCAATCACGCGACGTCACGTGTATAAAAAGACCTGCTGTTTACTTTTTTTTTCTCTTTTAAAAAAAGACTCTTTTGTACACGTGACGTCGCGTGATTAGATGTATCATATTTTGGCTGGCCTCCTCAGATCTCATCATGGTTAACATTTCCAAAATTACGTCCGGATACATTTCACCAAAGAAAAAAAAAAGTAAGTTGAATCACTGATTAAGAGAAAAAAACAAAGTTGAATTAAAATTTTCCTTTTCCAGTTTTAGGACAAGTTGTCCCAATCATATAAGCTTTATAATTTGTGTACATTTCATGAAGCAGCCACCAAGATAAACTCCGTCCATCAATCTTAACTATTCTCCGGGATGGCTCCACCGGCCGTGATGAACGACACCGGAGCCAACGTTCCTCTTCTGCCGGATCTTAACAATCCTACGTCGGAGAAGCCGGCGTCCATTCCTGGAGCGGTGTTTAATGTGTCAACAAGCATTATAGGCGCCGGAATTATGTCGATTCCGGCGACTTTAAAGGTCCTCGGAGTTGTGCCGGCGTTTGTTATGATAGTTTTGATTGGCTTTTTGGTAGATATATCGGTGGAGTTCATGTTAAGATTTACGTACTCCGGCGAGTCGACAACTTATGCAGGATTGATGAAGGAGTCTTTTGGTAAAGTTGGATCTGTGGCTGTTCAAGTTTGTGTCATGGTCACTAATCTTGGTTGCTTGATCATCTATCTCATTATTATTGGTAAGTAGCTATTACATTAAATTAATATATTATATATATGTATAATGTACTATTATTGCTATGTGTATGTCCTTGTTTCTGTGAAGATAAGAGGTAATTTTTTCTAAGGTTTGTTTGTTATGTTCCCACCAAATTAATGCAAATTAAAAGCATTTAAGTGTGTTTTCTTTATGAATAGGAGCTTTTGGGATTAAATGTTTGTTATTTTATATGGTTATGTTTAGTTGTAATCTGTTAAGATAGATGTAACTATGTCTAAGTTTTTTTCCCCTCTCTTTGTCCTTTCTTCCAATCTCCTTAACTTCCGGTTAACGGAAGGAAAGGAAGGGTTGTCTTGGTCCAAATAAAGGTCAACTGAAACTGGGTCACCAAGTCAAAGAAAGTCAATTTACATTGAGGGAATTCAGGTTGTGATTTTCATATCAGGTTGGCTGCAATGGACTTGTTAGTTATAATTTTGTTTCTCCTGTGTATAAGCGATCCAGCCATTTTTCGGACCCTGAGTAAATGCAGGAGCTAGTACATCGGAAATGCTAAGCACAAAAACATGTTAATACATGCAATTTTCCGGAGTCATTTATTGCAACTCTAGCAGTAGTTTTGTATGTATTATAGTCAGTTTAATTGTTGCTCATTATCTATAGGATATGTCTACCGATAAGGGCCACGCAAAATGAAAGATGATTGTGTTTAAAACAGAACTATATCCAAATTTTACTAGATCATGAGTAGTTACTTCTTTGAGTTATAAAATTTTCGACAGTTTTTTCTAATTCAGAATTAGAATAAAATGATTGATAGGACTTGCACATTGTAGGCGATGTTCTTTCAGGTAAAGGGCCAGGCCACTTGGGCGTACTACAAGAATGGTTTGGGGTTCACTGGTGGAACACTCGTGCAGTTGCTCTCCTCTTCATCTTGGTTCTTGTCATGCTACCCTTAGTTTTGTTCCGGCGAGTTGGTGAGTTAAATTGAGTCTTTAAATATGCACGCGTTACAGACATCCAGTTGCTCATTCCATCACTGAACCATTCATCATGGATTTTGGTTTACAGAGTCACTGTGGCTAAGTTCAGCTGTATCAGTGTTCCTGGCTGTGGTGTTTGTTGGAATATGTACAGCAATGGCGATATCTGCCCTTGTCCATGGTGAAACTAGGACTATAGACGTCTTCCCTGAGCTCAACAAAGGAGTTTCTTTCTTCAACCTTTTCACAGCTGTTCCTGTTATTGTTACAGCTTTCACATTTCACTTCAATGGTAAGTTAAGAACATCACCTTTCAGATTTCACATTTGGTTCCTGTAAATTTACACCTTAGTTAATTTGTCCAGTTCATCCTATTGGAGTTGAACTTGCCAAACCAGCTGATATGGCATATGCAGTCCGAATTTCGTTGTTTCTATGTGCTGGGATCTACTTTGCCATTGGGATTTTTGGGTACCTGTTGTTTGGGGATGCAGTCATGGATGACATACTAGTGAACTTTGATCGAAGTTCTGGTTCTTCTTCGATGAGTTCACTGCTCAATGACATAGTTAGGCTTAGCTACGCGTTCCATCTAATGCTGGTGTATCCCCTCATCAACTTCTCCTTACGCGTCAATATTGATGAACTCTTCTTCCCCAAGAAGACTCTCTTGGCTAAGGATACTAAGAGATTCATGTGTATCACATTAGTTCTGCTAGCATTTTCGTATGTTGCAGCCATAGCTGTCCCCAGCATATGGTATTTCTTCCAGTTCATGGGATCAACTTCTGCAGTTTGCCTTGCCTTTATCTTCCCGGGCATTGTTGCTTTAAGGTAATAGAACTGAAACACAACCCCCCTCTCCCCATGGGAGGCGTCTTCGAATCTGTTTCCTGTTATTCTCATTTACCCAAAAATGTTTATTTTTTTTGGCAGAGATATCCATGGTATTACATCAAGAAAGGACAGGATTATAGCAGCAGTTATGGTGGTCTTGGCTGCAATTACAAGCTCTCTAGCAATATCTACCAACATATACAAACTACTAGGTACAAAATCTTGATCTTTTTTGTCAGTAGAATAGTTTTCCCCAGGGGCTGTATAATTTTGTATTTGTTTACCCAAGCTTGTAATTTGTAATTGTTTATCCACGTCTAAGTCAGGAAATACATTGTAAATGTACTGGACAAATATTCTACTAGACATTCTCATTTTTTTTTTGTTGAATTTTCCATAATGAAAGAGTTAAAGAGCAATAGTTGACATTTGGTCATGTCCTCTTTTCTTTGCGCCTTGCCCTTTTCTTAAACAAGGCATCAAAGCCTACTGAAACTGGAGAAAGATGTAGCATTCGAGGTATAAAACTTGCGGCGGATACATGCTAAAACCTTCAAACTTGTGAAAAGATTCAAGCAGTTATTTGACATATGCATGAGGCCACTTTAGATTATCTCTGCATAAGAAGCGTTTCCGGTGCTCTAACCTCTCGCACTTCCGTATGGTCCATGAAGAGGCTGGATCGTTTTGCGATCTGAGTCTTACCCTACACTTTTTTGTGCAAGATGTTGTTTCTGCAGTTCGAACCTGTAATCTCAAGGTTACAAAACAACAACCTTACTAGTTGCTCCAAGACCCGCCCTCTTAGATTATCTATGCATAGTCTAGGATATTGGATCATTCTTTTAATAAGGCACTTAGTGAAATTACTTGGAGCAAAAGGCCATTTCCTGGCCTTGAGGGCCCCACCGCCCCAGTCTCAAGGAGCATTGTGAAGGATGCAAATCATGAGTTCGGCGTCCTTCTAGGTTGGAGAGGTCATACGCAAAAAGATCACAAGGTGTCCACTGGAGTTTAGGCATTTGGTCCAGACAGCAGTAAAACACCTACACTGTGCGTGTTCCTAGAATCGAACCTTGTACCTCTTGGAGCAACTATCAACCCGAGTACCAACTGAGCTATGTCCGGAGGGCAATTAGTGAAAGTACTTATGAATACACGACATCATACAATGAATGACAGCAGAGGCAAAAACACTTGGATGCTTCTTCAAACAAAATTCAAAAGCTTATGAGGGTGAATCTCATGTTTTAAGTTAACCCAGTAATATATTGTGCAAACACCACTCAATACAGGGAGCAAGAACTAACTAACCTTTTGTATTGTTTTTCATCATGAAATGCATTTGCCTGTGACCTTCTTCTTTGCTATTACAACAGTGTAATCTTTTCTGCAACTAGATTCATAATAATCTAGGAAATAAGAGCCTACAACCAAAACAGAAAGACGAATGTCCATTTGAACTCCTCGACATTCTTTCTTCAAATAATTTATTCATCATTTGGAGAGGAAAAAAAAAATCCCTTCTAGTCAGCAAAGCAAATAGGGCTAAGATTCTTGCATATCAGACGAAGCAGTTGCTGGATCTTGGACTCTATTCAACAGGATCACCTTGTATTTCCTAATCTCATCATCTTCAGAAGCATCGACGAGGGACTTGAAGATCGAGTTTGCTCCATATTGTTTTAAAGATTCAACAGCATTGTCTGAAATAACCAATTATGAGGAAGCTGATAAATAATCAAATTTAGTCCACAAACACTGAAATTGATCATTTCAAGCAACAAAAAGAACACTTGACATCCCTCCTTTGGAACATTATACAGCTGAAAATAATTACGATAGACACAAATTTCGAAAAAAATTAAATAAAAAAAAGGTACAATAGACACCAAGTAGTAATACTCCTTGGTCCGAAAGATTTCCCTCGCAGTTCTAGAGAAGAGCAAATTTAAGATAAATTTAAAATAATAGACATCTAAGATCCTGTTAATTCAATCCATAAGAGGAGGTTAACTTTCTCCTCAATCATATATCTTCCAGAGAGCAAAAAGAAAAGAAACATTAAACCAAGGAAACAACACAAGCAGCACCATCAGAGGCAGCATTCTGAAATAAACACAAGATCTCACTCTTAGGACAATCGTCCACAGCTCAAACCAAAATTAAAATGTTGAAACTTATCAGTTATTGCACATGTGACAGATTACTTACAATAAAAAATAAATAGAAATACTCGGTCTATTAGCCTATTTAAGCATCAGCTACAATATTTTCCTCAGCTCACCAAGATGTGGTCATTGTATTTAGCCAAAAAATGTTCTGGCCAAAGTTAGAAGTGAAGGGAGGACTTAGTTTCTGTTATATCCTGTTTTTTTATAAGGGCAAAAAGGACAATTGGGCCTAATTAATTAGAAAACCTAATTTGATTATTAAATTTTCCCTAAACCCTAATCAAATTCTATTTAACTAGGTTGACGTTCTCCCCCTTCCTCACATCAAAAATCAGCCGCTCCTCATAGAAAAAAAAGGAAGAGCGATCTTCTTCTTCCAAGCCACAAAGCCGCCAGTTTCAGGAGGAGCACCACCAGCCGAGCAACCTTTCAAACTCGTATCAATTATCAAGTAGGTGCCCCCTTAACATCCTTTGTATGAAAACTGTACAATCCTTAATTTCTTTACGAAACGGAGATCGTGCATCAGTAATTGTGATTGTATAGATGACTGTTTATTTGATTATAGGTGTATGTGATGAATTGTATATTCGTATATATGTATGGTATTATTTTCGTATAAATAGCATGAAAAGATTTCATTTTTGATTTGTATATGAATAACGGAAGCGGTTTGGAGGCGTGGGGATGGTGGCGCGTGGCCGGTGGTGGTGGGCTATGGCCACGTGCTGCCGAGCTAGTGGTGGTTGAGGAGAGGGGGTGACTGAGAGGGGGCTGAGGGGGAGCTGGGCTGGGGATGTGGCTGGGGTGAGGGAGTGGCAGGGGGCTGTCGACTGAGGGGGTGCTGTTGGGGGGGGGCTGGGGGTGCGGCTAGGGTGAGGGGGCCTGAGGGAGTGGCGGTAGGGTGAGGTGCTGTCGGCTGGGGCTGCAAACAAGAGGTACGAAGTTAAAAGGAAAAAGGGAGGCTCAGATTCTAGGGGGAAAAAAGAATAAAGAAAAGAAAAAGGTGAAAAAGGATAAAGAAAATACAAAAGGATAATTAGAGAAGGAAAATAGGGAGGGACCGCAGGGAAGGAACCAGAGGAAAAAAAAAAGGTAAAAGAAAAGGAAAATAGAAGAAAGGTGGCGTATGTGATTTCCGTGCATTCATGCATCACGACATTGCATTAGGGTATGCGAGACCTAAGTCGCATATCTGTTCTGTTCTGTTCCGTTAGGATATGCGAGACCTAAGTCGCATATCTGTTCTGTTCCGTTAGGGTATGCGAGACCTAAGTCGCATATCTGTTCTGTTCTGTTCCGTTAAGGTATGCGAGACCTAAGTCGCATATCTGTTCTGTTCTGTTAGGATATGCGAGACCTAAGTCGCATGTCTGTTATGTTATGTTAAGACATGCGAGACCTAAGTCGCATATCTGTTCCGTTCCGTTCCGTTCTGTTAGGTCCCGGGGTCATGCATTGCACGATAGTATATATGTTTTCAAGAATGTAGGCTTATCATGCATCATATATGTGACATTGCATTTCACGCTCATTTCGCATGATTATGTGTTTTGATTTTTTAAGAAGTTATGACCGTTATATGTATTTGTGAAAACGTGGACAGTCTATTTTCGTATTACAGTACGTATATGTATTTCACTACTGCCTAGCATGTATGATCTCACAGGGCCGATGCAGGCAGAGTACCTACTGAGTGACGTTTTTGTCGCTCACACCGTTCGTTATTTTTTCTTGCAGACGATTCAGGGTATGATTACATATGGGTTGGAGAAGATTCGGAGTGGGCTCAGTGGGACTCGTAGAGACTATTTGGAGATTGAGGATCAAGAATTGAGGAAGTTTTATTTTATTTATTATTCCATTTGAGGACATAGCTTAGGGATTTCTTATTTAGTTACTTTACGATGTCGTTTAAGGGATTATGACTTGACTTTGACTATATATGATTTTGGGGATTTTACTTTCAATTTAGGGTTTTGAATTGATTTATTTCGCTTCCGCAATCGAATACGGTGTCGTTTTGATAAGTGCATGGATTCGTACAGACGCCTTGTATATCCCTTAGTGGAATACGGCGGGCGTACCGGTTCTGACCCTAGGGTTCGGGACGGGCGCTACAGGTGGTATCAGAGCTGAGGCTCTAGATCTACTGCGGAAAAATATAGAATTAAGAAATGATCTTAGACGTAAGAGATGACTATAGAATTAAGTTTTGATTGTAGATGTAAGTTTGATATTAGACTAAGTTTGATTCTAGACGTAAGTTGTGATCTGAGACTAAGTTCGACTTAAGTTTTGATCGTAGATGTAAGTTTGATATTAGAATAAGTTTGATTATAGACATAAGTTGTGATCTGAGACTAAGTTTGACCTTAGAATAAGTTTGATTAGACTGTGTGATGATCGGAATGGGGGCACGGTTGGTTTTTATTTTTGTTTTTACTTGTCTTTATTTGACTGTTTTCTGTTTCTTAAGTTTATATATTCCCGAAATGCCCCTGAAAAAAAAACTGAAATCTTCTTTGTCGTAGCAAATACGCCGTCGAGAAGGGAACGGTAGGAACATCAATGGGAACCACTCTGAGAATGGGGCCCCACCGCAGGTTGTGCTTCCCCAGGCCCTGACCTACGCACTACGAGTCATGGCCTAAGCTGTGGCGCAACAACGTCGGCAGCCACAAGCTCCACCACCACCGCACTCGGACTTGAGACTCTTCTAAAACGGATGCAGAGGAGTGGTGGTGCAGCACAACTGACACCGCCAATCATTTAGATCTAATTTCAGAATGAGTTCAAGAGGCATTACGTGATGACAGTACGATCTTCAGAGCATGGCTCTAGATCCACGGGCAGAAATGTAGAATTAGGCCATGATATTAGAAAATAGGTTACGACTTTGCCTCTAAGTCTCAATTTTAGACATAAGTGATGATTTGAACATAAGCGATGATCATGGGCATAGGTACTGATCTCAGTTATAAGTGATGATCCTGAACATAAGTTACGATCTTAGACATAAGTAACGATCTCGATTAAGAGTTGACACTAGACATGAGTACTGATATAGTAACAAGTGTTGACTATGTACTAATATGATTTGGAAATAAAACGTGATCTTAGACTTAAGAAATAATGATGCTAAGAACGATCCTAGAAATAAGTTATGATCCTAAACTTAAGAAGTCGATCGGTTTTGAAACGCGTATACCTAGGATATCCCATACAATTCTTCCTTATCTAAGGTGATTATAACTCTCTAAGCTGTGATATTAGTAACCCTAGTTGAATACTATATAATTGATTTCAATGAATTACAATGTTAACCAGAATACCCTACTACGAACGTTAGTTGACATATTAATGGGTCAGGCAGTAACTCGGGCTGCCTTACCATAACTACGACATGGTACATGGTACCATTAGGGTAAAGTAAAGTGGGTCCATATCTCTATTTGGATGGTAACATTAGCGCAAACTTAGGTCTAAGTTGGGATCATAGCTACTAATAATAGAATTATAATAGTATGATATATACTAAGAGATGATTTATAGTAGAATGATAGAAACTAAATAACGATACCGTTATAATCAGTAGAGTTTAGTCAAGGATATTGTACAAAGGAATTTATAGTTTAGGGTTAAGATGTTGAATTTAGGGTAATCAAAATATGTCGACGATGTTAGTCTTATTAGAGGTATTGAGCAATAGCGACATGCGAGAATCGACTATAGTATGTGCCTTAGAATACTATATCATTACAAAATTGTGGGTTAAGTGTTGACATCAGAACTTTTGGTTTGAATCTAGTAGGCTTGAATCGAAATAGAGTAAGCATGAACCAGTAGTGGTTGCTTGTCCAGGTGAAATTTAACTATGATAATTAGCGGTTCAAATAACCAAGTAAAGAAATACAGTGGATCAGTATGGCGAGCGGAAGCATGGTGAATTAGAACACCTTAAGTCGGTAAATATTTAGTGTGCCATGCTAGGATTGGACAATTTAAGTTAGAGATTTTATCATAGTAGGCGAAGGTTAGACCTATACGAAACGTTACATAGACGGATTGTTCTTTTGAAAATAAGGATAGATTATAGAAATTATACGAAATATTGGACTATTATTTCTCTAGCAGATAAATATTTTATATAAGCACGTACACCGAGTTATATCTATATTTTACAGGGACTTCAAAAGACATTTTATTTTTGAAAATATCTTATTAAGTCAAATTTCTTTATACAGTCTACTAAACTTTACGAGGCTAGATTTTTTATCCGTACTTGTAAATCAGTATAAAAAAAATTCGATTCTTTTGACGACCTTGAAAAAGGGGAAAAACTTTTCAAATATTGAAGTTCTTGCAAAAACGTGTTTATATATATTTCTTACCGCATATTTCAAATTTCTGTTTTTGTTACATTCTGTTTTAGTCAATATTAATTTAATTTGACGACTATCAATATCGCAAGCAGTTTAACCGTTTAAATATTTTCGAAGTTATTTAACCGCTTGCGATGAACTTACTTAACTTTGGTGAAGACAAAAGAAAAAAAAAGGGTATCTTCAAAATATATACCTGTTTTTGAAAACGGAAGGTACCTTATTCAAATCGTTTCATAAAGCCTTACATTATTAAGTTTTCAACTGTTTTGACGTAATTTTACCAAAATGCCTTGCGAACAAGTTATATCATCGTTTTTAAAATGGTTATTTGAGATACTGCATTGCGAAAACAAATCTATGATACTTTGAGTTTTGTGGTTACAAAAATTAGAAGGTCCAGTATTTTAAATAGTTACAGCTATATTCAAAATTATAGCTACGCAAGCTACTTTTCTTTTAACTTAAAGAAAAATATGTCCATATACATATTTTGTATACTAGGCTGCTTACGATGTCTCTGAGAAATTAAGAGCATGATCATAAAGCTAGTTTGTAAGTATTTAAGAACTGATTTTGAAGACTTGGTTGTGTTAAAGAAGGGTAATGGTTACCATATTGGGATACACAAAGGATGTTAGTATGGATATGTGATAAGTTTAAGAATCCAATATTGTAGATTGCAATAAGTTGAACGATACACGTCAAGTGGTATAAGTGGAAGTTTGTAAGCAATGATTATAGGGAATCAAGTAAGGATTGAACTCTATAAGGACTAAGTGATTACTAAGTTAAATCGTACTAGAGTACAACGTATTCCGAAGAATACATAAAGCTTCAGAGATGAGTTTTGTGAACAAGGTGTTAAGTTAAAGATTGTACTACACCTAAGAACTGATTTTAGGAGGTTGCTCATGATAGCAAATATAAGTACGATGTAGACCAACGATTAAGTTATGAAGCCAGTATAGTGACGATACCCTTAAGATTGATTCGAGAACGATAGAAAGAATAGGTTACGATATATCAGGTGGAGGATGATGGATTTAAAGATTACATTATAAATATACACACTGAATGAATTGAGGACTTAGTCTTGTATCGAGGAACTGCAATGGATAACATATCGGAATACGCAAGGGATACTAAGTTCGGCCGTGATCTAGGTAAATGAATTATGTAGGACTATACTAAGTTACCGATTACGTAAAACACAAGTTTCGAGGACGAAACTTTTTGTAAGGAGGGGAGAATGTTATATCCTGTTTTTTTATAAGGGCAAAAAGGACAATTGGGCCTAATTAATTAGAAAACCTAATTTGATTATCAAATTTTCCCTAAACCCTAATCAAATTCTATTTAACTAGGTTGACGTTCTCCCCCTTCCTCACATCAAAAATCAGCCGCTCCTCATAGAAAAAAAAAGGAAGAGCGATCTTCTTCTTCCAAGCCACAAAGCCGCCAGTTTCAGGAGGAGCACCACCAGCCGAGCAACCTTTCAAACTCGTATCAATTATCAAGTAGGTGCCCCCTTAACATCCTTTGTATGAAAACTGTACAATCCTTAATTTCTTTACGAAACGGAGATCGTGCATCAGTAATTGTGATTGTATAGATGACTGTTTATTTGATTATAGGTGTATGTGATGAATTGTATATTCGTATATATGTATGGTATTATTTTCGTATAAATAGCATGAAAAGATTTCATTTTTGATTTGTATATGAATAACGGAAGCTGTTTGGAGGCGTGGGGATGGCGGCGCGTGGCCGGTGGTGGTGGGCTATGGCCACGTGCTGCCGAGCTAGTGGTGGTTGAGGAGAGAGGGTGACTGAGAGGGGGCTGAGGGGGAGCTGGGCTGGGGATGTGGCTGGGGTGAGGGAGTGGCAGGGGGCTGTCGACTGAGGGGGTGCTGTTGGGGGGGGGCTGGGGGTGCGGCTAGGGTGAGGGGGCCTGAGGGAGTGGCGGTAGGGTGAGGTGCTGTCGGCTGGGGCTGCAAACAAGAGGTACGAAGTTAAAAGGAAAAAGGGAGGCTCAGATTCTAGGGGGAAAAAAGAATAAAGAAAAGAAAAAGGTGAAAAAGGATAAAGAAAATACAAAAGGATAATTAGAGAAGGAAAATAGGGAGGGACCGCAGGGAAGGAACCAGAGGAAAAAAAAAGGTAAAAGAAAAGGAAAATAGAAGAAAGGTGGCGTATGTGATTTCCGTGCATTCATGCATCACGACATTGCATTAGGGTATGCGAGACCTAAGTCGCATATCTGTTCTGTTCTGTTCCGTTAGGATATGCGAGACCTAAGTCGCATATCTGTTCTGTTCCGTTAGGGTATGCGAGACCTAAGTCGCATATCTGTTCTGTTCTGTTAGGATATGCGAGACCTAAGTCGCATATCTGTTATGTTATGTTAAGACATGCGAGACCTAAGTCGCATATCTGTTCCGTTCCGTTCCGTTCTGTTAGGTCCCGGGGTCATGCATTGCACGATAGTATATATGTTTTCAAGAATGTAGGCTTATCATGCATCATATATGTGACATTGCATTTCACGCTCATTTCGCATGATTATGTGTTTTGATTTTTTAAGAAGTTATGACCGTTATACGTATTTGTGAAAACGTGGACAGTCTATTTTCGTATTACAGTACGTATATGTATTTCACTACTGTCGTAGCATGTATGATCTCACAGGGCCGATGCAGGCAGGGTACCTACTGAGTGACGTTTTTGTCGCTCACACCGTTCGTTATTTTTTCTTGCAGACGATTCAGGGTATGATTACATATGGGTTGGAGAAGATTCGGAGTGGGCTCAGTGGGACTCGTAGAGACTATTTGGAGATTGAGGATCAAGAATTGAGGAAGTTTTATTTTATTTATTATTCCATTTGAGGACATAGCTTAAGGATTTCTTATTTAGTTACTTTACGATGTCGTTTAAGGGATTATGACTTGACTTTGACTATATATGATTTTGGGGATTTTACTTTCAATTTAGGGTTTTGAATTGATTTATTTCGCTTCCGCAATCGAATACGGTGTCGTTTTGATAAGTGCATGGATTCGTACAGACGCCTTGTATATCCCTTAGTGGAATACGGCGGGCGTACCGGTTCTGACCCTAGGGTTCGGGACGGGCGCTACAGTTTCCTTCTCAGACTGACAGGAAAAACGAAGGGGGAGAAAAAGACGAAGAAAGGCTGCATCAGTCATCTTCTCCATATGTTTAAAGATGATCCAACATTAGAATGGCAATTGAATTGGAGCACTGCAATGATTTTATTTTGTTTGCCAAGTAAGGAAGTTGGACAAAGACACTTTTAAAAAGAACTGATAAATGGCAACAAATATTGGTCAGCACATCTTAAACCTTCAGTTAGACCTCTAGATTTTTGCAGCATCAGAAAACCAGAAGGAACAGAAGCCAAACATCTATGCCGTCTTTTAGAATGCATCTTCGACAGCCGCACAAACTCCTAATAAAATGTCCTCATAATTCCCGAAGAAGTGAACCAGACTTAAGCATTCTACAGAAGTGAACAACTTAAGAAACACAAAACTAAGCAACAGAATAACCTGATTTTGAGATTGCGTCAAGTGCCCTCAAGGCTTCCTTTCGTGTAGGATCATCTTTTGCAGTTTTCAACATGTTCAGAAGCTCTTGAGCCCCACCCAGTTCAACTATTCTCATCCTCCTTTCATCTGGGAACCAAAAACTATCAGAAAGAAAAGCTTGTCTAAAGTAAAGTAAACCACGTCAACAGCCACCCTCGTAGCAACTTAACATTAAAAAAAAGGAAATCTGAACGTAAACAGGTGCTAAGGTACAGGCGATAAAGCAAGTACTATAGCTACTTCCACCAGTATGAAAACACCCGAAAACTTGGATAATAGGAACACAAGTCAATGTTGATGCATTACAAACCAATCCAGGTTCATGCAGGCATTACCATCTACAGCGAAACGAGCTAATCTTGAAGCTCCCATTCTCTTGAAAAGAGGATCCTTCACTTTTAGAAGTGACACAGACTGCTGCAACACATTATCACCTAGAAAGAGCCAATGACTGAAACAATTACGCATCCACAAAAATAACCCACTGGAAAATCAAATAACAGAATGTCCAAATCATAGATGCATACCCATGTAAGGCATAAACTGGTAAGCCACATATGTTGCAGTTCCAGCAAATATCAGCTTGAACAACCAACCTATTTTTCTTTCTGCTTCCTCTTCTATTGTTCGCTCGTCTGTAGTCACACCACATAGACATTAACACAAGAAATGAGCCCACTAACGCCAAAGGTAATAATTTCAATCATTGTTTTCTCCATATTATTGTATTTCTTCAGCTTATGGTTGTACAATGGAAGTGAAGAATGTACTAAGCACTAGGGATTTCTATTATAAGCATTCTCTAAGTAAATTGTATTATTTCTTGTGTTAGCCAATAATATAGTGTCATACCTGAAACTCTAATTGCTATAAATTAACATGGACGAAGTATTTATCAAACCGAATTGGTAGCGGTGGAATTCGAATCTAATTGATAAAATCATCAATTACGAATTAAGTTAAAACCTAAATAAAAAAGATAACTTTTAAAGGTTACCAAATGGGCGGAACTGTGAAGAGAGATTTCGACATTGCAAATTCACCGGCCTGCTTCTGCTCAAGTACTGAATCAATTTGAGACCCAAAAGCAAAAAAGATTAAATTAGTAAGCAAGATGATCGAGCCCACATCGAGTTTGAAGTAATCTAAGAACTTACAGCACTTATCCTTGAAGCTATCGGACGCATGATTCTTGGAAAAAGTCTACTCTGATTCCTCAAGTATCTTTTTCACACGAGCGTTTAACAGCTTGATGGGTTTTTTCATGTGGATTAAGGTTGAAATGTGAGCAACAGTTTACCAGGATTGCGCCGTTGTTGGTTTGTTGCGTGTATTGAAGAATTTGAAGGATAGAAATGAAAGCAATCAGAATCTGAGGGTCGCCGGACGGGAGAGCTTAAACGGAAGAGGGTTGCAAATGAGAGATTAATTGCCAAAAATCCCTAATTTCCCAATTGTCTAATAACGAGACCGAATTTTCTCTTCACACGTTAGATTACAACATAAGATACGAGTATTTAACGAATCGAACTGTGTTTGAATGGTTCGGGTTTGGTTTGAGTTGAGTTTGTTCGTTAAGTGTAATTAAATAAACTGAATTCCGTCTTCTAATTAGATTTATTTATATAAATAAATTGAGCTAAATTCAAAAAATTTGGTTTGTTTAAGTAGTTATGTTGTTATCGAACCAAACTCAAACATGTCTTAAGACCCGACAAAATAAAGAAGATGAGTCAAATTGCTCGTTAACCAAAACAAACTCAAACTCGAAAAATCATTATTTGTCTCAGTTCGTCTTGTTAACATCCCTTGCTATTACAATATATATATATATATATATATATATATATATATAGACACACACACACACAACCTCCCTCAATCTTTCTGTGTTTTACCTTTAGCTCCTCAATATTGAAAATGCACCATTAACTATCTTTATCTTTAACTTAAAAGTAAATGAAATAGAATCCGTTAATTTTACCAGACCTTGAAACACACGTGCGGTGAAATATTTTAATAATTACAATATTTTCGTAGCAAATTGAAATTTTTTCCCTTCTATAAAAAAACAAAAAAGCAAAACAATATCATCTTTTCATTGGGATCTTCTCACCCCAAATAAGGGGTGTCAAACAGATCGTGTATCGTATTTCGTATCTCGTGTTTTTCGAGTTTCTTGTATCAAATTGCCATACTCATACCTTACCCGTTTGCTCGCGTGTATGGATGAAGATACTCAAATCCGTACATGTCAGGTTTCGTGTCGTATATCGTGTATATCCACGAACTTGACAAGTACAAATATTTCAAGTCGTATACGGGTCATTTCATGTATTTTTCAGGTTTCGTGTATTTTTCAGGTATGTATTTAAACGACTACTGCTACAATGTATGAAACAACAATAATTACAAGAACCAAAGGTTAAAGATTAGCATATAGGAAATGGGATTTGGATTTGGGAATGTGGATTGGGATTTTGAGAATGGCAGGAAGGAGGAAACCGAGGAAGAGATTAGCAATTAGGTTAGTATTTTTTTTTTGGGAAAATTTATTTTGTACTTTATTAATTATAAATTTTTATTTAAAATATATTTTTAAATTTTCGGGTTTTCTGGGAATAAACTGGTAACTCGCGGGTATATCCAGACACGACCCGCCTTTAGCGGGTATCTTTCAGGTCTTACCTGATTTGTACACGAAACCTGCCAAGGTCATACACATGCTTGCGAAAATTGAGTTAGGTTCGGGTCGTGTTTTGTGTCGTGCCTGAAATTGCCACCCCTATCCCAAATCCCTTACCCTCCTTCCCACCGTCCGTCACATAACAATAAAGATAGTAAAGCTAGATAAGAGATAAAGAAGAAGAGGTGTATAAGGAGGATGACTACCACGTAGCTAGCAATATAAAAAGAGATGAGGGATTTGAAATTGAAGAGATATCTTCGTCTTTTCAAGAGTACCAGTTCCCAATCCCACCACTCGCCCACCCCCGCCCGCACCATTCTCTTCTTCCTCCTCGTCCTCTCACCTACGCAACACCCACGCCTATCGCCCCCTCGGCCACTGCCCCTCTCGCTGCTGCAGGTCATATTATTTCAATTTCTCTTGTTGTTTCTTTTTTCCTTCTGAATGTATCATATTTTCAGCAGAAAAGGAAAAAAAAAACAATTAATAAGCAGAATTGTGGAATTCTCTCCTGAAAAAAAAAAGAAAAAAGAATATGTGCCCTGTTCCAATATTCATCTGTCTGTTACATACCACTCCTTCTACTTTTAATATCAATGAAGGAAGCCCTGGTAATCTGTACAGTTAAATGAGGATTCTTTAGAGCAAAAGCATCGAATCGCGCCGAGAAAACGACATCCTCCATGTTCTTCACAATGAAATTCAATGCAGTTTCCTTCAATTCCTGGTTAGAGCAAGTATCAGCAATTTCCAGTGTATCAAGCACATTTGATGAGCTCAATGAAGCAAGCAATTGATGCTCACAGAACTTCTGAAGAAAAGGGATTTCATATTTATCTGCTGCAATTGAAAGGGAATAAACATGTTTTTCTATTTTATCTTTGGGTAAGTTTCCACTGTAAAGGAATTCTAGTAGAGATTCCAGCTCATCGTGGTTTAGTTCTTCAAGTGTTATGGTTTCTGTTGCAGGAGCTTTGCATCCGTCTGAATCAAGCATGTTTTTGAAGATATTAGATCTTGCTGCCTGCAATATGTTCAACAAATTTTTGTGATTTGTTGGAATTGAAAATTTTGATCTCTCTGTTTTAAACCCATAAAGAATTTATGTTTCGTTTGCTAATCAGTTTCCATTTCTAATGGAGTGAAGGACACACCCTTATTTGACTTTGGAATATGATGGAATAACGCAAAATCACTCACTAAATTGCATATGCTTCTTATATTGTGAAGTAACAGTTGATCGACACAGATTAACGCAATTTTCATTATGATTCATCGGGAAACAACCACTGTGTGTTTTCAACACATAAGTATAGTTGCATACATCAGACCTTCCATACCTCGCCATAGGCACGAGCCTTTAAGTCAATAGGTTAATGTTGTTGTTGTTTCGTTTGCTAAATGGATCATGTTATCTATTACACTAGCTAAGATCATGTCACGATATTAATATAGTCATTCTTATTATCTGGCTTTAATAAACATGGTATGATCTCATAACGTGATGCGTGTAATGCTCAATCAATGGTGGATATGTCATGAGATTTGAGTTCTAAGAGCCATGTCAGATATGTGTCGAAACTCAGGTTTATGAGAGGTGAAGCATGTATGTACTCAAAACCTTAAAGTAATGAGTGATGGTATTTCATTCTCATATAATACATTATATTTTTTTCAAAGTGGATGATATGAGACTATATTCTCAATACCCAATCTCACGTGGCAATATGACTTGATATACACATCCGCCTTACAACCCGCCCTCAATCAAAAACAGAAGACATACATGAACCTCTGGACTTGGGTGAGGGGTGATACTAAATGGTCAACCATGGGTTAGACAAGATGTGAGTCCACATTTTAGACATGCTCTGGTACCATGTTGAAACTTGAACTTACATAAGGTCATATCCTTTCAAAATCTTAAGGTAATGGATGGTGACACCTTATTCTCATATAACCTATATATTTTTTTCAAAATGGGTGTTGCGAGACTAAATTCTCAATAATATGCATATGATATAAATTATGACTATGCATGGAAGGTTCCAGGGGCAAGTGTGTCACAATCATTTGTGAAAAGGGTAAGTAATATATTTGACTATTAGTATATAATCAACTCTTCCTTACTTGAATGACAAATATCTTATTAAACAGAAAAGAAATATAAACCGACATAAGCAACTTAAAAGACCAGGCAAATCAAGACGTTTCATAATAATGGTAAACTATAATAAGAAAATACAGATGTTCACATGTTACTTTCCATTTTCAATAGAATCAATGACATACTCTTTGATTTTAGAATGTAATAGAATAAATCAAAATGACTCATTAAATTAACTGTGTTTCTTATATTGTGAAGTAGGAGTTGATCGATACAGCTTGACGCAATTTGCATTATGGGTCATCTGGAAAACAACCTTCGTGTGTTTCTAACACATGCGTATGGTTGTGTACATCCGACCCCCTGTACCCCGTCATAGACGGGAGCCTCTTAGGCAATATAGTAATGTTGCTGTTGTAAATGTTGGCATGTTGTATGAACATATGTGTGTGTGTGTGTGTGTGTGTGTGTGTATATATATATATATATATATATATATATATATATATATGAGGCCTCATTGTAGAGAGAAACAGGAGCAAAGGCAGGCCCAAACTCACTTGGGATGAGCAGATAAGACACGACTTACTAGATTTGCACCTCTCTGAGGACATGGTCCAGGATATGAGTTCATGGAAACATAAAATTAAGGTTAACAAGGTATAGGTCATATATAGGGACACTTTAGAGTATATTTAGGGACATAGATAGGCGTAGACACTATCTACGCTTTAGGTTGACTTTCCACTTGGTTGCGTATGTTATACCGTTGTTTTACATTACATGTACATATATAATTGATGTGTATTTTAATATCGAAAGGTCTTTCTTTGTATTTCTTGAATTTACTCACTAACACACTAGCACAACATATCTCTATTATCATGTCATTTATGTAGGTAGAGCCGGGGGTCTCACTGGAAACAGACTCTCTATCCCTTGGGATAGAGGTATTGTCTGCCTACCACTTACCCTCCCCGGACCCTAACAATAGCTTTTTCTGTCGTTGGAGTATACTGGGTCCGGATGATGATATATATATATATATATATATATATATATATATATATATATATATATATATATATATATATATATGTAAATGAGAAAGAAAAAGGTGTTAGGCTTAGAGAAGAAAGGGAAAAAAGTGATGAATTACCAGCAATGCTTTGTGAGCTGGAATGGGGGGTCCAGGATTTCCAGGTCGAACTAGAATATCAGTATGAATTTGTTCTCTTAATGCTGCCACAAATCCACCAACAAACCTTAATTTTTCACTCAATTCCTCTTCCTTCTCCTTCATTTCCTTCACCCATTTTAGTGCATTTGCAAATCCCTGCAACAAAATACACTTACCATTGTTTAACTCAGTAACAAAGTCGTATTCTAGTTCATGGCAAATTTTAAAACAGTCATTATTAACAGCTAACATGTAGAAAAATAAGATGATCGTCTATTTAAAGTGCATTGATCCCTCCATATATGTTAATCTTATTTTTCTATTGACAAATAAGTGCTGATTTTTATGTCTTTTTGTCTGCCTTTGCCAACAACTACAGCCGCTCCTCTCCTCTCCCCATCCACAACCTCCCCCATCCCAACCCCCACCCCCAAAAAAAGAAAAAGATAAAAAAAAACTTTCTGAAGAAAAAGTATAAATCAATATAAACCGATGAACATTTAATCAATGTTGGAGCAAATCTCGACTCGAGTACCAACTGAGTTATATCTTGAAATAAGCCTAAAGGAAATTTAAACGTACCTTAGAGGGATTGGGTGAAGAAACAGCGGAATTGATCTGTTTATGATCCAAACCCTTTTCATGATCAAGTTTTGAAGTCAAAGCAATAATAGTTCTTGCTCCTTCATAGCAAGCTCCACAAATTGTATTCCTTGGAGGCCTCAAGATAAATGGCATGGCGCTGCAGATTGAACAATCCATCTTCTTCTTCTTCTTCTTCAACTCGTATGAAAAATCATGTGTATGCAAAAGAAAAGGTTTTCAGAAAGGAAAAGACGTGGGGAGGATGATCCTTGTAAGGCTCCACTATGTATTGGGACTTTCTTTAGCTTAAAATGTTGGGCTAAAGAATGATGGGGAGGAGAAGGTGACATGATTAGTTTAGTTTTTAGTGCTTAATTCTTGCTATTAAAGAAATAACATGATTATTGAACAATTAATCATAACTTCTCCTAGGGTGGTATATTGAGTACACGAAGTAGGCCTTTTGTTTTTTAGGAAAATGTTGAACCCCAATTATGATTAGTTTAGTTTTTAGTGCGTAATTGTTGATATTAAATAAATAACATGATTATTTAACAAGTAAATCTTTAACTTTTCCTAAGGTGGTATGTTGAGTACACGCAGTAGGCCTTTTGTTTTTTTTAAGAGAATATTGAACTCCAAGTGTGAAAGAGGTAAAGTGCATGATGTGTTTTAGTAGATAGTCATCTTAGATAGCCACCCAAAACGATGAAGCCATGAAAGATCCAAGGAGACGTTTGGTTCGCACTTAGGTATCGGAATCGGAATAGGTATTGACAATGTATGTGTTTGACAGTATATGAGTTTTGGTGTAAAAGTCATATTTGTTTGGTATTGAAGTGAGAATGTGTATGATTGCCATTGATGGTGTTTGAAACATATCGAGATCAAGAAGGGTATCGAAGGTGGCCGGCCAGAAAAATTTGACCGGCCGTAATAATGACTGGCCAACAGGCCGGCGACGTTGACCGACAGGGGCCTTTGACCGGCCTGTTTGAAAATTGGGGTGTGGGTGGGGACAGCCGGCGTGGGTTGAAGGTGGTAAAGCTTAAAACTCATACCCCCAATATTGAAAGACGGAGATAGTATATTTTAAAAAACGATATCCGTTACTAAATATTTGAATATCAATCCGAAATCTATACTTCTAAGTTTAACAACCAAACAACGTATATAGGTTTGGAGTTCCTTTAAACTTATACCCTTAATGAATAACCCCCAACCAAACACCCCTAAATATAAACTAGGGTATTGATAAGATTTGAACCTTTATTGTGCGGTTCACCAGGCTATATTCTCTTTAGACACTTTTAAAACTTTTCTTTTGAGCTACGCCTTTATGACATCAGATTTTTTGACATATTTTATTTTAAATAATGACTTTTATAATCAAAATCATCCCATCTTCCTCTCACATTTACATTTCAGAGCTCCCATGCCAAATGTAATGATCCAAAAAAATAATATCATTATAAGGTAAAAAGATATTTTGTGAATTGTTAATTTAATGAAAGCATAAACAAAAGATAAAATAGAGAGTTTAGGTTGGAATTTAAAGATTATTTTATTTAGGAACTATTTAGTAGAAACCTAACATGAATAGAAAACGGAAAATTAAATAAATAACATAATCAACGAAATCAAAGGGGCAAAAATAGGGATTGCGGTTACGGGAAAGAAAAGGAAGCGGCAATAAGAGAGGAGACGTCGCACAGTGAGAGGAGGCCAGAAGAAGAAAGAAAAATAAATAAATGTGCGTCCACATCTCGATTGGGATATGATCTCCTCACCGCAAGGGAATGCGTTGACGCGTGACCGCACGACACGTAGCAGTAAAGAAGGGTGGTGATGCTAGATGCAGCTGACCCTCATCTAGCCTCACCACTCTCATTGATGCCACGTGTCGTACGGTTTAAAGGGGTGCTGAAATCTCAACCCATCTCGATTAATCTACAAATAGATAAAGAAAAACTTTTTGGATATCATCTCTCTTCAACATACGTCAAAAAACTAATGTTGGACTCGAATATTTACAATTGACTAAAGAGAAAAAAAAAAGCTTTTCCAGTAAATTAGGTGTTAGAAACTGTAATCAACTGCAAGTGTACAGTGTGCGTTCGGGTAAATTGACCAAAAAATGCAAGCAGAACCGAGGCGAGTCTAAGGACTCTGTCCTTAAGATGATTTGCTCCGGTACGAAGTGCCCAACCAAAAATAGCAAACGTCTCCCAGGATACAACGGCTAACAGTTCATACGAAGCGGCACAGCAACGTAAAGAACTCGACGAACCTGTGGAATGCTCTGATTTCTCGAACTGGAAATGTAACTACAGTGCAGTAGCAGTATGCAAAAATCGAAAATGGAAGAAGAGAAAAGCTGTGGAAGCGCAGAGGTCTAGAAGAAGAGGCGTTTTATTTATAGGCGGGAAGGATTAGGCGGTTAATCTCCAGATTAAACCGCAGCCGTCGGATCAGACGGTTTTCATCCACAGCAGTTAGATCGTAAACTGTAGCAGTTTTAAACGTAGACCGTCGGATAAAAAACTGCTGCCAGATACGATCTCAGCCGTTAGATCATGATCCGTGTAGACTACGATCCACAGCCGTTAGATCTAGATGAAGAAACCGCTGGCAGATATGATCTCAGCCGTTAGATCATAATCTGTGTAGACTACGATCTACACCATTAGATCTTGCAACGGTTATGATCAAAAATATTTCAACCGTTGGATCACTTGATTTATTTTTCTGGAAAATGTAAAAGAAAATTTCTCCAAAAAGATAAGAATCAGCCGGAGCCGGAGAAGGAGCCACGAGCCAAGCCGGCCGGACAGGCGGGCGGTGGCGCGCGCATGTGTGGTGAACCTTGCCTGAGCTGCTTCCTGACTCCGTCAAAAACTTCTCATGCCCAAGGGCACATTTTAGAAAGCTCCAACTAAAACTATATATGGTGGCCTTTCCATCTCAAGTGACCAATGTGGTATTTCATTTAAAGGGTGATGTGTTCACTCCTCAAGAGGCCACATCACCACTTTTCCAATTTCCTTCCAATTTTACTCTAACTTTGAGCATTAATTTCTCATTCACCCAGTATCGGAATCGAGTGATTCAAAAGCCTAAAGTCATCTAGTTGTCACATAGATAATTTAGAAATTATTAGTTTTCGTTTTTGATTAACGAACACTAATCATAATTAAGCTCAAAATATGGTGGTTGTCAACTTTTGACATACCCACTTGCCAAACTTTTCCAATTTACCTCAATTTCTCCAACACTAGGTTCGTCCGTTTGTGCAGGGTCTAGAGAGGAGCCGAATCGCAAATCTTACATTTTGTGTAATATACTGTTTCTATGTCTCGAACTTGTCATCTCAATGCCACAAAGTAACAATATTACTAGTTGGCCCAAGACTCGGTCTCTTACAATTGACTAAAGAGAAACTTTACTAAAAGGGATTTTTAAGTTTTATTATGTCATCAAACCCTCTGTGACATGCATCATTACATTCCACTGGAATTTTCTGCATATGATATTGTGATTTTTTCTGTTGTGTAAATGAGATGGACACAAAGATAAAATAAAGAGACTTGAATGATTACAGTGAAGGTTCGTTATTAGGTCCAAATATACAAATAAATGAAATTATGGAGGTTAGGTAGACAACAAAGCATTTTTTGGCAAAGCTGGTAGGTAATGTGTTTTTATTTTGCTTTAATTAAATTGTAATTTACTTCTTTTTTAAACAAAAGGATTCGTTAGTTAGGAAGTGGAAAGCGACTTTCCAACCTTGATACAGCTAAAATGTGGTAAGGCAGTCACGTCTGTGAATTGTTTCTACAAATTTCTGTTTTACTTATCAATCCACACAAAAAAAATTTTAATAATGTTAATAACAATAAAGCTAGTATTAATCTTTAGGATCCTTTGGTCTTTACCGAAAAAATTATTATTGTTAGTGAATTAAAAAATACATGGAAACTCCACGGATGACTATACATACATATTTAGCGCATCATACCTCTATATTGTTTCATTTATACATTTACATATAGAGCATTGAGTCTCACTGGAATAAAATTCTCTATCCATTGGAATAGATGTATTGTTTGTCGGCGCTCACCCTCTCCAGACCCTAACGTTAGTTTTTGCTGCTGTTGGGATATACTGAGTATGATTGATTGATTGATATGTGTGTGTATGTATGTATGCATTTATGTATGTATATTTACTAAAGGTTTACTATAGAAATTGCTGGTCCATATTTGTCTCATGTTACTTGTGTTGAACTCAAACGATGTCAAATCCAGTCATGAGATGTCCCATTTACATGGCTTTCAAGGGATAGGATCCTCTCACCGCAAATGGAGTGCGGTGACGTGTGACCGCACGACACGTGACAGCAAATGAGGGTGGTGAGGCTAGATGAAGGTCACCTGCATCTAGCTTCACCACCCCTCTTTGCTGCCACGTGTTGCGTGGTCACAAAGGGAGTGAGGAAAATGAGGTTAGGAGATCTCAACCCGGCTTTCAAAGCATGATGGTGAAGAACTAGGAATTCTTTGACCGCATCGCCGATCTTTTTAATCTTAATGTCATTTTCGCATGAAATTCGTAGTGGTTAGCCTGCAACCATAAGGGCCTCACTTCATTGGCTTTTTTTTATTATTATTAACATCTCCTACTTTTCAGATAAAATAATAACAAAACAAAATGATATATATATGTGTGTGTGTGTATATGTATATTTATGTATGAATGTATGTGTATATGTATATCATATGTGTGTGTATTTATTGTAGGCAATTACATTGGACAAGGAGAGACAGAGGTACGACATTTTGTCGGGAAAACCTATATTTTGTGTTTTAAGTATATATGTTGAGTTAAAGTAACATGTAACTATTCAATTCTCACCATACATCCTAAAAATATCAAATTCTTTTTTTTTAAACTCTATGTCACATAAACTGCAAATTTTCAACCAAACCTCCGTCGCCGCCGCCATTACCAACAACCTCCACCTCCATTCCCTAACCCTCCATCGCCTCCTCCACCGCCATCGTCACATTCACCGCCTTCTTCTCTTTCCTCCGTTTCTTCTCCTCCCGTCACCCTGCATCGCCTCCCCCTTCCCCTCCTCGCCACCCTCAGCCACACCTGCGAGCCACCCGGTTTTTTTTGAATGCCCGCCATCTCAGAGGCCTAGATCGACTGGTCTTCTGATAATGAAAATGAAATAAAAGAAGCAAATGCGGATGCAAAGTAGTAAATATTTCATTAAAAGTCACAAAATATTTAGTAATCATATAGTTACAAAAACATATACTTACAAAAATCATATGGTAGTAAATATTTCATTATAAGTGACTTCATATGCTTAAAAAAATTATATAGTTATATACGTACATATCAGCTGGCTTAACGTCGATTAAATATGGTAAATTTCATTTACACATCATCTTAATTTAATACATGTATTGTACAATCATGGTATATATATCTTAACGAGACTACTTTCATAGTGCAAATAAACATAAACGTAATGTTCATTCTCTACAATGCTACGCAGAGAATGGAATTTTGCTTCAAACATAAAGGTAACGTACAAAAAGAGTCAAGAAATTTGATTTTGTATAATTGTGATACAACATTCTTCCAAATCCATCGCAGTTAGCAACGAGGCAGACACTTAACTTCAGTAATCATCACTGATGGTCGCTTACAGCAGCAAATCAGGAATGAAGTTTTAAAAAACATAATTTTCTATTTTGGATATATGTAACTCTCTGAGTTTATACATGTATTTATCGCTCAAGGCTTATAAGCAACACATATATATAAGTCAATTTGTACACTAACAAATCAATTGTATATGTATGTGTATGTATATGTATATGTATGTATATGTGTGTGTGTGTATATATACCTTCGCTTAAACATAGATAATGCAGCTTAAATATGTTAGTTTATACAATTGCATCTTAATTAAACGTGTAACGTTCAAATCGTATGATTTAGCGTGAGCATGAGTTGGTACAACAACAACAACATACCCATCGGGTATGGGGAGGTGGGATGTATGCAACCATACTCATGTGTTAGAAATATATAGAGGTTGTTTCTCGATGACTCATAATGATGCGTCAAGCTATGTCGATCAACTGCTACTTCACAATATAAGAAGCGCAGCTAATTTCGTGAGTCATTTTGCTTTATTCCATCATATTCCAAAGTTAATAAAGAGCGTGGCTTTAACTATATTGGAAATAGAAACGTGAACATGAGTTAGTATGAGTATTAAAAGATTGAGAAGAAAAATTTGCGACTAAAAAAATGCCAAATGCCTTCACCTTTTCTTACATCCACTGCATATGATAGGATATTTGGATCCATAACATATATTGAATGCTTAGCTCATCCAATGAAAAAGCACACTTATAATAAAACCTTTTGGATACATAATATATATTGAATGTTTAGCGCATTCAACACAAAAAAAAAAACCACACCTATAATAGGATCTTTTGGATACATAATATATATTGAATGCGTAGCACACTCAACGGAAAAAACACACATATAATAAGACCTTTAGATACCTAACATATGTTATGTGTTAACACAACGAGAAAAAGTACACGGGGAAGTCTTGCGCATTCAACAGAAAAACACACATATAATAAGACCTTTGGATACATAACATATGTTGTGTGTTAACACAACGAGAAAATGTACACGGAAAAGTCTTGCGCATTCAACGGAAAAAACACACATATAATAAGACCTTTGGATACATAACATATGTTGTGTGTGAACACAACGAGAAAAAGTACACGGGGAAGTCTTGCGCATTCAACGGAAAAAACACACATATAATAAGACCTTTGGATACATAACATATGTTGTGTGTGAACACAACGAGAAAAAGTACACGGGGAAGTCTTGCGCATTCAACGGAAAAAACACACATATAATAAGACCTTTGGATACATAACATATGTTGTGTGTTAACACAACGAGAAAAAGTACATGGGAAAGTCTTGCGCATTCAACGGAAAAAAACACACATATAATAAGACCTTTGGATACATAACACACAACGAGAAAAAGTACACGGGGAAAAAAGACTTCAAGGACTTTCTACCTTTTAGGACAGTAACATAACATAATGTGATGATTCTCTTATACAAATAGGACAGTGACCCTCCTATTTATATAAGTACTCACATTAAGATGTACTAATAAGGTATCACTTTATTAGTACAGAAACCACCACCACAATAGCCGCAACCTTTTGATTCGCAATCACGATAAATGTAAACATCACAATCCACATCTTTGCACTCATAGTCGAGTTTTTGCCCCATAGACATCTTAGATTGAAGCTCACCTAAACGTGTTTTTCTGGCATACATTCTTGGAAGAACATGGTCAACCTTAATTTCAAGAACTTCTTCAGAGACGGATCCTCCTTGAACTGTCAAAATTATAAGTAAGAAACCATACGATTGTTGGATAAGTTTCATCATTTACGTTAAAGTGTGAAGTTCCTAAGTTTTAGGAACTTAGATAGAGTTTGTCTTGTTTAAGATATTTTAGTAATCATCTTTTATTGCTAGGGTTTGCAAGATAAGTGTGGTTTAATATAGGTAGTCGGCCGGCTTGGTGGAGTATAGTGTGAGGAAGAACACTTTGTATTCGGTTTTGAGTTATTTTCTGAATAATACAAAACGAGTTATGTTTTGTATGTGCACGTGTGTTGTGTTTTGAATCCGTTGTTTACTTCAACGATTAGTAATTCATCATAAAAAATGCCGATCGAAAATGCCTAATCGATGATTAATGTATGGGAAAAGGGAATATACTGTTAACAACTTTGTAATAAATCCGTTGAACTGGTAACTTCAATGCAGTAGTATACATTTCATTTTTGAACGTAGGTGTGCTGTTGATAGATATAAAACTTATACTTTTCACGAAAAATAGAAATTAACATAAGCAAAGATGGTATAAAATAAGAATAATTGACGATAAAGAGAAGGCAATAAGCAAGGGAGGAATATTTAAAAAAAATTCATACTCATGCATCACCTAAAGGTGTCTACCAATATACGTGAATTCTGGCAATGAGGGATACAATATATCCAAGAATGGACACTCCTCTTACCTGTGGATCTTACAAATTCCGAAGTGTGCAAAATGCATATAAAAGTTTCCTATGTAAAACATGTGTCTGATTTTGAATACATATCAGAAATATGTTATACACCACGGTTCTGTCAAAATCGTGTATAAAAAATGTGGGGTTAGTTCCAAAACATGTTATGCACCATTTTTCAAAATGGTGGACCACTTATATTTTGATATGCATATGAGACTACACTCTATGGATCAACTGAATCGTGCCACATCAGCTTGATTTTTAAAACTTGCCAACATGGCAGCTTGTGTGGCATGTGGGGTGGCTGATTGGAGGTAAAAATAAAGTTGAATTGGTCCGCTCCTATCCTAACTGATTGGTTAATAGATTTGAGCAAAAGGTGGGATAAGGATGGAAAAAACAAAGTCGGGGCATATTATCTTTTGAAGACACATTTTTCACTTTATTTTGCTGAAAATTTCACCATCACTTGCCGGAATTTGATATCCCAATCAAATGTCTTGAAGATGACAAGTTTGCTCATTTTTGAAAAGATTGTAGTTAACGCAATAAGTTTTTTTAAAAGAAAATTTTGGAGATTTTTTGAACTGTGCATTGAGAGTTAAAATTTTTCTAAAAACGAGTTCGGATTCTAAAAACTTCCAGAATCAGATTAGAGGGTTTTCGAAAAGAGTAAAAAATAGCGCATATTTCTGCTAACCGCTATTCACACCTTTTCCTCGATAACAATGTTTGTACAGGTGTTGCAGTCTAACATAAATCACTAATATATTAAATCTATGAAGTACGAAACACATTATAGTTGCAAGGATTTGAATTCACTACCTATAACTAACTAAACTCAAAAAAAAAAAAACTATCATTTAGAACATATAGAATATATGTAAACATATGAACTTTAAGAGGCACTAACCAGAGATGATTAATACGAGAAAAACGACAACGTGAATGACTTGAACCATTGCTTGTGCTTTTTGTTGCCCAGACAGAAACAATGCAGTAAGAGATTCACAAGTTGATCGATCTTAAACACGGCCACTTTATACTTGGGAAAATATTCTTTTAACACTAACTTTCAGTGTATTGCCGATCAACATATCACAGATGTGACAAAATTATTTTTTTCCTTTTTCACTCCTGACTGTTTCAAAACTAGATGCGATGATGCTGATATTCAACAAGTAGCCAGAGTAAACAACAACAACACATATCCAGTATATTGTTAGAATCAATTATATTAATTATAATTGATTGCTAAAATCTCGTGATTTATTTATAAATCAGTAATGTGGATCACATGTGTAATGTACCTATACGTTATATTGGCTAGATACATTGCAATTATTGACTGCATTAATTATCAGATTTGATTATTATTGATTGACAATTATTAAGTTTCCTTGATGGAAGGAATTAATTGCCGGTCAAATAAGGAAAGGGGTCCCTGGCCTAGCCTATACATGTGATATTCCATCAATCATAGCTATCTTGCATAGGCTTGAAAGCTCCATTTCCGCAAGGACTCTTCTCTGCAACAGACTTCCGATTCGAAGGCGATGACTAAGCGATAATGGTCGGAGGTAATATTTATGCTTCCATTATTTTCTTGGCCTAACATATATCACATCAACAACAAAAGATATCGCTAGGGTGTGAGGAGGGTGAGAGACAAGCAAACAATACCTCTATCCCAAAAGATAGAGTTCGATTCCAGCGAGACCCCCGGTTCTATATGTAGATGCATAGACTTGTCAGAGTGAAACAAGTAGACAAATATTTGTCATTCCGTATTTCTACTAATTATTTATTGGACAAAGAATATGTGGATCACTAAATTGTTTCTTGCAAAAAAATGTTACTACTGAATTTATTTTTATAATATTTAGACTACTCTTTTTTTTAATATAAAATAAAGGTAGCTACGACAAATTTTTTAGACAAGCAAACTGGGATTGATAAGTATTTTTGTCCTATAAATGGTTCAACGACATATGATATTTTTTGTTCTAAATTAAAAAAAAAATCAAAAATGATTTTAAATTTAAAAAAAAGAGTATCTTTGTTGTTGGTATCTCATACGACTACTAGTTTTTGTAAAAGCAATATATAACATCTTAAAACAAAAACTTTTTTTTTGAATTAAAATGAATAAATGATGCAATTGAACTTTATGAAAAACCTTTTTTTTTTTAATAAAAATACTCAAAATATGTTCGAGACCCCTTCGAATTTGCCTGGCCTTTGAACAAATCTGAGCTTGAGCTTAAAACTAAAAAAGACAAATAGCATACTCAAGTGAAAAAAAATACGTAATAAGTTAATACTCGGCTGTCATTCTGACCAGTGGCGGACGCAGCGGCTACTTTTTGGAGGGGGGGGGGGGGGGCAAAATTCACACTATGAGATCACCGTCCACCTTTTCGGACTCAATAGACATTCCATCGAAAATCCGGCAAAAACTCCCTTACAATATAGATATATGCAAATATTATAACATAAAATCTAAACTAACATATCCACTAATCAAAATGCAACAATAATAAGCAACCATCAACAATATCCAACAAAAGTTATTCATAAGCAACATTAATAAGCAACAATATCCAACAAAAGTTATTAATTTGACGCTCGGCATACCTTTTATTTACGAAATGAAGGACGAGCAGCAGGAGGGATTATCGATGGCTGCAACAAATTTCTTCGAGTTCCCAAATTCTGAAATTGTTGCATAATGTTTTCATTTGAAATGGTTCCAAAAACTTCCTTATCGAAGTAACACAGTAAACAGTCCGATAGTAAGTCGTCTCCCAATCGGTTGCGCAGATCAGTCTTTATTATATTCATCGCAGAAAAATTTCTTTCCACACTCGCTGTTCCGACAAGTAAGATCAGTGCTAACTCGATGAGCCGATATACTAAAGGAAAGTAATTGTGATAATTCAACTCCACCATCTTCTTTGCAAGAACTCCAAGATTAGTAATATGAGAGAATACTTCATTTGATTTCATATCACCAATGTAACTTTTTAGTTCATGGTTGAGCTCAATTCGATCCTTGGTAGTAAAATCGTCTGGATATAACTCAGCAAGGTGTAGCAATTGACTATGATCAAAATTTGCAAAAGAATTGGAAGGATCAAGGCACATCACGCATCTAAGTAAATCTGTGCTGGCTTCGGTGAAGTGTGTATCCATTTCCATAGCAATGATGTCAATTACCTAAGATTTTATATGAAAAAAAATCAAGATATAGACAAACCAATGATCAATAGTGTACGTATCAATTACAATGAATAGAAACTTTCCGATAAATACAAACTCAAAAGAGTCCATCTTATCAACTAATCCCGATGCTGTATTTCTGATTTTTATCTTCTCACCATCTCTGTACAACCAGAATAGTACTTCTCCAATTGGATTCCACATTTCAAAAAGTCAGAGCAATGTTCTGTAGTGAGAACCCCAACATGTGTCACCTGATCGGGCTAAGCTTCTTTCTTGATTTTTACCCCTTCCACTCGAAATCTCACCCATTTCTAATTTTCTTAGAACTTCACCGTTGTGTAACAGACGAAGGGAACCCTTTCTTTTGCATGAAGCCCCCACAGTATTAACAATCATCGATAGAATCTCAAAGAAATTATTCATATTTTCTCTTTCTTGAGCAACAGACACAACAACTAACTGAAGTTGATGGGTAAAACAATGAACATAATGAGCATTCTGATTTTCATTGAGAATGAGTGCTTTCAACCCATTAAATTCACCTCGCATATTTGAAGCCCCATCATATTTAAAGTTTATTTTTTAATCATGGAAATAGGAAGGTAAAAGGTATAATATTTATTGGTTTTTTATTTTCAAAACCAGTTTGTTTTTTATACAATATATTTTTTAGTTAGTTAAAAAAAATACAAATGTGTATATCTACTAATCAAAATTTTTCTCCTAGCTCCTAGTAACACACATATATCACATATTATGAGATAGTTTTGGGACTAAAAAAAATATACCTTAAATTTAGATAATCAAAAATACAACTGCATCTACCTACTACCTAAATTTTTTCTCCGAGTTGGGAGGGCGGCTGCACCCCCGTGCCCCCCTCTGAACGCCCCTGATTCTGACGCTGGCGTTAGGCAGGGTATTTTGGTAACTTACAATGCGATCAGACTTGGTAGCAAAGGCGAAATCTCTCGTCCTGGGGGCTACAACTGTCCTAGCCCCATGGAGTTTTGTGGATGATGCAAATCAGGTATCCAGCGACCTTCTAGGTTGGTGAGGCTGCACATAAGGACCCACACAAGGTGACCCGACAAAATAGCAGAAGTGGAGCAATTGACCCCTATAGACTAGCAAAAATAGAGTACCCACACTGCAAGTGTCTCCGGACTCGAATCGTTGCCTTCTTTGCAGCAATTCTCAAGCCGGGTACCAACTGGACAATGTCCTAGGGGTTACAATGCGATCAGACTGCTTTTATCTTTTTTTTTTGTTTAAAAAACAAAAAAAGAAAAGAAATGAAAGAAGAGTTTATTTCCATTAATTCTTGAATACATAAGGCCATCGAGACTAGCGGGTGCAAACGAATCGAATTTTAACGAATAATTTAAAAATTAGATTGGATTCGAACATATTTAATGAGGTCCGAATTCGAGTTCGAATTCATGACGAACCTAAAATTAAGCTCGTGTTCGAATTCGATAAGTTTAAAAAAGTTCGATTCGGCTTGAAATCTCGATTACGATTTATGAGCATTATTCGATTTGCAAATTCAGATTGGCTCGTGAGTTCGAGTTCAATTTGTTGACTCAAAATAGATTATATTCATGTAAATTATAGGCCTATGAATCGAGCCTTTGAGAAGCTTATTTTGTCTAGGTTTCGTCGAACATTCGAGCCGTTGAATTCGATTCGTAAAATATTTCGAACTAAAATTATGATTTGGATTCGAATTCGCGAAAATCGAATTCGAGCCAAGTCATTAACAAATTGAACTCAAATAGCTCGTTAAAAACTCGATTTGTCTGCATTACTAACCTAGACAAAATGGCAATCGATTCAATATCATACTACTTTCGACGGCACATGATTCCATCGGACATTTAAGTATTATATGTATCCTTCCAATCACTAGCTATCAAAAATACCAATAAATAAATAGAATGATAATTCTGTGTATAGAGACATAAATTATTAAGCCGGTATTCATTCAAAGTGAAAAAGAACTAATTGATGGCCGGCTTGCTTTATCATTGGTTAAAACTTTATATCTAATATACAAGCATATCTAATCTGTAAAAACAAAGGTTTCGTCTTATCTTTTATAGGACATTAATTGTTTGGATACATGACATATATTAAAGGCTTAGCGCATCCAACGAAAAAGCACACTTATAATAAAATCTTTTGGATACATAATATATATTGAATGTTTAGTGTATTCAACAAAAAAAAAAAGCACATCTATAATAGGATCTTCTGAATACATAAGATATATTGAATGCTTAGCGTATTTAACGGAAAAAACACACGTACAATAAGATCTTTGGATACATAGCATATGTTGAGTGTTAACACAACGAGAAAAAGTACACGAGGAAGAAAGACTTCAAGGACTTTCTACCTTTTAGGATAGGATAGTAACATAGCATAATGTGATGATTCTCTTATAAAAATAGGACACGATATTCCTATTTGTATAAGTACTCACGTTAAATAATTTAAATTAACTAATTTTCCTTAGGGGATGAGGGTTGAATATTTGCTTTTATTTGGAATTTAGGGGAGAAATTTTAGGTAATTAGGATAACCTAGAATCTAGGTGATTAATTAAAAACTAATCAAATACCCAAAATTTTATCCCCTCCCCTATCTCTCCCACACGGCACACACTTCACCGTTATCCCCCCTTTTTTTCTACTTTATTTTACTTACATTTGTTATGTTATTATTATTATTATTACATGTATCTTTATTTTATTTTCTGGACATAACATTACTAAAGTATTACACACTTGTTATTTGTTTATTTTCTATATTATGTGAAGTTTGACGGATTGAAAAGGTCTTTGGATGAGTTTACACAGAACTCCATTTGTTTATCTCTCTCTTTTCTTTATGACCAACCTTGAAATTTTCATTCATTTAAGACATATATGTCAATTAATATTACAGTGTGGATTAGTAGGGGAGTTTCAATATATACAAAACACATTAGTGTGTGACCATTTCTTCCAAAATTTTACCAATACGTGAGCTGTACGTTAATGTTTTCTTGTCTCTCAATCCATGCTCCCAATTTGCTTAACACATTGGCCATAATTTTCTTTTTCTATTTTCTTGGTCTTTTGGTTGTGGAGAGAAGACGGCAGATGTTTTAAAACTTGGCAATAGACAACGTCCCAATTAGGGCTTTAAACGAGCCGAACGAACCAAGCATTGCGTTGTTCAAGCTCGGTTCATTTAACTTAGCGAACGAGCCGATCTTATTCGTTTATTTAAACAAACATATTTAATTGTTCAAGCTTGGTTCGTTTAACTCACGACCAACATTAACGAACCGAATACCTTAAACGAACGGTGCCACTTACCGAGTTCGAACAGAAAAAAGGTGTTCAAGCTCTGTTCATTAACCTTTTATTCGAGCCGAGTTTGAACTCGAGCTCGAGCCAAACAAGCCGAACAACCGAACGGCTTGGTCCATTTATAGCCCTAGTCCCAATCATTATATTATGTGTAGAATCACTCCATATTGCACAAAGGTAATATATAGAATTGAAATGCTATAAAATCCGAATGGTTAATCAACCGTGAAAGTTATTGGTTCATAATCTATTGTTTTTATTCGAACTTGAATGCCTGAGATATGAAAAGTACTACTTAACTATTAGGTGAGTCACCGTACGGCACAGGACACGACATGTGGCAGCAGTAGGGGGTGATGAGGCTGGATGAGGGTTACCCTCACCTAACCTCATCACTCTCCCTTTTTGCCACGCGTCGCGCGGTCACGTACGCGGTGAGGGGAGAGCGGTGAGGAGATCCTATCCACTTTTTGATGGTTTATAGGTCACTAGATGGATTTATGTTAGATTGTTATTGGACCCTCATTGAACTGGGACATCCTAGTTAAATTTTAATATATGTCGATTTAGAGCACATCCCACAATATTTCAAATTTTCACATCTTCATTAATATTTCAATTTTTTTATTTTGACATAAAAATAAAAAGAGTTTTTTTGGTGCATTAGGCTTTCGCATTTGTGTAGGATCTGGAGAGGAGGCAGATCGCTTTACGATCTGATATACGCAACATAACTTTACATTTTGTATAAGAACTTATTTCTGCGGCTCGAACCCATGACCTCAAAGTCACATAACAACAGAAGATAATAAATGAACCTAAAGTTCTGTTGTACTTTGAGAAAGGACGTTCTCGGTGCACTAATCTCTCGTATTTGTGCATGGTCCACGATGGACTAGATCGCTTCACGATTTGATATACGCAGCCTAAGAATATGTTTCTGCGATTCGAACTAGTGACCTCGACAACAGAATTTAATAAATGAACCTAAAGTTCTGTTGTACTTGGAGTATACCTAGACAACTCCAAAGCTGTAACTTTCCATGATTATTTGAACGATTCAGCAATTATAGTCGATGTGATGTTTTGGCTTGTGGGTAGGGCAATTATAGTCGATGTGATGTTTTGCCTTGTGGGTAGGGCTGTAAACGAGTCGAACGAAGCGAGCATTGCGTTGTTCAAGCTCGGTTTATTTAATTTAGCAAACGAGCCGAGCTTGTTCATGTATTTAAACAAACATATTTAATTGTTCAAGCTTGGTTCGTTTAACTCACGAACATCATTAACGAGCCAAACACCTTAAACGAACGATGCTACTTACCGAGTTCGAACAGAAAAAAGGTGTTCAAGCTCTGTTCATTAACCTTTTATCTAAGCTGAGTTCAAGCTCGAACTCAAACCAAACGAGCCGAACAACCAAACGGCTTGATTCATTTACCGCCCTACTTGTGGGAACAAAACTTTTTCCACAGCTGTTTATTAACAGAGACATTTACGAATAAACTCGACAGAGAATATTTAAAAATTAACTGATTGCATGTGACAATTTCAATTAATAAATCATGTGTTATGTTAATTTATGTTATTTTAGTAGGAATAAGAAAGAAGAGGGAAAAGAATTAGTTGTTTGAATTTTGTGGAAAGGATGGAAAATTCGTTTCTTGTTTTTTATATTAAAACGACACACTAGTCATTTTGTAGCCGTCTAGTAACTATAATTGCTCTTTTCCTTTTAGACCGGTCTGTTTGTTCGGCACGAGGAGATACAGAATTTCGGCAGCTTTACTGACCCTCTCAAATGGGTTGTCGCAAATTTGAAGACATCATGGGGATTCCGGCAGCATCCTGCTGAATGGCGCTATATTTTTCTGGAGGTCGTTTCGACTATTTGTTATTGGAGAAATCAAATGATACATGGTTGTATATCCCAGTTCCCCCCTCCCTATAGCGTTCGAGATGACATTGTTTGTCGGGTTAATAAGTTGTTAGTAGCTCATAGCAATCATGATATGGGAATCGTAGCTGATGTAGATAATCATTAGTGACACTATGTACTCGTTGTAAATATGTTGATATCAATAAGATCCCTCTTTCTCAAAAAAAAAACATATAAGTATTCTCGCATGAAAATATGCCATATAAATAAAATAATAAATACAAATATACATATAGACATACACACACAGATATATACATATATATATATATGTGTATATATTCAGGTTTTTCTTTTTACAAGAATATGCTGCAGTTTATTATGAATATAATTTTAAAATAAGTGGCAAGGTTCCAATCCAGATGTATTAATCTAATGATATCTAACTAATCACAGTAGAATTCTCCCACCTCCCAACTAAAGGACAGTTTGACAATGAAGTGGATTCGGACCATAGTAATTATTTATGACTAGTAGTAATATATAAAATAAAGTAAAATGACTCACCAAATTAGTTGCGCTTCTTATATTGTGAAATAGCAGTTGATCAACAAAGCTTGACGCAATTTCATTATAGGTCATCGAGAAACAACTTCTGTTTGTTTATAACACATGGGTATGGTTGCGTACATCCGATCTCCCATATCATGTCATAAACGGAAAACTCTAAAACAAGGAAATAATGATGTTGTTGTAGTAGTAAGATATAGAATAATGAGGAGGACCTCCTATTTTGAAGCACACTAATGTAAATGATCTTTATTTGTATAAATATTATTTATTAAATTTATTAATAAATAATATGTGGTTGTTATTCATTGATGATTAACATAAATTTTGTCTTGAACATTATTGCTTTTGCATGCTTTTCTTCTTCTTTCCAAATATCTAATTTTGAAAACTTGCAAGTCAATGATTTGGTGACTCAAATCAATTCGGATAACGAACTTTGACTCTATGGTGCTCAAGTCCACAAAATCAAGGACTATGCTACCTTAAATGGGCCCCCCTCTTTGACAAATATGTAGCCTTGTATTTTATTAATGTTTCTATTCAACAGCATTGTTTTTATGAAAATTGATTAATTTAGGTTGTAGCTTGATTTTCTCTACTTTTACATCATGCGATATTTAGACCAAAATCTTCATCTTAGCAAAAGAAAGATTTTAGACCAAAATCTTCATTACCCTATCGATAACTTTTGATGTTGTTGGCATATATTAAATATGGTTGTTGTTGTAGTTTTTCATATGTGTATACCACTATAGAAGTGAAAATTACACATATCTACAAAGAACTCACTTGGATAGAAAGTTCCAGCATTACACTCTCCTACATCGATCGATCGATGCGTACATAGAACGATCGATGTCCTCCAGAACACTTTAACTTTATTCTAGCTTTCACTTGGTTCGATCCAAGTGATATTCTTCAAGTTAAAAGTGTTCAAATCATCACTCAAACTCCCAAACAATATTACACATGTTTTTATATAAGTTTGGAGCACAATTAAAAGTATTTTAACATACTTTTCCGATATGTGACACGGTTATTGTAAAAGATTTACCGCTATAGAAGTGAAAAATACATATATTTACAAAGAACTCAACTCAGGACATCTGATGCTGGGTGTCTAAACGTTAACTACAGAACCAAGCCTGATTGGCACATAATGTACAAAATTTATATACTGATTTCGTCTGAAGATATCAGATTATCTCAAAGTGACATACATTTTGATAAAAGTTGGTCGAAAACTTAGTTATTGTTTATATTTTCGTAATCATTCATAAGTTCGTTATTTGAGAACAGACCTTGGAACAACTGGTGAAGTTGCTGCTTTGTGACCTGTAGGCTACAGGTTTGAGTAGCAGAAACAGCCTTTTGCACAAAGTGTAGAGTAAGGATGCGTACATCAGATCGTAAAGCAATCCGACCATTCTTCGGACCCTGTGCAAACGTGGAAGCCTAATAAGTTCGTTATTTGTTTTAAACACTGGACATTGACTTAATTATATGTTGCAGACGAGCTAAGAGAGTAACATAAATATAGAACATGTGATGGTGGAAGTGAGTTAGGATCCCCTCACCGTAAACCCCTCATCCCACGCGTCATCTCGCGACACGTGGCAGCAGAGGATGGGTGATGAGGCTAGATGAGGATCACCTGCATCTAGCTTCACCACCCACCCCCTACTGCCACGTGTCGCGTGGTGACATGAGGGGAATGAGGGACAGGAGATCTCATGCCGGTGGGAGTAACAAATAAGATTCCATCATTTCAATCTTAAAAGTTCGATCATTGTGTTCATATTTGTAGTTGAATTTCCATGCAAAATAGTCTTCGTATTAGGTAAACTGCTCCAGCAATCACTCATAATGATCGCTCCACATGACGCCTATATATATATATCTCAATGCAGAAGAAGAATATAGTACATAAGTAACTTCGATATTTATGTTACTTGCTAATATTTTTTTAAGCAAATGGCTTCATATTTCTCTTTGAAAGCTAGTATTGCTTTAGCTGTCCTTGTGGTCTTCTTCAGTGAAAGCTCTTCAGCTCAACTTTCACCTGATTTTTACGATTATTCATGTCCTGCTGTTTTCTGGGCTGTCAAATCCCAAGTGCGATATGCCATAGCAAGGGAAGCTCGAATGGGAGCTTCCCTTCTGCGTTTGTTCTTCCATGATTGCTTCGTTAATGTAATTTCACTTCTACTTAGTATGTTTGTACTACCAAGTTTGTCATTTTATTTTGAAGTAAAACAACAACAACAACATTATCTTATTGTCTTAGAGGCTCTCCGCATATAGCGGAGTATAGGGAGGTTGTATGTACGCAACCATACGCATGCGTTAGAAACACATAGAGGTTGTTCCTGATGACCCATAATGAAAATTGCGTCAAGTTGTGTCGATCAACTACTACTTCACAATATGAGAAGTGCAGTCAATTTAATGAGTCATTTTGGAATAAAACATCATTTTAACTAATTCACAATCATAATAAGATATTGTTGTCATTATAAAACAACATTTTGGCAGTGGCTAAAAGGAAGGTTAGCTATCTTCTAGGCACATATTATATATTTGAATGCGGTAGGAGCCTATAGCTGTATATTATTTTTGTTTTTGTCTTAGAATTTCACATTAATATCATGTCATTTGCTTATGAGATAATTTCAGGTTATACGTCTATTTGAAATTTTATTTGTTTAAAGTATTGAGGTTTTGTTTGGCTTAGTCTAGATCAAGTTGATACTACTTTTGGATAAGGGCGTATCTCCTCATACACGTAGGAAAATAGGATGTCATTTCCAATGGAGGACAAGCTGTTCTTTGACTTTGGAATATGATGAAATAAAGCAAAATGACTCACTAAAGTGGATGCGCTTCTTATATTATGAAGTAGCAGTTGATCGACACAGCTTGACGCAATTTTCATTATGGGTCATCGGGAAACAATCTTCGTGTGTTTCTAACACATGGGTATAGTTGTGTACATCCGACCCTTCCATATTCCGTCATAGACCGGAGCCTCTAAGGCAATGGGTAATGTTGTTGTCGTCGTCCCTCTCATCGATTCACTTTTGAATTTTTTACTTATTGGAATTGACCTCTATGTTCATAAAGTTCTGGGAAAAAAAGATCCAAGATTGAGAAGCAATCCTTCATAACCTTATTACTATAATGATAAATAGACAACCTTAACCACAGGACACCACTGGTAATTTCGTTATCATTAGTTTATTATCATTCTGAGAGTACTTCATGCAAAACTGTTTTATGGTAATAAGATTACAGTAATTTTATTTTACTGCCTATTTCATACCTACGTAAGCACAACAATTGTTTTGAATTCAGGGTTGTGACGGATCAGTGCTTTTGGACGACACGCCTAGTTTCACAGGAGAGAAAAAGGCAGCTCCCAATTTCAATTCTGCAAGAGGGTTCGATGTGATAGACAACATTAAGGCTGCAGTTGAGCATGTCTGCCCTGGTGTGGTCTCTTGCGCTGATGTACTAGCCATTGCTGCTCGCGACTCTGTTGTCATTGTAAGTTCTCATTTGCGTTTCATATGTCACATTCTTATATTGTATCATACAACAACAACAACATTTCCCCCTTGTCTTAGAGCCTCTGGCCTATGCTGGAGTATAGAAGGGTCGGATGTACGCAATCATACTCATATGTTAGAAACACACAGATGTTGTTTCCCGATGACTCATATATTATATCATACAAACTTTGTTATATCAAGCTAGTGGAAATCCATTATCCCCTTGCCTTAGAGGCTCCCACCTATGGTGAAGTATGGGAGGGTCGGATGTACTCAATCATACTCATACACACAGATACTGTTTCTCGATGACCCATATATTATATCATACAAACTTTGTTATATCGCGCTAGTGGAAACCCATTATCCCCTTGCCTTAGAGGCTCCTGCCTATGGTAGGGTATGGGAGGGTCGAATGTACGCAACCATACTCATATGTTAGAAACACACAGATGTTGTTTCCCGATAACCCATATATTATATCATACAAACTTTGTTATATCACGCTAGTGGAAACCCATTATCCCGTTGTCTTACAAGCTCCCACCTATGGTGAGGTATGGAAGGGTCGGATATACACAACCATACTCATACACACAGCAACTGTTTTCCGATGACCCATATATTATATCATACAAACTTTGTTATATCGCGCTAATGGAAACCCATTATCCCCTTTCCCCTCCCGCCTATGGTGGGTATGGGAGGGTCGGATGTACGTAATCATACTCATATGTTAGAAACACACAGATGTTGTTTCCCTATAACCCATATATTATATCTTACAAACTTTGTTATATCACGCTAGTGGAAACCCATTATCTCCTTGCCTTAGAGGCTCCCGCCTATGGTGGGGTATGGGACGATCGAATGTATGCAACCATACTCATATGTTAGAAATACACAGATGTTTTTCCCGATAACCCATATATTATATCATACAAACTTTGTTATATCACGCTAGTGGAAACCCATTATCCCGTTGCCTTACAAGCTCCCGCCTATGGTGAGGTATGGGAGGGTCGGATGTACGCAACCATACTCATACACACAGATACTGTTTCCCGATGACCCATATATTATATCATACAAACTTTGTTATATCATGCCTTTCCCCTCCCGCCTATTGTGGGTATGGGAGGGTCAGATGTACGTAATCATACTCATATGTTTGAAACACACAGATGCTGTTTCCCGATGACCTATATATTATATCATACAAACTTTTTTATATCACTTTAGTGGAAACCTATTATCCCCTTGCTTTAGAGGCTCCTGCCTAAGGTAGAGTATGGGAGGGTCGGATATACGCAACCATACTCATGTGTTAGAAATACAAAGATGTTATTTTCCGATGACCCATATATTGTATCACACGAACTTTGTTATATCACGCTAGTGGAAACTTAATTTGTTTAGGAAAAGTGATAACGTGTTATATATATGTCATAGTCTTATTGAACTGATGAATTAAAGAGTATGTATTTAACGTCATATATGTATTGTAAACAATTATGACTTCAGGATCTAGAAATCTATGTTTTCACATACATAATTATTGCACAACTACAGGAGGACGTTTAGCGGAAGCGTACCTTTTTTCATTGTTCTATTCGCGGTAGTATCTTTGATGAGAGGAACCTTCAACTTTGATGCAGACGAACACGAACTTGAACGGAGGTTTCTCTCCACTAACCCTTACTATAATGTTTACTTTGATGGATAAGTAAAGACAATCGCAGGGTGAAGAGAGGACCTTCATCCATATTTATAGGTAACCAAAAGCACTTCCATCATAACCTTTGGTATAACACTCCTTTGATAAATGGACATGTCCCTTTAATGAAGAATTACGTCTTTTAACTTAAAAGACATAGCCCTACTAGATAACTCTTCGTAAATAACCAATTAGGATTTAATTATAAATCGTATAACTAAATGTCACAAGGGACACAACCTTACAATCTCCCACTTGTTCCTTGTGACGTATTATATGATCTATAAAACCATAATGTGCACTTTAGTATATAATTAAATCCTTTAACTATAATATTGGTCTCTATAATGTTGTGAGTAAGTAAAGTTTAATGTGACTCATGGCGGTTGTAAATCATCTATAATAAACTCCCTTCCATGTACTACATCAATAAACTTGTCCTTACTACAACCTTTAGTGAAGAGTAAAATACAAATTTAATAAACATTCATTCCTGTAACATAATTCTGACACGCTTATGTATACACAATAATCAGAAACAGGAAATATCAGAAACAATAACTTTTCTTGAGCTCAGAGTGTCAATACATTAATACATATCATTCATGACGTCTAACAATACCCATACGATCAACATGCTCATGAAATATCTTTGGTGGCAATCCCTTCGTTAATGGATCTGCTACCATAAGACCGGTGCTAATATGCTCAATTGACACTCTCTGTTTCTGAACTTCTTCTTTAACGGCAAAGTACTTTATCTCCATATGCTTAGCACCTTTATAGTACTTGTCGTTTTTAGAAAAGAAGACTGATGCGGCATTGTCACAATAAATTTTCAACGGCCTAGCTATACTGTCGACAATCATAAGCCCTGAAATAAAATTCCACAGCCATAAACCTTGAATAGTGGCTTCAAAACATGCCACAAACTCAGCCTCCATGGTAGAAGCAGCAATGACAGACTGCTTCGCACTTTTCCACGAGATTGCCCCTCAGAAATTCAGATTCTAATGGAAACTCACATAAAATACACATCAAAACTCTCCTTTGGGAAATATTAAGATATGTAAATATAATAAACTTTAATTTGGTAAAAATATGCTACTTAGATTTATATGCTTTCTTTGGATATACAAATAAACTAAATAACATATACACCAACCAACGCTTTTATTATAGAACATTTAATCAACCTTTGGGCGATTACATAATTATTCTATAATAAATTAAACACATATCTATAATGTCATTCTTTAAAATTCCATAACTTTAATTTTATCATATTATATAACTTGATCACTTTGGCGACTAACAAATTATATAATATGATAAAAACCCTTATATGACATCAACAAAGATGAGATCATAATGAAAATGTGAAGTGAACCGATTCAGCAATACCCAGGAAAGATCATGAATCAATTTCCTAGACAGTATTACCATTCCACGTAAAGTCCCAGGCCGTGCGGTGGGGTCACAGACGGTCCCGCTTAAGTGCCGACTTTCTAGACAGAAATTACGTGCACGGTGTATTTATCACAACTTCATTATATCAATAATTCACCTTTTGTATCCGCCACAAGCTTGAATACATGATCAACACCCGATAATGTCAAACCAGGTTAGACTTTCTCTATTTCTCTAACTTGAATTTTTAACAAAGAAACATTTTGAAACTCAGTCAGATGACAACCTGCTACTAATCCAAGTAGAGCATTCAACTTTCCATAATATTAAGCAAGTTAGAACGTAAAGGCAATACTGTAAATCTAACCACTATTTGAAATGTCATGTCATTTCAAACTAAACAGTTAAAAAGAAAATTAAGCAAAAGAATAACAAACAGCAGACAATCAGTTAAACGAGGAATATGAAGGCAACGGTTAATGCTTTAAGTTTGAGTCAATTGATTTGCCTCATTCATGAAATAATACATCAAACGCTAGCCCGTAATATATTGGCATATTTCAATGATAAACTATAATGTCTCATATTTGCAGCCATCAATAAAGCATTCCCCCTAAATGTTCCATTTCTTTCTTTGTGAAATTGTTGCTCATTAATATGCCAATTTGTTCGATACGAGAAAAATAAAGTGGATAGGGTCAGAAGGTGGACAAGCAATGACAGATGTTTGTAGAAGTCAAGGTCCATTCCAATTCCTCAAATGAAGATATTAGTTTTACAGTAATAAAGGTGGACCATTATTATACAGATGATGTCGAACCACAACAACAAATCCAACATAGGCTTTGATGTAACATGCAAAAGGGCTAAAGAATGCATAATCTTTCTCTATGAAATTAGTGTACCGTATAAACATATAGTAGCAAATGTATGGAAAACATAAGTTTCTAAACCTTGCTCTGATACCACATGTAAACAATTATGACTTCAGGATCTAGAAATCTATGTTTTCACATACATAATTATTGCACAACTACAGGAGGACATTTAGCGGAAGCGTACCTTTCTCCATTGTTCGATTCGCGGTAGTATCTTTGATGAGAGGAACCTTCAACTTTGATGCAGACGAACACGAATATGAACGGAGGTTTCTCTCCACTAACCCTTACTATAATGTTTACTTTGATGGATAAGTAAAGACAATGGCAGGGTGAAGAGAGGACCTTCATCCATATTTATAGGTAACCAAAAACACTTCCATCATAACCTTTGGTATAACACCCCTTTGATAAATGGACATGTCCCTTTAATGAAGAATTACGTCTTTTAACTTAAAAGACATAACCCTACTAGATAACTCTTCGTAAATAACCAATTAGGATTTAATTATAAATCATATAACTAAATGTCACAAGGGACACAACCTTATATGTATGTCATAGTTTCTTTCTTGTGGATTTATGGATTTATGCAACCACTTTGGTGCGGGTACTCTAGCTCTACATGTTGATCAATCATCTTTTCATGCTTTTGCAGCTTGGAGGACCCGATTGGGATGTGAAACTTGGAAGAAGAGATGCCCGGACAGCAAGCCAAGCCGCCGCCAACAACAGCATTCCTCCTCCTACTTCTAACCTCAATTCCCTCATTAGCAGATTCAGTGCTGTTGGACTTTCCCAAAAAGACTTGGTTGCCTTATCTGGTTCGTACCCTTTTTCCTATCAGATATTTGTTAGGTCATAATAAATAGCAGAAGCATAAAAGTTATCTCCGGCGGTTGTCGTTTAGTCGTTGTCTTCGAACCGGAAGCCTACTGCAGAAAAGAATTACTGTGGAAAATAGAGTCTTCCAGCCTATGTCTATCTGAATGCTGTATTGCTTGGATTGATCGAATCTCACATGCCCTCTATTTATAGGCTAGGCCAGGAACCCCTTTTCCTTATATAACCGACAATTAGTTCCTTCCATCAAAGAATTATAATAATTGTCAATAAATCAGAATCACATCTGATCACTAATGCGGTCAATAATTGCAAGGTATCTAGCCATAAAACGTATGGATACGTTTACACATGTGTTCCACATTAGTAATTTATAAATAAATCACGAGATTCTTTACAATATTATGTTTTCAAGTGGCCCAACATTCAATCTGTTTCAAAAATATTGTCCTAATTTCTAAAGTAAATGTTTATACCAGGATCCCACACAATTGGACAAGCAAGGTGCACCAATTTCAGGGCCAGGATTTATAACGAATCAAATTTAGATTCTTCTCTAGCTCAAACAAGGCAAAACAATTGCCCAAGAGCCACCGGTGTAGGAGACAACAACTTGGCACCTCTTGATCCCCAGACCCCGACATCTTTTGACAATAACTATTTCAAGAATCTCGTCGGACGAAGAGGGCTGCTCCACTCGGACCAACAACTATTTAATGGTGGATCAGCTGATTCGTTGGTGAGCACCTACAGCAGTAACCCTGGTGCGTTTGCTTCTGATTTTGCAGCGGCAATGATCAAGTTGGGTGATATTAGGCCTCTGACAGGATCTAATGGGGAGATCAGAAAGAACTGCAGGAGTGTGAATTGAATTACTTTGTGGGTTTGTTAGCTCTGAGGCATTTCATCGAACAGATGATGTGCTTTGTAGCAAGAATAATTTCGAATATGTTGTGCACTTGTGCTTCCCTTATGTATCTCCGTACCTCGAAGTCTTCATTTTTTTCTTTTTTGAGTTTGTGTTTGTGTTTTCTACCTTTTTTTCCCCTCTGTTTTATAGTGCAAAGTTTTGTGATTTCTTTATAAGTTTTCTTGTTTTTTCTTGTATCAAACAAAGGATGTGAGTATTATTATGGGTTCCAAACGAACCAAACAGTCGATCAACTTTTGTTCGCATTCTTATTCGATTAGTTTGGTTCGATAAATCTCGAGATCAAACTCAACTTGACTTGATTAGTTGGAGAGCCAATTTAGACTTTCCATCTCAAATGATCCACTTCTGAATTTCTTCGGCCGTCACTTTTAGTTTTATTATTGCATAAACATGCGCTTACATATTATAGGACTGTAATTTACTTAAGTCCAGTGTTTTTTTTGTGAGGTTATTGTTTGCACAATAATGTCTCCTTAATGTTTTTTAGCTACATACATACAGAATCAATGAAATTCCATTTTCAACTAAGTAAAAGAAAACACTCTTCTTTGACTTTGGAATATGATGAAATAAAACAAAATGACTTACTAAATTGGTTGTGCTTCTTATATTGTGGAATAGCATTTGATCGACACATCTTGACGAAGTTTCACTATAAATCATCAGAAAACGACCTCTGTGTGGTTTTAACACATAGGTATGGTTGTATAGAATACGTAAGGTTGTTGTATACATACAGAATCAATGCATCCACATGGTTGGCGACTCATGTTCTGTCGTATACTTACCCACTCGCAGTATTGAATATGACGCCCTACTGGGAAACATCGAAAGTCTGTATGCAAAATATATAAATATCAAAAAGCATTTATTGCTTTTTTCATTTCTTGTGATTTCAAATAGTTACAGAACTTGCAATGTAATTTTTCTGTTCGGGGGAAGGGCCCCTAATTTTACTTGTGACTTAAATACCTGCATAAATAACATCTTGGACTAAAAGACAAAATCCTTCGCCTTGAGGTTTCTACCATCTCGGTCCCAAAAAGTATTATGGAGGATGCAAATCAGAGTCCAGCGGCCTCTTACGCATTCTTCTCGTAAACTAGGCCTTCGACCTAACATCAGAAGAGCACTCACACTGTGCGTGTCTCTGAATTCGAACTTTTGACTTTTTAGAACAAATCTCATTCCGAATACTAACTGGACTATGCTCGGGACGCATAAATAACATCTAACAACATATGAGATTACACACTACGAACAATACAGAACTAAAGACAAAGGAATTAAACCAACGGTAAAATCTTCATCATCTCAAATCAATTTCCTTTACCCATGCAATGCCCACCACAAAAAGAATTTGGTTTAGCGACGAAAAAGTCACCGACGAAACAGGGTATGTCGGTGTTTTGTCGGTATTTTGCGACGAAATTGCGATACACGCATTTTTGTCGTTAATTGCGACGAAATTACGATGAAATGCATTGTCACTAACAAAAAAGTAGTCAGGTTAATCATTTCGTTAAAATGTCGTCGCTGTTTTGTCGGTAATTCGTCGCTACTATGTCTCTTTTGTTTGTCGCTATATAATTTGTAAAGTTTCGTCGCTATATCGTCGGTAATGTGTCGCAAAAATTCCAGAAACATAAACACGGATAAACACGTGTATGAATTAAGAAAAAAGAAAGCGGTGATTGGGAAAAAAATTTATTCATTTAGTAATAAAAATTTACATTATGAAGACGAAAAGTTAAAAAAAGAAATCTAAAAGAGAGGCGGAGAGGGGTCGTTCACTCTTCGTCATCGGAAGAAAGAGTGGCCGCCACATTCTCTGCGAACTCTTTGAGGAGGCGCTTCAGCTTGTAATATCTGGATTTCAACTTGCGCAGCCTTCTGTTCATGCTGTGTAGTTGCCTCGACTGCTGCTGCATGTTTTCTATAAGCATACGGTAGTCGATATCCGGTTCCGGCATTTCTTCGGGAGGATCCTCTGGCGGCATTGGGCCATGCACAGATATTGAACCCTCCCGCTCAACCGATGGTTGTGGTTGAGGAGGAGGCCGTTGTGGAGGTGCACTGTTTGCCCCTCCACGCCGTGGGGTTCTTCTATAACGACGCGACATACTTTCTTTTATAAATTTGTTTATATGTAATGCACAGATGGGGTCTGGGGTATAAATAGGTAAATTTAGCGACGACATAGCGACGAACCTGCGACGCTTTTTTCGACCGTTAATCAAGATGGGAATATGTGCGGGCGTGACGCTTGGTTTGAATTAGCGACGACTTAGCGACGCCGTAGCGACGTATATTCATCGTACGTTGTATCCATAGGGCACTGTGCGGACACTGTCGAATAGCGACGCCGTAGCGACGAAACGCGTCGAATGGTGTGAAGAGACGTCGTGCGTCGCTAGTTCGTTGGTAAATCGTCGCTAAATTCAAACGCCATATTCAGCGGGTTACTAGGTTCTCGTCGTTGTATTAAGTTTCGTCGGTATATAGTCGCTGTTTAGTCGGTGAATTAGTCGTCCCAAATTTTTTCGAACCACATTTCGTCTGTATTTTATCGTCGTCGAGATTCGTAAGGGATTGAACACGTGTTTAAATTAAGAAAACGAAAGCGATGATTGTGAAAAAAATTTCATTAACATAGAATTATAAATTACAATATACATAAGGAAAAAATGAAAAAAAATCTATAAGAATAGCAGAGAGGAGCCGTTCACTGTTCGTCATCCGAACAGAGAGTAGCAACACTCTCCGCGCACGCCTTCAGGAGGCGTCTTAGCTGCGCAGCTTTGCCTTTGATGCGCATCTGCCTTGTGTGCAGGTACTGGAGACGCTCATCCTGATAGTTAAGCACCTCCTTCATATTCTCTACTGTTTTCCACAGCTTTTGTATTTCTACACGAGGATCGCCAATTTGGCGATCCTCTTGCCTCCTTGGCCCCTGCACAGTGGGTTCGGAGGAGTCAGCCGGCGGTGGTGCTTGTGGTTGTGGAGGAACCTGTGCAGGTGCCGGTGGTTGAAGACCCCGTCTTGGGTATGTACGTCCACTACCACGTCGTGCCTGGGACTTAGTACGAACCATATTTGTTTTTATTATGATTATAAAGGAGATTTTGTTTTTTGTTACGGGAGTCGCGGCAGGCTGCTTATATAGGGGAATTCAGCGACGACTTAGCGACGTAAATGCATCGTAAGTTGGAATAATCGGACACTATACGGTCACTTGATAGCGACGCCTTAGCGACGCAAATAGCGACGAATCGCATCGTATCGTGTGAAGATACATTGCGCGTTTATGTAGGGGACTGCAGCGACGACAGAGCGACGACTTAGCGACGTAAATGCATCGGAAGTTGTAACAATCGGGCACTGTACGGTCACTGGATAGCGACGCCTTAGCGACGCAAATAGCGATGAATGCTGACATTAATACACGCACACCAAATGATGAAATTCGTCGCTATTGGCATCGCTAAGGCGTCGGTATTTGTGTTTGTTGCCTTTTATTCGACGGAGATTGTGTTTCTTGGTCGTCGCTATAACGTCGCTAAGACGTCGGTAATATTGCAGGCTGAGAACTATAAAACGTAGCTTTCTTCTTCCACTCTTCTCCAATTCTTCTCCCATTTCAAACACATAAATCATCACTTTTCAACGAAAATATAGAAGGAAGATATCTTATTGTGTGGGATTTTTAGGTTTTCCACACCGAGAAAAGATAGCTGCTGTCATTTTGAAGGTATAGCGAGAAAATGGATCCGATGAGGAGCGATAGAAAGTGGATGTACGAGAGAGTAAACAATGGGGAGTGGAGTTTTAGGTTTGTTGAAGGTCTCGAAGAATTTGTGGATTTTGCGATGAGTAATGAAAGTGGAACGCAGATTAGATGTCCGTGTAAGAAATGCAAGAATCGTAAATATATGGATCCGGGTGACGTGAGGGTTCACTTATTGAAACAAGGTTTCGTGCACAATTACCATACATGGTACTGCCATGGCGAATATGAGGGGACGTCTACATCTGCAACTGTTCACTTCGCAGGGGGTCCCGGTCAGGTTGATGTCGAAGAAATAGCCGAGGGATCTCACAACCCATACGTGCAGATGGTGCAAGACGCAGCCGCCGGCGTATTTACGGGAGAGCAGTATTTACAGTCTCATGTCGGGTACGAACGTGCACAGGATCCGGACGAACAGCCGCGTATATTCGTGGAGAAAGATCCGAACCTTCAGGCGAGACAGTTTTTTGAGATGCTGAACGCCGCCAACACGCCGCTGTATCCCGATTGCGGTAGTCACACACAGATGTCCATGATCGGTCGGATGACGAGCATGAAGACGGAACACCGCATGACGGAAAGATTGTACGATGGGATGTGTCAGCTTATGTCCGAAGGGAACACGATGGTCGACAGTTTTTATTTAACGAAGAAACAGCTGCAGGCGTTGGGACTTCTGGTTCAGAAGATCGATTGTTGTTCGGAGGGGTGCATCATATACTGGGGCATCAACGAGGATAAAGACAAGTGCAGGGTCTGTGGGACACCCAGGTGGAGAACGAACAAAAGAAACCGGAACGTGCCAAGAAAGCAATTCTACTATTTACCTCTCGCCCCTAGACTGCAGAGGCTCTACGCATCCGGTGCCACAGCTAGCCAGATGAGGTGGCACGTGGAGCACTACACGAAAGACGGTGAGATGTGCCATCCATCTGACGGCGAAGCTTGGAGGACGTTCGATGCGACACATCTGGGTTTTTCGTCAGAGACAAGGAACGTTAGGTTGGGGTTATGCACCGACGGGTTCAACCCGTTCGGACAGTCGGGAGAGCAGTATTCGTCGTGGCCTGTCATCGTGACGCCATACAATCTACCACCTTGGATGTGCATGAAGAATCCGTACATGTTCTTGACTGTGATCGCACCGGGGCCTAGGAATCCGAAACTGAAGATCGACCTATACCTGCAGCCATTGATACAGGAGCTGAAGTGGTTGTGGGAGTTTGGCGTGGAGACGTTCGATGTATCCACCAAACAAAACTTTCAGCTCCGCGCTGCGCTGATGTGGACGATCAGCGACTTTCCGGCTTATTCTATGTTATCGGAGTGGAGTACAGCGGGGAAATACGCTTGCCCATACTGCATGAAGCAAGCAAAGACGATGTCCTTGAAACATGGACGTAAGATTTGTTGGTTCGACAGCCATAGGAAGTTCTTGCCCAGACGTCATTTGTACAGAAAGAACGTGACGGCGTTCATGCCTGGCATCGTCGAGAAGGACACGAAGCCCGAGCTTCTCACGGGTGCGGAGGTGTTGGAGGAGATAGACAGTTGTGGATTCGTGGAGGTTGCTGATGATCCAGACGACAGCCACAACGCAGACCTGGCCCGTTACTGTATCGGGTGGAAGAAGAGAAGCATATTATGGGAGTTTCCGTACTGGAAGAGCAATATGATCCGACACAACCTAGATATCATGCACATTGAGAAGAATGTGTTTGACAACATCTTCGATACAGTGCTGAATGTGCCTGGAAAAACAAAAGACAATTTGAAGGCATGACTTGATATGCGTGACCTCAAAATACGACCGGAGCTGCATCTCATTGGAACATCCTACATGCCGAAGTCCTCGTACACGCTGACTGTGGAGCAGGTCAGTGCGTTGTTATCGTGGCTGGGGACGGCTAGATTTCCTGACAGCCATGTTTCGAACCTGTCAAAGAATATCGACGTGAATAAACGCGGTTTGCACGGGATGAAGAGCCACGACTGTCACGTGTTCATGCAACGGTTGATGCCCATTGCATTCCGCGAGCTGCTTCCAACCAATGTATGAGAAGCACTTACGAGATGAGTCTGTTCTTCAGATGTCTTACATCCACGAGACTCAGGGCGGATGATATGTCAAGACAGGAGGGCGAAATCCCAGTGATCCTATGCAAGCTGGAAACTGTATTCCCTCCGTCCTTCTTTGATTCAATGGAACACCTGCCAGTTCATCTACCATACGAGGCACGCGTTGGTGGTCCTGTTCAGTACAGATGGATGTATCCGTTCGAGAGATACTCTTATTTATTACGCGACGTTCTTATGTGTCTAACCGCGTGCATGCTTACCAATTTGTTTCATCATGTGATGTTGGACAATTCACTATATGAACAGATATCTCAGGCATTTGAAGATGAACATCAGGAACAAGGCCAAAGTCGAGGCCTCGATGTGCAATGCCTACTTAACGGAGGAAGCCTCGACATTCGTGTCTCATTACTTGCAGCCAGATGTCTCGTCGAGGTGCAGAGATGTTCCCCGGAACGACGACGGCATTTCCAGATCCGGTGTCCTCCCGATATTCACACATCCGATCAGGTTTCACAGACAGGGAAAGGAAATGATATTGGGGGACAACGATCTGAAGATTGCTCATTCTTATGTTCTGCGCAACTGCCGTCAAGTTGACCGTTTCCAGATGTATAAACGATATCCAATTTTAATTTGTAAATACCTTGCGCTACTCTATCCATTATATTACAAAGGTATACAGGGTGCTCATTCGTAATTTGCTTCAGCTTGTTCGTTGATTTATTGCAAGAACGTTCACCGAGTATATCGAGCGATGCAATAAACAATGAGTTAGATGCTAAGTTTGCTGATCGGTTCAGGTGGCATGTAAGTTTACATATTTGCTGGTTACGTGTACGTCATGTGATACGCATTTATTGGCCCGCTGATGTTTACTTCTCATTTTACAGGCGAGCAAAGGTCATCTGGCTGACGAAGAATACGGTTACATTCTGACACCAGTAGCCGAGGGTCCATTCAGAAGAGTCACGCGCTACGACATGTGTTTTGTGAACGGTTATAGATTCCACACAGTCTTCCATGCCAGCCGAACGGTTATAGAGAACAGCGGAGTGTGTGTCAAGCGGTATGACAATAGCCCGTACGAGGATGACTTCTACTGCTACCTTACTGACATCATTGAGCTCGAATATCCCGCATTGCCTATAAAGCGGGTGGTGCTATTCTAATGCGAATGGTACGATCCAACTCGGGGAGGTTATCGTGCTGGCACAAAGGTTCACGACCGATATAAGTTGGTAGACATACACCAAGGGCGACGGTACAGAAAGTACGATCCATTCGTTTTGGCTAGTCAAGCGTCCCAGGTGTACTATCTATCGTATCCGACGACGAGGATGAATGCGAGTTCAAAAGACTGGCGAGCCGTGTGCAAAGTGAAATCGAGCAAGTTTGATGTTAGTATCCAGCCAGGTTCAGATGGCATGGATGCCGCATTTCAAGAAGAAAACCCGCGCGTTGTGGATACGACACATGTTGAACTGCACAATGTCCCTCTAAATGACCCCAACGACGGTTTCATCGAAATTCATCTCAACATACAACTGGCTGACAATATTGAAGATGTAGTCGAAGACGAATACGAGGATGAAGAGGACGACGAGCATGTAGATGAAGATGAAAATGAAGATGCGTATGAGGATGCGGATGACAATGAAGATTGACGTTAGTCAAAATTTTTATGTATCTCTTTATGTGAATGTGTGTATGTGTTGATGTACTTATACACATGTATATACATAATGTGTGTCGGGAAGTACTTTATATTTTGTATTATTTTTTTTCAAATACTGACGAGCGCCGACGATTTACCGACGACAAGTGTCGTCGCAAATTTGAAATAACGACGACACAATGAATAGCGACGACACAGTATACAGCGACGAACTTCCGTCGCTATGTCGTCGCAAAATTTCGAACGTAAAACTGAAATCCCCCTTCTTCTTCCCCATTTCAGCGTTCCCCCCAATTTCAATACTCCCTCCCTTCCTCTCCCCCACCGGTGACTCCCCGCCCCTCTAATCCTTCCTCTTGACCCATAAGCCGAAAGACATCAAAGAAAGGAAGGGAGAAGGTGAAATCTTTTCCAAATAAGCAAGGATTCAAGAGTAGAGGCAAGTATTTTCTTTTAAAGTTTAATTTATTTAGTGTCTTGAAGCATTAAGGGCATAAACCTTCAAGAATCTAACTTGTTATATATTTTTTAGTTCCCTCTCTTGTTGGAGTTATTAGAAAAATGAAGAAGGGTCTAAGGGGAGGGGACGGATTTCTTGGTAATGGGCTGCTGGGGGTGGCTCTCTACCCCACGGCTTGGTTCAGGAAATGGGCAGGGGTGGATTTTAGTTTCAAACCTCATATTTGTAATGGCGGGGGGTTGGCTGTGGCGGGGTGGGTGTTGGCGGGGGTGGATGTGGCGGGGTGGCTGTTGGCGGGGGTGGCTGTGGGCAGCTGTGGGCAGTGGGCGGGGTGGTTGTTGACGGGGGTGGATGTGGCGGGTGGCTGTGGGCAGGGTGGGGCTGTGGGCGGGGTGGTTGTTGACGGGGGTGGATGTGGCGGGTGGCTGTGGGCGGGGGTGGGCTGCGGCGGGGTGGGTTGTTGGCGGGAGGTGGCTGTGGCGGGTGGCTGTGGGCGGGGGTGAATGTGGGCGGGGGTGGTTGTTGGCGGGGGGTGGGCTGTGGCGGGGGTGGCTGTTGGGGGGGTGAGTGAAGCAAGTATGTTGGTGATCATGTGGCTAAGTGATTTATTAAATAGTTTTTATTTATTTTTCAAGTTTGAAGCTCAAATAATGCATATTATTGAAGCCATGTATTTTGTTTAGCTAGTTTATGGTTGAAACCTGTTTGTTGTTAAACTGAATTGTGTTTACTTTGGGCAGCCCATAATTCTCTTTAATTTACTATTTTTATGCATAATTCTCTTTAATTTACTATACTTTGACGTGTAATTTGATGATGCAGTTTGATTATGTAGTTTGGTTAATCATGTCATGTTGTTGGATTTGGATTTGTCTTTGGAGAGGCCATTAAGGCCGGGAAACCTCCGATAAACGAATAGGTCATGCCGAAATTTTCAAAATTATTAATATCTTGCATTAAATGTATTTAAACACTTGTCATTTTTTGGACATCTTATTTGTCTGGCCAACCAACCCTAAACTCGTTGAATGTGCCTTTTAAATTTTTCACCCTTTCAGATCTGATGGCTAGTGAGGGTTCACCTACATGATGTCACTTCGAACGAGTGACATCTTTAACATCAGGTGCCTGATGTGACATCGAACGCCTTAAAAAACTGTGATGAAGCGCCTTATGTATACCGACCTTGAAAATTTTAAAATTTTCTTGCTCAAAACTCAAGTTGGGTTTTATCAACCCATGTTGAGCAACCCCAACCTACTTCTTATAGATGCAAAAACATCACTAGGTAAGGGTTTCGTGAAAATGTCCGCTAATTGGTCTCGTGTAGGAACAAATTCCACACTTACCAAGTTCTTTTGTACACAATCACGGATGAAATGATACCTCACTTCAATGTGTTTAGTCTGACTATGTTGGATGGGATTTTGTGCAATATTTATAGCAGACGTGTTATCACACAAAATTGGCACTTTGGAGAAGTGAATGTTATAATCATTTAACGTATTAGTCATCCATAATAACTGTGCACAACAAGAGGCGGTCGACGCATATTCGAATTCCGCCGTAGAAAGAGACACACTGTTTTGTTTCTTGGAAAACCAAGAAACGAGACAATCTCTAAGAAACTGACAAGTTCCGGAGGTGCTCTTCCTATCAACAAGACTCCCTGCATAATCGGAGTCACAATATCCTCTTAAATCAAAACATGCATTCTTAGGATAAAATAAACCAAATTTCAAAGTACTTCTAAGGTATCTAAGGATGCGTTTTACTGCAATAAAATGCATCTTTTTAGGATCACTTTGAAATCTAGCACATAAACATACTTCATGTAAAATATCGGGTCTACTAGCCATCAAATAAAGTAGACTACCTATAATGCCACGATACAAGGTTACCTCGGCATGCTTTCCTTTTTCATCTTTGTCAAGCTTGACACTTGTGCTCATAGGAGTGTTTACTTCTCTTCTTTCACCAAAATTGTATTTTTTGAGCAAATCCTTTGTGTATTTAGTTTGGGAAATGTAAACGCCTTCTTCGGTTTGCTTGATTTGTAATCCAAGGAAATAGTTAAGTTCTCCCATCATGCTCATCTCGAGCTCACCTTGCATAAGACTAGCGAATTGCTCACAAAGACAATTGTTAGTAGCACCAAAAATAATATCATCAAGATATACTTAAACAATTAAATGATTTCTACCTTGTTCTTTTATGAACAAAGTAGTGTCAACTTTACCTCTTGAAAAACCATTATTAAGAAGAAAAGTACTTAACCTCTCGTACCAAGCTCTTGGAGCTTGTTTGAGGCCATAAAGAGCCTTTTTAAGTTTGAAGACATGATGTGGTGAATCATGACATTCAAACCCGGGAGGTTGTGCAACATCTTGAATAACACCATTCAAGAAGGCGGATTTAACATCTATTTGGTAAAGTTTAAAATCCCTATAACAAGCATATGCTAACAATATTCTAATAGCCTCAAGCCGTGCTACGGGTGCAAATGTCTCATCAAAATCGTTACCTTCTTCTTGATGGTATCCTTGAGCAACTAACCTAGCCTTGTTTCTAGTGACATTACCTTGATCATCCATCTTGTTACGAAAAACCCATTTCGTACCAATAATAGGATGATCGTGTGGTTTGGGAACTAACTCCCAAACATCACTTCTTTCAAATTGGTTTAATTCTTCTTGCATAGCCAAGATCCAATTTTCATCAAGAAGTGCATCTTTATTATTCTTAGGCTCTATAAGAGAGACAAATGCATTCTCTCGATATTGCCTTCGTGTGGTGATACCCCTACCTATGACCAACTCTTGCGGGTGAGAACTTTTGTGCTTAAATGATATAGGAAGATTGGAGACATCTCCTCCAACTTCCTCATGATCATGTTCCGGAAGTGATGAACCTTCATCATTCACATGAATCTCATGTTCCGGAATGTGTGATGCATTATCTACATTTTGTGTATCAACATGAGTATGAGAAATATTTATATTTGACTCACTAAGTTCATGCACACAAGGTGGAGGAGTATCTTCAATAGGTTCTACTCTCAAGTCAATGAAGATGTTTCTATTTTGAGGATCATCAACAATCACTTGTTGAGGAACAACCATAGGAATATCCTCAAGAATTTCTTCTTGAGGAGTCACATCTTCATTTTCTTCACAATCCTCATTAAGTTTAGGTTCGTCACTAAGTGACTCATTAAACTTAACATGGATTGATTCTTCCACCTTTTGACTCCTTTTGTTGAAAACACGAAATGCCTTACTATTTGAGGCATAACCTAAAAAGATACATTCGTCTGCTTTGAGGTCAAGTTTGTCCAAAGTATCCTTGGTATTAAGTATGAAACACTTGCAACCAAAGACTTTGAAATACCCAATGTTGGGAACTTTTCCATTCCAAAGCTCATAGGGTGTCACATTTAGGTATGGTCTCAAATAGACACGATTGATCACATGGCAAGCGGCATTTATCGCTTCGGCCCAAAAATATTTGGGCAAACCGAACTCATTCAACATTGCTCTACACATTTCTTGTAGAGTTCTATTCTTTTGTTCGGCCACACCATTTTGTTGAGGAGTTCTAGGTGCCGAAAGATCATGAGAGTATCCTTTGGATACACAAAACCTTTCGAAATCACCATCAAACTCACCACCACGATCACTACAGATGATTTTAATGGTGTCACCCATGTGATTTTCCAATCGTCTACTTAGACTCATAAACTCACTACATGCATCACTTTTCTTAGCTAGAAACATCACCCATGTATAACGAGTATAGTCATCTATTACCATGAAGGTATAATGTTTACCACCCAAACTTTTTGTTCCAACATCCCCATACAAATCCATATGAAGCAATTGTAGGGGCTTGGAGGTGGAAATATTTGTCTTGGGTTTGAAGCTTGTTTTCACAAGCTTCGCCTTTTGACAAGTGTCACATAAGTCATGGTTTTCGAAATTCATTTTCGGAAGGCCTCGGACTTTATCATTTTCGCAAATAAACTTAAATGTTTTGAAACATACATGTCCGAGACGTCTATACCATAGTTGCGTCAAATCATTCTTGGCAACTAAGCAAGATACATTTTGAGAAACCAAATCGTTGATGCTAAGTTTGTAAATATTTTTGAAACGCAAAGCCTCAAATAAGATGTTATTACTTTTTTTCACAACACACTTTGTTTTCAAAAATGTTACCTCATAATTAGCATCACATAGTTGACTGACACTTATCAAGTTAAACTTAAGACCTACAACATATAAGACATCACTAAGAGAGAAGGAATCTTTACCCACAATACCATGTCCTTTGATTTGGCCTTTGCTACCACCAAAGTGGACAACTCCTCCATCTTGCATAGTGAGTCTATGAAAGAGACGTTTGTCTCCCGTCATATGTTTGGAACACCCACTGTCCACGACCCATTTCACTTTCTTGTCTTCGCTTTCTCCATTGAGTGCTAGGGCCTACAAAAGAACCATATGAAGTTGGTACCCTTTTTGTTTTGGGTCCTTGAAGGTTAGTTACCTTCATCTCGCCTTTCGGCACCCACACAAGACTCTTGTTATTTTTAGCCCTACATACTCTTTCTACATGACCTTTCCTATTGCAATAAAAACATGTAGGAGTATGCTTGTGAGATTGTGAATGCTTGTGTGAATGCTTGTAGGCACATATCGTGTTTCCTTTTTAGGAACAACCTTCTTTGGAATCGAAGAAGGTTTTTGTCTCACGACATGAACCAAAGGTTGTGATGCCTTTGGTGCATTAGCCTTTGGCTTAGGCATGTGCCTTTGTTTCTTCAAGGAGGTTTTATACTCCTGGACAACTTGTGCTGGTTCTTTTTTATTTCCCTTCTTAGATGCATACATGGCACTAGGCTTGATTTTAGCTTTCACGTTTGGCCTAGATGCATCCTTAACCTCTCCTTTTGTAGCACTTACCCTTGAATCATTTTTCTTCTCATCAAGGGTTTGAGCACATGATTTCATCAAATCATGTTTCTCTTCAAGTGCAATCACATGCATGGTCAAAAATATATCATGCTTAAGTTGTAATGCAATGTGATCTTCTAACGTGTCATTATATTCATTTAAGCGTGCTCTAAATTCCTTCTTGACACGTTTATATTTTAAATCTAAGAGGTTATTTTCTTGAACTAAATCATTTCTTTCATCTATCAACCTATAGTGAGATGAAATATTGCATACCTCCATGTCATCGTCGATGGCCATGAGTGCAAAACTCATTGTCAAGATCATCTTGAACCACACCGGTGAGCGCAAGATCATCATGGTCGCCATTGTCGCTTTCGGATCCGGAAAGAATGCTCTCCCAATGGGCTACTTCCGCTTGCAAGGCCTTCTTCCTTTGGTAGATGGCCTTCTTGTCCTTGAGTTGCGGCTCCTTCACCCGACAATCCTTCATGAAGTGACCAAACTTCCCACACTTGTAGCATTTATTGTCTTGGTCCTTCACCTTGTCCTTGGAGAATTTATCTTTTATGAATCTTTTTTGCTTCATCTTCATTCTTTCTTGCAAAACGTCGGAATCTTCTAACAAGAAGTCTGACTTCATCGTCCGAGTCCTCCAACTCGCATGCAAGCGCTTTAGTGGAGTGGCGAATGGGGTCGTTCTTTTCTTGCGCATCTAGATGAATCCCATACGTGATGAGATTCCCATATAACTCATCCAAGGTAATGGTCTCCAAATCCTTGGACTTCTCAATGGCCGTCACCTTTGCGTTCCATTCTCTTCCTAAACTGTTTAGGAAGCAATGATTGAGATCCTCTTGTTCTATCTTCTTGCCAACCGCAGTGAGAAGGTTGACACGTTTGGTGAATCTTTGAATGGACTCTTCTATCTTTTCACCTTTGGGGACAGTAAAGTTATAGAACTGTTTGATCAACTGTCTCCTTTTTGCCTTCCTCACTTGAGATGTTCCTTCGTGGATCATCTCAATATTTGTCCAAGCCTCATGAACGGATTGGACTCCTTGAATCTGAGCTCTCTCATTTGGAGTAAGAGAGCTATTCAAAATAGCAAGAGTTTTGCTATTTATGGCAAACTGTAACTCCTCTTCAGGAGTAGGATCATCAATATCAACAGGAATTATGGAGCCTTTTGAAACTTCTCTCCATATCCTGTACCCACACGAACGTAGATATGTTTCCATGTTGAACTTTCATAGTGGGTAGTTTAGAGGGTCAAACATTGGAACTTTGACAAGTACACTGGAAATGGAAGGGAGTAGTGTTTCTTGTCTCCTTTTTCTTGAGGCATCACCACTAGGGGAACTAGCATCATCATAGACAAAGGGATCCATACTCTAATGATCAAATCTTGTATTTGGACTCAAATGAACAAGATGAGGCTCTGATACCAAATGTTAGGTTCCTTAGAACACACTAGAAGGGGGTTGAATAGTGTGTTCACCAAGTATGGATATTTTATGGATATTTTTTGTTTTGAAGTGCAACCAATACTTGGATGTGTTCTTTAGAAAGAATAAAGACTTGCAAGAAAGTAAAGAACACAAGTATGTATAGAGGTTCAAGTCAAATGACTCTACTCCTCTACCTTCTTGATTTTTCACAAGAAGGATTTTGAAAAGGGGATTAATATTTCAATGGGGGAAACAACAATCAAAAAACAAAATTCAAATAATGGAAAAACTAGGCAACATGCCTAGACCACAACCGAGAGATCTAACCCTTTGAAGTCTAGCCTCCAAAGATCTTCTTTGCCCTCAAAGAAATCTTGTAGGGAGAATAGTGCACCACAACACTATCAACTAACTCTTCAAAGTCTAGAAAACTCAAACAAGAAGCACCCTTGCTCCTTAACCAACAGTCTACACAATCTCTCACAATATTTACTCACCAAGAAGAAGGCTCTTCTTCTTCTTACAGAAATCACTCTCAACAATAAAGTAAAATTTACAATGTTTACAACTATCTTGAGAGCTTGAGCTTGAGAGAAAATCTGAGAGCATGAAATGTAGAAAGTTGGAGAAGAAGAAAGGAAACCCTTCTTTTATCACTCTTTTGAATTCTTTCCGTTTGAAAGCCTCTGCAGTGCCAATGATGGGCTTTGGCATCTTGTGATGGTACTTCATCAACATTTGAGATCTTCCCTTGGCATGTAGCAAAACTTTTGGAGAGACTTCAAAAAGAAAGCCAAGAATGGAAATCTGGCATTATCAAGTTTGAAGGAGAACCTGTGAAAATAGCACTAAAAGAAGAGGGTACAAAGAGTCAACTGATGTTAGAAGTGAAGCAAAAAGACCTTTGTAACGTTAGTCACATGAAGCGCCTAATGTGTTTAATGAACAGGCGTTCGAAGTGACATCGAGCGCTTAATGTGGAAATGAACTGGCGCTCGAAGTCACATTAAGCGCCTTATATGGGCAGCTGAAGGCGTTCGAAGTCACATGAAGCGCCTAATGTTACTCTTCATGCTTGTTCGAACTAAATCTGACATTTTCTCAGAAAAAGTACTTAGGTGTACTTGCCCATTCTGGGGAAAAGTACTTTTGACTTGGTGGACCACTTGAAGCGCCTAATGTAGGCGTTCGAAGTGTTCACACTTTTCATCAGAACACATGAAGCGCCTAATGTAGGCGTTTGAAGTATTCTGACTTCCATACACTTCACATGAAGCGCCTAATGTAGCCATTCAAAGTGTACGCACATCTAGACACTTCACATGAAGCGCCTAATGTAGGCGTTCGAAGTGTACTGGATTCCACCAAGGCACATTAAGCGCCTAAAGTGAGTGTTCGAAGTATACTGACTTCCAACACACAACATGAAGCGCCTAATCTATCGTTCCAAGTGCCAAACATGTGCAAATCATCAAAACTCTAACATATTCTAACATTTGGATCACCTCACCCCAAAATTTCTCACCTCTCTCCTTACCGCACGACACGTGACAGCAAGAGAGGGTGGTAAGGCTTGATGAGGGTCACTCGCATCTAGCCTCGCCACCATTCCCTGCTGCCACGTGTCTTGCGGTGGAGAGAATGGTGAGAGATTTTGGGTGAGGGGATCTCATCCCTCATTACGTTCCACTGGAATTTTCTACATATGATATTGGGAGCTTTTCTAAAGAAAAGGTTGAACCTCAACCAGTAAGGGTCTCTGCAACCTCTGGTCCCACAGGATATGTGGGGATGTAAATCAGGTTCCTAAGGCTCACTAGTAGAAGTATGTCATAGCACATAGATAGCAAAAGGAGTCCATTGGCACAAAAATAACAACCGACGGACTTGCCTATCAGACTATCAGGTCATTCCACGGACCAATAGTGCACCCACACTATACAGCTAGCCTGGATGGGTTCAAACATTTTTGCCTTAGACTAGATTCGAAGGTTTGACGTTCCTTTCGAAACCCCCTACCTGAAACTATCGGAATATGTCATGGGACGTATTATAAGCTTTTCTGTTGTGTAAATGAGACGGACACAAAAATAAAATTAGGAGACTCGAATGATCACAGTGAAGGTTCGTTATTCGGTGCAAATATACAAATAAATGAAATTATGGAGGTTAGGTAGACAACAAAGCATTTTTGGCAAAGCTGGTAGGTAATGTGTTTTCCAACGACAGCCAAAATGTGGTAAGGCAGGAATGTATGTGAATTCAATCAATCAGTCAGATCCATTATTTTCCAACGACAGCCAAAGTTATCGCTAGGTAGACACTGTTTCTGCAAATTTCTGTTATACTTATCAATCCACACAAATATAAAATTAATAATGTTAATAACAATAAAGCTAGTATCAGTCTTTAGGATCCTTTGGTCTTTACCCAAAAAATTATTATTGTTAGTGAATTAAAAAATACATGGAAACTCCACGGATGACTATATATATATATATATATATATATATATATATATATATAGATATATATAATGTTTCATTTATGCATATACATATAGAGCAAGGGGTCTCACTGGAATCAAACTCTCTATATCTTAGAATAGAGGTATTGTTTGTCTGGCGCTCACCCTCCCCAGACTCTAACGTTAGCTGTTGCTACCGTTGGGATATACTGAGTATGATTGATTGATATATGTGTATGTATGCATGTATGAATGTATGTATGTATGCATGCATGTATGTATATATTACTAAAGGTTTAATATAGAAATTGCTGGTCCATATTTGTCTCTTGTAACTTGTGTTGAACTCAAACGATGTCAAATCCAGTCATGAGATGTCCCTTTTACATGGCTTTCAATGCATGATAGTGAAGAAATAGGAATTATTTGACGGCATCGCCGAGCTTTTTATATCTTAATGTCATTTTCGGTGTTCCACATGAAATTCGGAGTGGTTAGCCTGCAACCATAAGGGCCTCACTTCATTGTTTTTTTATTATTATTATTAATATCTCCTACTTTTTAGATAAAATAAAATGAAAACAAATTGATATATATATATATATATATGTGTGTGTGTGTGTGTATTTATGTATGTATTTGTATATGTATATCTATATGTGTGTATATTTATTGTGGGCAATTACATTGGACTAGGAGAGACAAACAGCACGACACGTCGTCGGGAAAACATATATTTAAACTAATCACTTCGTTTTATTATGTTGACATCATATATATATAGGTTAATGATGTATCCTAATTAAATATTTTTAACTTTCAAATAACAACAACATTACCTCATTGTCTTAGAGGCTCCCACCTATAGCGGAGTATGAGAGTTGGATGTACGCAACCATACCCATGTGTTAGAAACACACATAGGTTGTTCTCTGATGACCCATAATGATACGTCAAGCTGTGTCGATCAATTGCTACTTCACAATATAAGAAAGACATCTAATTTCGTGAGTCATTTTGCTTTATTCCATCATATTACAAAATCAAAGAAGAGTGTCTTTTATTCTATTAGAAATGGAAACGTGAGCATGAGTTAGTGTGAGTATTAAAAGATTGTGAAGAAAAATTGTGCGATTACAAAATGCCAAATGCCTTCACCTTTTCTTACATCCACTGCATATAATAGATTCTTTGGATATACAACATATATTAAATGCTAAGAGCATCCAACGAAAAAGCACACTTATAATAAAATCTTTTGGATACATATTATATATTGAATGTTTAGCGCATTCAAAAAAAACACACCTATAATAGGATCTTTTGGATACATAATATATGTTGAATTGCGTAACGCATTCAACATAAAAAGCACACATATAATAAGACCTTTGGATACATAACATATGTTGTGTGTTAACACAACCAGAAGAAGTACACGAGGAAAAAAGACTTCAAAGGCTTTCTACCTTTTAGGACAATAACATAAAATGTGATGATTTTCTTATAAAAATAGGACACGACACTCCTATTTGTATAAGTACTCACATTAAGATGTACTAATAAGGTATCACCTTATTAGTACAGAATTTACCGGCACAATAGCCGCAATTTTTTGATTCGCAATCGTGATAAATGTAAACATTACAATCCACTTCTGTGCACTCATATTCGAATTTTTGCGCCATGAACATCTTAGATTGAACCTCACTTAAACGTGTTTTTCTGGCATACATTTTTGGAAGAACATCGTCAACCTTAACTTCAAGAGCTTCCTCAGACATGGATCTTCCTTGAACTGTTAAAATTAAAAGTAAGAAACCATATGATTACTGATTCATCATAAAAAATGACGAAAATGCCTAATCAATTATTAATGTATGGGCAAAAGGGAATATACTGTAAACCACTTTAATATGTATCACGTATTACTAGGGCGGTAAACAAACCGAACGAGTAGAGCATCGCGTTGTTTAAGCTCGGTTCATTTAACTTAGCGAACGAACTGAAATTACTCGTTTATTTAAAGGAACATATTTAATTGTTTAATCTCGGTTCGTTTAACTCAAGAACAACATTAACGAGCCGAACACCTTAAACGAACGGTGTCACTTACCGAGTTCGAACAGAAAAAAATGGTTCAAGCTCGGTTTATTAACCCTTTAGCCGAACCGAACTCGAACCAAACTCGAGCCAAACGAACCGAACATACCGAACAGCTCGGTTTATTTACAGTTCTACGTGTTACATGACTTTGTAATAAATCCATTGAACTACTTCATTAATGCAGTAGTGCACATTTCATTTTTGAAAATGGGTGTGCTGCTGATAGATGTAAAACTTATACTTTTCACGAAAAATAGAAATTAACATAAGCAAGGATGATATAAAATAGGAATAATTGACGATAAGGGAAGGCAATAAGCAAGCGTGGTAAATTTAAATAAATTTCACACTTATGCATCACCTAAAGGTGCCTACCAATATATCCAAGAATGGATACTCCTCTTACCTATGGATCTTAAAACATTCCGAAATCGTGTACGTATAAAAATTCATCTGTAAAACATGTGTCTGATTTTGAATACATATCAAAAACATGTTATGCACCACGGTTTTGTCAAAATCGTGTATAAAAAATGCAGGTATAGTTCCAAAACATGTTATGCACTGACGAGACCGGATTTGCTCGTCGGGTGGATCGGATGCGATCCGGATAGTGTGCCATTAATCCTCCGTCTAAATCCGTCGCTGGAATCTGAGAGGGAAGAGAAACGTTAGAGGTTAAACCCTCCGACGCTTAAGTCAGTTATGAGCATTTTTAGCGTATAGCTAGTGCTGGAGTAAAGGCTGTTTAAAACCTGTTTGGGGGGTCGGCTGAGGCGTATGCCGAGCCCAGATGAAGTCTGCTGATCACTCACCAGAGACTTGGACTTCTACTGTTGATGAAGCCCTTGTTTTATATCCGTTGAAGCTGAGAGCTGAGTGTCTTAAAATGGATGTAATGACGACGCCTGGGTGGCTTGCATGATAGCCGCGTGGCAGCTGGGGGTTGTTGTGCTGGCAACTCCCCCTTGCGTGGTTGACAGATGGAGATATGAGATTGCGATGTCTGGCAGTCTTCGGCTGCATGAAGGCTGCGTGACACCTCGTGTCAGGCTAAGGTGTCAAGTTGAGGCCTTATGGTTAACAATTTGATGACCAGTACTCTCACCCAGGCCGAGAACTATTTTAATGTTAATTGTTTGTGCACTTTTGAGTTGGTGCAGTTGAATTTGCTGCGGGCCTTTCTTTTGGCTGAGATCACCAGGCCAGGCTGAGGCCTAGCCGAGCTCCACTGTGGCTGGGATGAGGCCTGGCCAGGGCAGTTTGGGTCCGGTATTTTGGTCTTTATCCGAGCAGGTGGATTTTAGTCTCATCATGCACCATTTTTCAAAATGGTGGACCACTTATATTTTGATATATATACAAGACTACCACGTCGGCTTAATTTTTAAAATTTGCCAACATGGCAGCTTGTGTGGCATGTGGGGTGGCTGATTGGAGGTAAAAATAAAGCTGAACTGGTCAGCTCCTAACCTAACTGATTGGTTAAGAGGTTGGAGCAAAAGGTGGGGTAAGGATGGAAAAAACAAAGGCAGAGGATATTTTTATTTGAAGACACAAAATTCACTTTATTTTGCTGAAAATTTCATCATCACAAGTTTGCTCATTTTTGGAAAGATTGTAGTTAACACATTGAAGTTTATTTTAGAAAAATTTGAAGATTTTTTGAGCTTTGTACTGAGATTTATAATTTCTATAAAAACGAGTTATAATTCTAAAAACTTTAAGAATCAAGATAAGAGGGCTTTCGAAAAGGGTAAAAAATAGTTTATGTTTCTGTTAATCACTATTCATCCCCTTCTCAACGATGTTTGTGCAGGTATTACGGTCTAACATAAATCACTAATATATTAAATCTATGAAGTACGAAAAACATTATAGTGGCAAGGATATGAATTCACTACATACCGGTCATGGGACATCAGCTTTATGCATGAATCATAATTTCATAATAACTAACAAAACTCAAAAAAAGACTATCAATTTAGAACACATAGAATATATACAAACATATGAGCTTCAAGAAACACTAACCGGAGATGATTAACACGAGGAAAATGGCAACGTGAATGACTTCAACCATTGTTTGTGCTTTTTGTTGTCCAGACAGAAGCTATTCGGTAAGAGATTCACAAGTTGATCGTATCTTAAACATGGCCATTTTATACTTGGGGAAAATATTCTTTTAACACTAACGTTCAATGTATTGCCAATCAACATATCCCAGATGGGACGAAATTATTATTCCTCTTTCACTCTTGACTGTTTCAAAACTAGATGCCATGATGCTGATATTCACGAAATTGCCAGAGTGAAACAAGAAGACAAATAATTTTTGTCATTCCGTATTTCTACTAATTATTTATTGGAGAAATAATATTTGAATCAGTAAACTTGGAACAAAAGGCAAAATCTTTCACCTCGGAGGCCTTCGCTGTCCTAGTCCTAAAGAGCATTGTGGAGGATGTAAATCAAGCGTACAGCGGCCACCTAGGTTGGGTGAGATCTTACACAATGACCCATACAAGATGTCTCTCCATAAACTAGGCTTTCGGCCTAGCAGCAGAATGTGTCCCCCCCCCCACAAACCATCTTACGCAGTGACTCACACAAGGTGTCCCCCCACAAACCAGGCTTTCGGCCTAGCAGCAGAAGGTGTACCCCCACAAACCAGGCTTTCGGCCTAACAGCAGATGAACACCCACACTGTGCGTATTCCTGGAATCTAACTCTTGACCTCTTGGAACAAATTCAAACCCAAGTATCAACTGGAATATGCTGGAGCTCATTAGACTTTTTCTAGGAAAACATTTTACTATTAAAATTATTTTTATAATATTTCGACTACTCTTTTTTTTCCAATATAAAATAAAGGTAACTATGACAAATTTTTCGGACAAGCAAACTGGAATTGATAAGTCTTTTTGTCCTTCTAAAAATAGTTCAATTACACATGATAATCTTTGTCCTAAATTAAAAAAAATCGAGAATGATTTAAATTTAAAACAGAAGAGTACTATCTTTGTTGTTGGTATCTCATACGACTATTAGTTTTTGTAAAAGCAATATAAAACATCTTAAAACATAAACTTCTTTTTGAACTAAAATGATGCAATTGAACTTTATGAAAAACCTTTTTTTAAAAAAAAAATTACTCAAAATATGTTCGAGACCCCTTCAAATTCAGCTCGCCTTTGAACAAATCTGAAAGACAAATACCATACTGAAGTATAAGGACAAAAAATTATATTTAAAAAAACGTAATAAGTTAATGCTCGGCTGTCATTCTGACGCTGGCGTTAGGCAGGGTATTTTGGTAACTTACAATGCGATCACACTGCTTTTATCTTCTTCGGTTAAAAAAAGCAAAAAATAAAAATAAAAACAAGACCAGCGAGACTAGAGGGTGCAAACAAACTGAATCTTAGCCAATAATTTAAAAGTTAGGTTCGATTCAAACATATTTAGTGAAGTTCGAATTCGAGTTAGAATTCGTGTCGAACCTAAAATTAAGCTCGTATTCGAATTTGGTAAGTTTTAGGAAAAGTTCGATTTGACTTGAAAGCTCGACTACGATTCGTGAGCATTATTCGATTTGTAAATTCAGATTCGCTCGTGAGCTCGACTTCAATTTGTCGACTCAAAATCGATTATAATCATGTAAATTATGGGCCTACGAATCGAGTCTCTGAATCCAGCCTTTGAGAAGCTTATTTTGTCGAGGCTTCGTCGAACATTCGAGCCAAATAATATTAAGTTTGATTCGATTTGCAAAATATTTCGAACTAAAATTATGATTCGAATTCAAATTCGTTCAAATCGAATTTGAGCCGAGTCATTAACGAATTGAACTCAAATAGCTCGTTAAAAACTCGATTCGTCTGTCGTACTAAGCTAGACAAATGGCAATCGATTCAATATGATACGACTTTCGACGGCACATGATTCCATCGGACATTTAAGTATTATATGTATCCTTCCCATCACTCGCTATCAGAAATACCAATAAATAAATAGAAAGATAATACTGTGTATAGAGACATAAATTATTAAGCCCGTACTCGTTCAAAGTGAAAAAGAATTAATTGATGGCCGGCTTGCTTTATGATTTGTTAAAACTTTATATCTTATACACATGTATATCTAATAAAAACAAAGGTTTCGTCTTTTTATTATTTTATCATGTAGTGAAGAACCATTTATAATTACAAGAGTCATAAAATTATGACTTGGGTCATAATTTATACCAGATTTATAAGGTTACTACCATCAGTAATTTAGACAGCTTAGACGAAACATATGAAATTAGAGGTCAAATGCATCAGATCGCTTTGCAATCCGGTCACTTTCCGTATTCTGCACAAACGCGAAAGCTTAGTGTATCGGAAACGTTTTTTTTGGTTTGTGCTGGTTCAAGCCTATTCAACTAATTAATATATGGGGAATAGTTGTTTTAAGGACTGTCAAAGTCTAAAAGTGATTAATTATGAATTAATTCAACAATGTTTATGATTGTTATAAGAAAGACCAATATCTTTCAGGTTGGAAGACATATAAAACTAAGATGCATTGTTCTTCAGCACATTCTACAAGTCAAATAAAAAAACTTTATAACAGTGAAACTGATACAACATAGTGACATGAATAGGGAAAAAAATTATAGGTTTTCCATTATATGGTAAATGCTTAAAATAATAATAATAGTAATAAATTATTGACAGTAAAATTGTAACAACGTAGATAAGCGAATAAGATGAGAAATTGAAGTAAAGGAGGTTCTTATAGAGTAATAAAAGTGATTATAAACCCTAAAACCCTAAAGTGTAGTAATTTGATGATTAAGGTAAAGGAGGAAAATGATAATTTGAAATAAAGGAGGTACTTACAAAGAAGTCGTCGTAATCATCATCCGTACCCAGTATATCCCAACGATAGCAAAAGCTATTGCTAGGGTCTAGGGAAGGTAAGTGGCAGGCAAATAATACCTCTGTTCCAAGAGATATAGAGTTTGCTTCCAGTGAGACCTCCGTCTCTATACGTATCTGCATAAATGACATAATAATAGAGATATGACGTGCTAGTGAATTGGTGAGGGAATTCAGGAAATACAAAGAGGAGGCCATCGATATTAAAATACACATAACATGTATATATACATATAATGCAAAACAACAGTAAAACATAAACAAACAAGTGCGAAGTCAACCTAAAAAGTAGATAGTGTCTACGTCTATCTACGTTCCTAAATATACTCTAAGCTGCCCCTATATGTGACCTATACCTCGTTAACCTTAATCTTATATCTCCACGAACTCCTATTCTAGACCATGTCCTCAGAGAGATGCAAATCTAGTAGGTCGTGCCTAATCTGCTCATCCCAACTCAGTTTGGGTCTGTCTTTACTCCTGTTTCCCTCTACAACGAGGCTTTCAATTGCTCTAACTGACGCCGTTGTCTGTCTTCGCTTGACATGCCCAAACCATTTCATTCTTTCCTCCCTTATCTTATCTTCTATACTAGCCACCCCTAACCTTTCTCGAAACACCTCGTTTCTGATCTGGTCTAGCCTTGTATGCCCACACATCCACCTCAACATCCTCATCTCTGCCGCTTTTGTTTTTTTTGCAATTGTGACCTCTTGATGCTTGATGGCCCAGCAGTCTGTCTCATATAGCATTGCCGGTCGCACTACCACCTTATAAAATTTTCTCTTTAATTTAGTTGGGAAATTCTTGTCACACAGCACCCCTAAGACCGCCCTCCATCTACACCAGTCTGCTTGAACTCGGTGTGCTACATCACTATCTATGTCTACATTCTGCTGCACAAATGATGCTAGGTACTTACAAAGTAATAATAATGAATCTGTATATTAAAGCCCTAAACACTAACTTTCAGCCCCATTTCTTCTCACAATTTTCATGGGAGTTGAAAATTTAAGAACACTATTTTAATCATATCTTGGCGAATACTACTCCGAATTCGATTCTGTTTGAAGTTGCCAGACCCTTAAAGAAAAGAGTATCTATTGATGGTAAGAAATATTAATTTGATCAGTACATATCTATTTAGGATATGAGCTGATCATTTCAACTCCATTCTATCTTTCGAAACCGAGATATATGTCACTTTGGATGTCAAATGTGTAACTCCTTGTCAACAAGTCATCTTGTAATGTTTTTGTTGGTCCATGTGATGTATTTTGCATATATGTCAAAATTTGATCCGTCCATCTCACACCTACACATATGGACGTTTTTGGAGTTAGAAATAAGTGGGAAATCACATAACCATGATTGGATAACGGTAAGAATAGATTGCCTTGTAATCATCACCATTTGATCAAAACTACTTCTTCTTTTCTCTCCTTCAAGTGTGGCGATGTTCCTCAATTATAAGGTCAATATTTTGCTAAAAGTATTAGTGGGGAAGTCCAAAATAATGTATATTAGAATACCAAGAAGACCATATAGTGTGGCAAAATAAATGTCACACTTTTAATAATGATAATCCTTAAAAAACCAAAGTCTGTATAATATATGGTTGATACACACACACACACACACAGATATATATATATATATACATACATATACATACATACATACATACATACATACATATATATATATATATGTATGTATACATATACATACATACATACATACATATATATATATATATATATATATATATATATATATATATATATATATATATATATATATATATATATATATATATATGAAGACCATGACTACCATGAACATCATGAATACCATGTTTAAGAAACCCATATAGTAAAAATTTTAGCATTACACAAAAAATAAACTTGTGTAAATGACCAAAATACCTTTTTCTCCAAAATGATCAAAATACCTTTGAGAACTAATTATGTCAAATAAGCTTGTAATTGGTATTCCATCTTTGTGTCTTTTTGTCCTTGTATATCCTTCATGAAATATGGTCCTGCAAAAGCTTAAAAATACTATTTTGCTCTTGTGGGTCAAAACTTCCTTGGCAAGTTAGTATCTCACTAATACACACAGACACACGCGCCAAGTTAAAGCACAGAATCATGATGTACATATGTGGGTTGTTCAAAAACCTATCATATGAAAAGAAAATAATGTGTATACCAAAAATGCTTACTTGTTTGTCGCATATTAAAGAAATTATTTCAAATTTCAATGACATTGATCAATCTATGTCTCAAATTTAGAAGCTGATGTATACACCAATCGATCGATGTTGTTCTGTTTAAGAGATCGATGTTTCACATTGTGGTTTTAGTTATCAAATGTCCTACATCGATTGATCTATGTAGGGTATGAGTGCACTTCGATCGATCAATGTATTTCAGGTTGAGAGATCGATGTCTTCCAGTAAGTTTTTAGTTTGACTTCACACACATCGATCGATCTATGTCTATTTTGAGAGACCGAGTTACACATCGATCAATCGATGTGTCTTAACCTGAGAGATTAATATTTTCATGATGTAGAGTGGCATCTTTTTGTGTTTCATCAATATTTTAACACTTAATAAAATCACGCTTTCAAAATCAATCAAACATATACACAACATATACTACTGCATTGAAGTTAGCAGTTCAATGGATTTATTACAAAGTCATGCAATACGTAATACATATTTTTTTTTATGATGAATCACTCTTTCTTTTAATTTTGACAGTTGAAGGAAGACGCGTATCTGAAAAAGCTCTTGAAGTTAAGGTTGAACATGTTCTTCCAAAAATATATGTCATAAAAACACGTTTAAGTAAGCTTCAATCTAAGATTTTCATGGCGCAAAAATTCGATTGAATATGAGTGTATAGAAGTGGATTGTGATGTTTACATCAAGTTTGATTGCGAATCAAAAGTTTGCGGCTATTGTAGTGATAAATTCTTACTAATAAGGTGATACTTATTAGTACACCTTAATATGAGTACATATGTGTCGTATTGATGATTCTGTTCTAAAAATACGACACATATGTACTCACATTAAGGTGTACTAATAAGATATTAACTTATTAGTACAAAATTTACCACCACAGTAGTCGCAACCTTTTGATTCGCAATCAAGATTAATGTAAACATCACAATCCACGTCTATGCACTCATATTTGAATTTTTGCGTCATGAAAAATTTTAGATTGAAACTCACCTAAACGTGTTTTTCTAACATATATTTTAAGAAGAACATGTTCAACCTTAACTTCAAAAGCTTCCTCAGGGTCTTCCTTGAACTGTCAAAATTAAAGGATAGAAACCATGTGATTACTGATTCATCATAAAAAATGACGAAAATGCCCAATCAATGAAAGAGTATGAGAAACGGGAAATATACTGTAAGCAACTTCTAATATGTATTACGTATTACACGACTTTGTAATAAATCCATTGAACTGCATGATAGATGTAAAACTTATACTTTTCACGAAAAAAAAGAAATTAACATAAGTAAGGATGTTATAAAATAGGAATAATTGACGACAAGGGAAGGCAATAAGCAAGGGTGGTAGATTTAAATAAATTTCATACTTATGCATAACATAAAGGTGGCTACCAGTATGTACAATTCTGGCAATGAGGGATACAATATATCCAATAATAGATACTCCTCTTACCTTGTGGATTTTAAAAATTCCGAAATCGTGTAAAATGCATATAAAAGTTTCATCTGTAACATATGTGCCTGATTTTGAATACATATCAGAAATCACATAGATACGTTTTACCCAATCCAAGTTTTGTTTGAGTATTACACTCACCTTATGTATTACATTTATTAAAGATTATCATCATTATCTTTTTTTAGATTAGCATTCAAAATAAGGGATTATATTTATAATGTCGAGTTGGGATATTTATGGAAGGTTATCAGCATTATATATTATTATTATTATCATTGTTGTTGAGAAGATTTGATTATATTTACTATGCCAACTATTCTTATTTTTTATTCATCTATTTTGCTCAACAAATCTAATGTCCTATCCTATTTTGGGGCATAAAAACATTTGTGTATGTGTATGTATGATGGGACACTTATACTTTGACATATACACGAGACTACGCTAGGTGGACCAACCGAATCGTGTCAAATCAGCTTGGTGTTTAAATTTGCCAACATGAGAGCTTGTGTGGTATGTGAGGCAGCTGATTAAAGGCAAAAATGGAGCTGAATTGGTCAACTCATACCCTAACTCATTGGTTAAGAGGTTGGAGCAAAAGATGTGATAAGTGTGGAGAAAACACACGTGAAAGGTATTATCTTTTGAAGCCACATTTTCCACTTCATTTTGATGAAAATATCCGCCAGCATTGACTGAAATTTAGTAATCCAATCAGATTTCTTGAAGATGCTAAGTTTGGTCATTTTTTTAAAAATTGTTGTTAACACACCGAAGTTTATTTTAGAAAAATTTGGAACTTTTTTGAGTTTTGTATTCAGAGTTACAAATTTTCTAAAAACGAGTTCTGATTCTGGAAACTTTCAAAATCACATTAGAGGGTTTTTCAAAAATAATATATCTTTCCGTTAAACACTATTCATCAACCTCTCTTCTCTATGGTGTTTGTGTAAGTGTTACGATCCAACATAAATCACTAATATATTAAATCTACAAAGTAAGAGAAAACATTGTAGTTGCAAAGATTTGAATTCAGTACCTATTGGTCATGAGACCTCATCTCTATGCAAGAATCATAATTTCTTTATAACTAACAAAACTTAAAAATAACTATCAATTTATAACAGAAAAAATATGTATAAACACATGAGCTTTAAGAGACACTAACCGAAGATAGATTAACACTAGAAAAATGGTAACGTGAATGACCTTAACCGTGCTTTTTGTTGCCCAGAAAGAAGCTATGCGGTAAGAGATTCACAAGTTGATCGGTCTTAAACATGGCCACTTTATACTTGGGGAAAATAATTCTTTTAACATTAATTTACAATTGTATTGCCTAAGGCTGTAAATAAACCAAGTCGTTCGGTTGTTCGGCTTGTTTGGCTCGAGCTCGAGATCGAGCTCGGCTCGGATGAAAGGTTAATAAACAGAGCTTGAACATCTTTTTTCTGTTCGAACTCGGTAAGTGGCACCGTTCGTTTAAGGTGTTCGGCTCGTTAATGTTGTTTGTGAGTTAAACGAACCAAGCTTGAACAATTAAATATGTTCGTTTAAATAAACGAACAAGCTCGGCTCGTTTGCTAAGTTAAATGAACCGAGTTTGAGCAATGCAATGCTCGGCTCGCTCGGCTCGTTTACCGCCCTAGTATTATTATTTCTTTTCAAGGTTGACTTTCTTTTCCAAAACTAGCAACGACGATGCTGATATTCAAGCGGATGAGATCTGAGGAGGGCTCGTATAATGCAAAATATGAGGCCTTCATTCACGCGATGTCACGTGTATAAAAGAGCTTTTTTTTAAAAAAAAAGAAGAAAAAAATAAACAGCGAGTCCTTTTGTACACGTGGTGTCGCGTGATTGGAGGCCTCATATTTTGCCTCATATGAGGCCTCTTGTGATCTCATCCGATATTCAAGAAGTAGCCAGAATGAAACAAGTAAACAAATAATTTTCGTCATTGATTAATTATTTATTGGACAAAGAATATTTGGATCACTTAACTGTTTCTAGAAAAACATTTTTTTACCATTAAACTTATTTTTGTAACAGTTTGACTTTTTTTTCAATATAAAATAAAGGTAACTATGACAAATTTTTTTGGACAAGCAAACTGGAATTGATAAGTCTTTTTGTCCTTCTAAAAAATAGTTCAATTACATATGATATTCTTTGTCCTAAATTCAAAAGAAAATGAAAAATGATTTTAAATCTAAAACAAAAAGAGTACTATCTTTGTTGTTGGTATTTCATCCGACTATTAGTTTTTTAAAAGCAATATAAAACATCTTAAAATTTAAACTCTTTTTGAACCAAAATATGCAATTGAATTTTATGAAAAACCTTTTTTTTTGTGTTTTAATTTTACTCAAAATATGTTCGAGACCCCTTCGAGTTTGGCTCGCCTTTAAACAAGTCCGAGCTTGATCTGATAACTAAAAAAGGACAAATTATCATAATCAAGTTTTAGTACAAAAAATTATAAAAAAAAAATTAATAAGTTAATGCACGGCTATCAGTCTGATTGTCTATAACCAGTATGCTGGCGTTAGGCAGGGTATTTCAGTAACTTACAATGCGATCGGGTGCTTTTATCTTCTTTTGTTTAAAAAAAAAAACAAAAAGAAAAAGAAATGAAAGAAGAGTTTAGTAGGGCGGTAAATGAACCAAGTTGTTCAGTTGTTCGGCTAGTTTATTCGAGCTCGAGCTCGAGCTCGGCTCGGATAAAAAGTCAATAAACAGAGCTTGAACACCTTTTTCTGTTCGAGCTCGGTAAGTGGCACCGTTTGTTTAAGGTGTTCGGCTCGTTAATGTTGTTCGTGAGTTAAACGAACCAAATTTGAACAACTAAATATGTTCGTTTAAATAAACGAACAAGCTCGGCTCGTTCGCTAAGTTAAATGAACAGAGCTTGAACAACGCAATGCTCGTCTCGTTCGACTCGTTTACAGTCCTAGAGTTTAGTTACATTAATTCTTGAATATATAAGGCCAGCTAGACAAATGGTAATCGATTTGATATCATAGGACTTTCGACGGCACATGATTCCATCTGACATTTAAGTATTATATGTATCCTCTCATAATACTAATAAATAAATTGAACGATAATTCCTGTGTATAGAGACATAGATTATTGAGCCGGTACTCATTCAAGGTGAAAAAGAATTAATTGATGGCCGGCTTGCGTTATCATTTCTTAAAACTTTATATCTAAAATACAAGTATATGTAAGAATCAATTATAATTAATAGAATTGATTGCAAGAATCTCGTGATTTATTTGTAAATCACTAATGTGGATCACATGGATAACGTACATGTACGTTATATTGGCTAGATACGTTGCAATTATTGACTGCATTAATTGTCAGATTTGATTTTGATTGATTGACAATTATTAAGTTTCCTTGATGGAAGGAATTGATTGTCAATCAAATATGGAAGGGGGTCCCGGCCTAGCCTATAAATAAAGGGTCTGTGATATTCCATCAATCATAGCTATACAGCATTCAGATAGGCATAGGCTGGAAGACTCCATTTCCGCAAGGATTCTCTCTGCAGCAGGCTTCAGATTCGAAGGCGACGACTAAGCGATAATGGACGGAGGTAACTTTTATGCTTCCGCGATTTATTTTGGCCTAACAATTGGTATCAGAGACAGGTTTGACCATATCGTTTGTATTGAGAAAACTTCTTTCCGTACTCTTTAATGTAATTCAATCGTTTAAAGTTTACGGAATTATAGTTTTAGAGGCCTTCAATATTCAGTTATCCGTTCGATGCCAATATGCATGAAACACGTTGATTTAGGTGACCTATTTTTTGTGATTACCTGTTGATATGTTTATGTGCATGAATAAAGGAACATGTATGTAGGCATGCGCATTTACTCATATGTCAGTGCATAAACAAACAGCATATCAATGGTGAAATTATAAAATCAACACGGCAGCAAACAAATGGAGACGAAGATGAATTATAGCATAATTTGCATATCTCAATCGAAAGAATGAAAAGATTGGTGAAAGAAGGAGTTCTGCAAACTCTAGACTTCACCGATTTAGGTACTTGTGTGGGATGCATAAAGGGCAAGCAAACCAACAAGACCATTAAGGGTGCCAAAAGAAGTTTTCAACCTCTTGAAATCATACACACGGATATCTGTGGACCTTTTCATACACCTTGTTTGAATGGTCAGAAATACTTTATTTCATTTATCGACGACTATTCAAGGTTCATGTATCTCTATCTTCTATTTGAAAAATCTGAAGCACTTGATGCGTTCAAAATCTTCAAATTAGAAATAGAGAAACAAAAGGAGAAGACAATTAAAATTGTCCGATCCGATAGAGGTGGTGAAAATTATGGACGTTACACAGAAAAGGGACAAATGATTGGTCCATTTGCCGAATTCCTTCAAAAGGAGGGTATTGTTGCTCAATACACCATGCCTGGCACACCACAACAAAATGGTGTTGCTGAAAGAAGGAATCGGACTCTTATGGACATGGTCAGGAGCATGATTAGCACAACGAATTTACCTATATCCTTTTGGAGTGAAGCTCTAAAAACCGCTGTGTATGTTTTAAATAGGGTTCCATCAAAGGCCGTTCCTAAAACACCTTTCGAGTTGTGGAATGATTGGAAACCAAGTTTAAAACATTTACACATATGGGGTTGTCCAGTTAAAGTTAGGGTATACAACCCAAGCATAAAGAAACTGGATGAACGAACGAAAAGCGGTTATTTTATTGGATATGCAGTCAACTCCAAAGGATATAGATTTTATTGTCCCTCACATACTCCTAAAGTGGTTGAAGCTAGAAATGCTAAGTTCCTAGAGGATCATGAAGTCAGTGGGAGTGATTCGAATCGAGAATTCAATTTTGAGGAAACAAGGGATACACTAATGTACCTTTATATGTGGACAATTCGGTTGCTATTCAACAAAATGAAGAGCCGCCAATTGTACAACCTCTAATTGTAGAATCACATCAAGAACAAACTGAACCCACTAATCCCACATCTACTGAACCAGTGGGAGTACAAAGATCCTCAAGAACTAAAAGGCCAGCAATTTCTAGCGATTATGTTGTATATCTTCAAGAGTCTGAGTATGACATTGGACTAAATCATGACCCTATCTCGTTTTCACAAGCCATGAGTTGTGACAAATCGTCACTATGGTACGATGCCATGAAAGAGGAGATGGAATCAATGGCTAAAAACAACGTCTGGGAACTTGTTCTGTTACCAAACAGAGCCTCTGTGGTGGGATGCAAATGGGTCTTTAAGACCAAAAGAAACTCGTTTGGTAACATTGAACGATATAAAGCCAGACTTGTAGCCAAAGGTTTCACTCAGAAAGAAGGCATTGATTACCATGAAACCTTCTCTCCAGTCTCAAAGAAGGATTCATTTCGGATAATCATGGCATTAGTAGCTCATTTTGATCTCGAGCTACATCAAATGGATGTGAAAACTGCGTTTTTGAATGGGGTTCTTGATGAAGAGGTATACATGCGTCAACCTGAAGGCTTTGTCAATTCTGATAATGATCAACTGGTTTGCAAATTGAATAAATCCATATATGGGCTTAAACAGGCTTCACGTCAATGGAACATCAGGTTTCATGAGGTAATCTCTTCATTCAGTTTCGTAGAGAACATTGTTGATCAATGTATATACCTCAAGACGAGTGGGAGCAAATACATTTTCTTAGTCCTATATGTGGATGATATTCTACTGGCAAGCAGTGATCTTGGGTTATTGTATGAGACTAAGCGATTTCTCGCTTTGAACTTTGATATGAAGGATATGGGTGAAGCCTCTTATGTCCTTGGCATAGAGATTCACAGAGATAGAACAAGTAAAATACTTGGTCTTTCTCAGAAGGCCTACATTATCAAAGTATTTGAGAAATTTGCTATGCAGAATTGCACGTCTATTGCGTCACCTATTGTCATTGGAGGCTGAGTTCATTGCATGCTATGAAGCTACGTCACAGGCCTTATGGATGAGAAATTTCATCAGTGGTCTTAAGGTTGTCGATATTGTTGATAGACCCATAAAGATTTTCTGCGACAATTCAGCTGCTGTGTTCATTGCGAAAAATAATAAAAGTGGGAGTCGCAGTAAACATATCGACATAAAGTATTTGAAGGTCAAAGATCATGTTAAACAAGGAGAAATAAAGATTGAACACATTAGTACGGAGTCAATGGTTGCTGATCCTATGACTAAAGAATTACCGGTTAAAGTTTTCAGTGATCATGCTACTGATATGGGACTTCTTAATTCTCTTTGATTTGTTGTACTTTGATCTTATTTTGTCTAGACATTTGTTGACTTTGAATATGCGCATTTAAAGTTGTAGGATCTATTTGATCCATGGACGTGGACCCATTTTGAGATGATTTATAGTAAATCATTCATTTTGTTCGATTTAGTGTATGATGCATTGTAATTCTTGGAAGGGAGTGCTTGACATCAAAGCATGACCGCCTTGATTCATGTGTTGTATTCTCAATCTAAGTATGGTAGTCAATAGATCCAAGTGACAATAAATTATGGCCATATTGTTTTGTCACTTATGCCATGTTATCTAGCATTCGACATGTGATCCAAGTGGGAGAATGTAAGAATCAATTATAATTAATATAATTGATTGCAAGAATCTCGTGATTTATTTGTAAATCACTAATGTGGATCACATGTATAACGTACCTGTACGTTATATTGGCTAGATACGTTGCAATTATTGACTGCATTAATTGTCAGATTTGATTTTGATTGATTGACAATTATTAAGTTTCCTTGATGGAAGGAATTGATTGTCAGTCAAATATGGAAGGGGGTCCCCGGTCTAGCCTATAAATAAAGGGCCTGTGATATTCCATCAATCATAGCTATACAGCATTCAGATAGGCATAGGCTGGAAGACTCCATTTCCCAAGGATTCTCTCTGCAGCAGGCTTCAGATTCGAAGGCGACGACTAAGCGATAATGGACGGAGGTAACTTTTATGCTTCCGCGATTTATTTTGGCCTAACAGTATATCTAAGATGACGGACCTTGGACTAACTGGCAAGGTTGCGGTTTTTTGACATTAAGGTCACGGTTCAAGCTGCGGAAATAACCTCTTGCACAAAATGTAGGATAAGGTTGCGTACTTCGGATCGCAAAACGAACCGGTCCCTCACTGGACCATGCACAAACGTGAGAACCTAGTGCACGAGGAACGTATTTTACAAATATATTTAAGCTGTAAAAACAAAGGTTTCGTCTTATCTTTTATAGGACATTAATTGTCTTCTTCATAGCATAACCATGTCAAATTTATAGTGACGTCCTCCACCTTCATGCATTTGAGTCGATTTGACTTTTTATTATTTTATCATATAGTGAAGAACAATTAAAGAGTCATAACGTTATGACTTGAGTCACAATTTATACCAGGGTTATAAGGTTACGACCATCAGTAATTTAGACAAAAGCATCGTGTATAATTTATAGTAGCAGCTCAGACGAAACATATAAAAGTGGACGTCAAATGTATCAGATCGCAAAATGATCCGATCATTTTCTATACCATGTGTAAAAGCGTGAGTTTAGTATGCCAGAAACGCCTTTTTGGTTTGTGTCTTTAACATAGCCACTGGTTCAAGCCTATCCAACTAATTAACATATGGGGAATAGTTGTTTCAAGGACTGTCGAATTCTAAAAATGATTAATTACGAAGCTGGATTTAATAATTAAACAATTTTTATGATTGTTATAAGAAAGACTAATAGCTTTCCGGTTGGAAGATATGTAAAACTAAGACGCATTGTTCTTCAAATATTCTACAAATCAAAGAAAAAACTTTTTTAAAACGATCAGACAACCCTAATTGATATTATATTAATAAGGTTGACTTTATGAAAATGACTAGTTTTTTTTTTTTTTTTTTGGATGGAAGGAATAAATAACGAGGGAAAGAGTTTTAATAATTGACATTTGTTCTTGAAATAAGGCCGAGACAAATGGGTTCAGATCCCTTCACTGCAACTTTCTCACCGCGCTCATCACCGCACGACACGTGACAGCAAGGAGAGATGGGATGGGGTCACCGTGCGGTGAGATGATCCCATCCGGAGACAGATGGCAGTCAACCTAATTCCACAGGATTATGTATCCATTCAATAGAGCGGGCAATAGGACGGGTTCAACCCAACCTTAACTTGTTTAATTTTTTTTCTTTTACTTACCCGACCCGTTCCAAAGCACCCATTTTTTTACATCCACAAAACAATAATACTCCCTCCGTCAGATCACAAAAAAAAA
>AP025064.1:1513168-1584756 GCA_036186865.1 Eustoma russellianum | reverse complement strand
AAAAAAAAAACTCCCCCGTTCCCTCCATTTCAATGACGAGAATTCGAATTTGCTAAAAGAAAATCATTTAATGTGTTTTATAATCATTAAAATTAAACTAAAATATCATTTTAATTACTTGTTGTTTAATAGTTGTTTAGCATTTGGTGTATTTCTTTCCTTTAAAATTAATGATGATAAGGTTAGAATATCACATAATTTTTAAAAGTTAATTTTGAAAATGGACATGTTTTTGAGATATCTCGAAATGAAAAAAGTGTCAATGTTTTTTTTTTTTTGGAACAGAGAGGGTAGTAAGTAAAAAAATAATACCATGGATTTGCAATAACAAAAAGTAACTCAATAAGCTAATTAAAAAATATCCTATATAAGTATTTGCGGGTATGTGTGTGTTTATATCAAACTCTCGAATCCTCCACGTCCCACGATGGGATGTGAAGGATTCCAATTCAAACTCGTTCCACATCCAAATTCTATATGTTCGGAACGGGTTAGATTGGGTCGCATGTCCAAAGTTTGATTAAATTAATATCTCTACATTTCAAGCAGAGACATGTAGAAATACTAATAAATTAACATCTCTACACTTGTTATACTTACTGATTTTATATTGTACATAAAGTTTAGTTTAATAAATTATTACAAAGTTGTTATTATTTTTTTATTTTATATAGTATGTGAAGTTTAATTGATTGAAAAGGTTTTTGGATGAGTTTACACAGAACTCCATTTGTTTATCTCTCTCTTATTTCTTTATGAAAAGCCTTGAAATTTTCATTCATTTAAGACATATATGTCAATTAATATTACAGTGTGGATTAGTAGGGGAGTTTCAATAGATACAAAACACATCAGTGTGTGACCATTTCTTCCAAAATCTTGACAATAAGACAATAACATAAATCTCTATTATTATGTTATTTATGCAGGTATATATGGAGCCGGGAGTCTCACTGGAATCAGACTATTTATCCCTTGGGATAAAAGTAATTTCTGTCTACCACTTACCCTCCCCAGACCCTAACGAAAGATTTTGATGTCGTTGGGATACTGGGTACGGATGATGATGATCAAATAATAGTGTCTTTACATTATGTGTAGAATCACTCCATATTGCACAAAGGTAATATCTAGACTTTCAATGGTTTTGTGCAATAATATAAAATCATTATCATCATCATCCGTACTCAGTATATCTCAACAACAGCAAAAACTATCGTTAGAGTCTGGGGAGGGTAAGTGGTAGACAGACAATTGAGAGTCTGATTTCAATGATAAAATCATAAAATCCGCATTGTTAGTCAATCGTAAAAGTTATTGGTTCATAATCTATTGTTTCTTTTTTTTTTTTAATAGGGAGATTCGAACTTGAATCCCTGAAATAGAAAAACTACTACTAGATATAAAGACTTTTTGTTGGTTTATAGTTCACTAGTTGGATTTATTGTTAGATTGTCATTGGACAGAACTGGGACATAATAGTTAAATTAAAATATATGTCGATCTAGGCGGAAACCTCTAAGCAATGAAGTAATGTATTTTTTCATTTCCAATGAAGTCAAGACACACTCTTCTTTGATTTTGGAATGCGATAGAATAAAACAAAATGACTCACTAAATTGGCTGCGCTTCTTATATTGTGAAGTGACAGTTGATCGACACAGCTTGACGCAATTATAGATCGTCGAAAAATAACCTTTGTGTATTTTTAACACATAGATATGATTCTGTGCATCCGATCTTCCCCCTCGTCCCTACCACGTTATTTTGACACAAGAATACAAATGGTAAAACAATAAAAGATGCCCCAGGGCATAGTCCAGTTGGTACTCATGTTGGGGATTGCCATAAAGAGGTCATGAGTTCGAATCCAGAGACATGTACAGTGTGGGTGTTCCTCTACTGCTAGACCAAATGCTTAGTTTGTGGGGGGCATCTTGTGTGAGTAACTGCGTAAGATCTCACTCAATCTAGGAGGTCGCTGGACTCCTGATTTACATCATACACGTAGTTCATTGAGGCTGGAAGATTGAAGACCCTTTGGGTTAGGGTTCAACCTTTTGCTAGAAAACAACAAAAGATAATAAATGAACCTAAAGTTCTATTGTACTTTGACTATACCAAGCGGATGGGATCGCCTAACCCCCCAGTGGGGCGGTAACAAAGGACCGCCCGCCACGTGGCACACAGGGGGAGTGGTGAGGCTGGATAGGGGACCCCCATCCAGCCTCACCACCCCCCATGTGTGCCACGTGGCGGGCGGTCGTGAGGGGGGTCACGAAGGAGGCGGTCAGGGGATCCTGTTCCTATACCAAGACAACTCCAGAGCTCTAACTTTACATGATTATTTGAACGATTCAGCAACTATAGTCGATGTGATGTTTTGGCTTGTGGGAACAAAACTCATTTCCACAGCTGTTAATAAACAGAGACATTTATGAATAAGCTTGACAGAGAAAATTTAAAAATTAACTGATTGCATGTGACAATTTCAATTAATAAGTCATGTGTTATGTTAATTTATGTTATTTAAAATATCAAGTAATTTGCATAAAATATTTTTACATCTTGGTTAAGCCAATATATCAAACAATTATATAGAATGGAGTATAGAAGAATTCCATTGAAAGTGTGTAGAAGTGAGTAATGACAATACTCGAAAAGAATGTGTTGTCACCGCAGCATAGACATAAGCATACCATTTCATTGTATAAAAAAACTACACCCAATGTGATGTTTTGGTTGATCAATTGTGGGTGGGGGGGGGGGGGGTCGTTCCTACAGCTGTGAATTAACCGGGCCATAAAGAAATTCTGTAGATAACTGATTTAGTATGACAATTTCAATTAATAGATCATGTGTTATGTTATTATTTTTAAATATTAATTAAATTACGTAAAATATTATGTATATTAGTTAAAGAAGTTATTTCAAATAAATACACAAAGAAGAAGTAGGAGCCCATGTTGTATGGTGGGCTTCAAGTGCTTGCAGTTACAAACTGAAGTATAGAAAAACTCCATTACAAGTGTGTAAAATTTGGAAATTCAAGAGTTCTAATAAAATTAAAGGATTGGAAAATTTCTATCCAAGGAAGTGATTCGTGTAAATAATAGGTCGCCGTACACATAATAGTCAGATGTTGGGAAATATGACATGTTAGAAGATGTCTAGGGTTTGGATACGTACATGTGTAATATTTGTTGTCTCATAACGGTATCATTTTTAGAATATAGTCGCATAACTAAATAAAGTGTTTGAAAGTTTTTCATGTCAATCCTAGATATAACTTGTAAGTAATTAAGCAGGCAGAGAATTTCTGTATACTTAACTGGAACTCTGATGCCAAGAGCGTTTTCGGTATACTAGTCTCTTGTATTTGTGCAGCGTCTGGGGAGGAAGCGTACAACCTTACCCTATACTTTTTTAGCAAGTTGTTGTTTCCATGACTCGAACCCGTAACTTCAAAGTCCCAAAATAGAAACATTACCAATTGTTCAAGATCCCGCCCTTCAACTCTAATGCCAAAAAAGATTATAAAAATGAACTACATGACTAAGTCTTCTGAATTGTATATTTACATGATATGGTTAATGGTATAATGATTATTGAATGACACCATCAATAAAGATTATTATATATTGACATGACCAACTCCACCTCCAATCATATGTGAAAATGGTAATTTAATCCTCTTCGGTGGACTTTTGGTTTATGCTTTAACCCTACCCATTTAGGATGGTTATATTTAGATACGGGTAGGTATAAATTTTAAACACCAAGACTCATAGTTGGGTGGGACTGGTACGAGTTAACTTAAAAAATTAAAAAAATAAAATGAAGCACACTATGTCAATGATATTTATTTGTATACATATTATTTATTAATAAATAATATGTAGTTGTTATTCATCGATGATTATCATAAGTTTTGTCTTGAACGTTATTGCTTTTGCATGCTTTTCTCCTTCTTTCCAAATATCTGATTTTAAAAACTTGCAAGTCAATGATTTGGTTACTTAAATCAAGTCGGATAACGAACTTGGACTCAAGTCAACAAAATCAACGACTATGCTTGCTTGATTGGGTCCCCCTCTTTGACATTATGTAACCCTTTGCATTTTTTAATGTTTCTATCCAACAGCATTTATTCTTATGAAAATTGATTAATTTAGGTTGTAGCTTATTTTTCTCTACTTTTACATCATGCGATTTTACACCAAAATCTTCATTTTACCAAGCGGGTTTCTTTTCTTCTTTTTATTTTTCCTTTTCATTTTTTCATATGTCCACACACAAAAGAAAGATAAAAATTCTAACTGTGGTCGACTCCACAAAGTTATAATATAATGTTACCACAAGACTCCATTGGGAGATCCTTTGACGTTAATACCTCTTGTTACACATTCTCAACACGCATTTTGTCTTTTACTTTTTGCTAATTATATATACATATATATATACATATACATATACATATACATATACATATACATATACATATATATATATATATATATTGTGACACTGTTATAGTAAGAGATTTACCACTAAAGAAGTGAAAAATACATATATTTACAAAGAACTCAACTCAGGACATCTGATGCTGGGCGTCTAAACGTTAACTACAAAACCAAGCCCGATTGGCACATAATGTACCAAATTTGATATACTGACTTCGTCTCAAGATATCAGACTATCTCAAAGTGACATACATTTTGATAAAAGTTGGTCAAAAACTTAGTTATTGTTTATATTTTCATAATCATTCAATTCATTATTTGAGGAGGGGTTTTATAGCAACTGGTAAGGTTACTGTTTTGTGATATTGAGGCTACATGTTTGAGTCCAAAAACGGCATCTTGCACAAAGTGTAAAATAATGATGCGTACATCAGATCGTAAAGCGATCCGTTCTCTTTTCAAACTCTGTGCAAACGCAGAAACATAATTTACCGAAAAGTTCCTTTATTCATAAGTTCGTTATTTGTTTTAAACACAGAATATTAAGATACATATTATAAGGATAATTAGTTTGTATATTTAGTTTGTATATATCCATTATTTGTGTAGATAATCTTGTAAGATAGGATGTGGTTTAGTCTTATCCCCTATCTCTTTATTGTAGGCATAGTTAGTTAAAGGGGCTATACATACGTACATTCTGTAAATAGTTTTCCCATGAATCAAATTATACGATTCTTCATGGTATCAGAGCAAACCTTCTGTTACGCATAGTCAGTTGTCGATCAAAAGTTTTCTATTGTCGATCAAATTCTTTTCGGCTTTGTCGATCAAATTCTTTTCGGCTTTGTCGATCAAATTTTTTTTTCCTAGCCGCTCAATTTTTGTGTCGATCAAAATTTGTTCACCCACATTTTGTTTTTGATCGACTACTGCTCAATATTCTCCATCCATTCTGCGTCTTACGTGTTATGGCAGAAACAGCAATTGTGACCACTGACCCAAAGTCTGCTTATTATTTGCATGCTTCTGACCATCCTGGTCTTCTATTTGTTACTCAGCCATTGGGGGAAAATGGTGAGAACTATTTCGTCTGGCGTAAAGCTTTTGTCAATGCTTTACGTTCTAAAAATAAAGCTGGTTTTGTTGATGGCACCATCAAACGTCCAGATGTTGCCTCTGTTAATTATTCTGTTTGGCAGCAGTGTAATGCACTGGTTTTGGCATGGTTGTCTAATGCACTGGCCAAGGAGCTTCAAGGCACATGCTGAGTCCGCCCGGGAGGTTTAGGTGGATTTGGAGGAACGTTTCATGCAAGGTAAAGATGTTCGTGTGTATGAATTGCGTCGTGCGATTACGTCACTCAGACAGGAACGGAGCACTGTTTCGGTTTACTATGGTCGACTGAAGGCTTTTTGGGGAGAGCTTCAGTCGTTTGATGAGATACCTCTGTGTAGCTGTGGGTTATGTACGTGCTGTTTGTCAAAGGCTGTTGAGAAGGCTCGTGAAAAGGAGATGGTTTTCGATTTCTTGATGGGGCTCGATGAGATTTTTAACACGGTACGTTCACATATTTTGAGTATTGATCCTTTACCCTCTCTTGGACGTGCGTATGCGATTATAGCGCAGGAAGAGAAACAGCGCGTTGTGGCGCAGAGTTTTACGCCTCAGATGGAGGCAGCGGCGCTGGCAGCTTGGCACCCAGGCCAAGCACGCCGAAACCCTCCAGGTCCAGATAGCCGAAATTTTCAGTCTAAGGGTAAGGGAGAGCGGCCTCGTTGCAGTCATTGTGGTAAGGTTGGTCACTTACGTGAGACCTGTTATGATATTATTGGTTATCCTGCTGACTGGAATATGAATAGAAATCGTCGCGGTAAGTTCCCTACAGGTCAAGCCAAGTCCAATGCCATTGATGTTACGCAGGGGGCGACCGACACCCCTGCGCCACAGATTGCGCCCTCCCCTTCCTTTGCAGGTCTCACTCTTGCGCAGCAGCAACAGTTGGCCCAATTCGTTGATACTTTGAATGGAGGTAATTTTGGCCCGGTTTTGCAGCAGACAAACAAGATAGATGCGGGTATTGTTTCCTTTACTTATGCTTCCTCCTCTCACTGGCTTTTGGATAGTGGAGCCAATGCGCATATTGTCAATGATTTGTCTCTTTTTACTTCGATTATTACCGACAAGGTCTCAGCCACTGTACAAATTCCGGATGGTACACATGTCGCAGTTCGTGCTGTTGGCATTGTAAAATTGTCTGATTCTTTGGTTCTACGTGACGTATTGGGTGTTCCGGAATTTGCTTTCAATTTGATTTCCGTTAGTCGGTTGGTGAAGGACTTACATTGTACGCTGACTTTTGGCCCGGATTTCTGTGTTGTGCAGGAGATGCCCTCGAGGACGCTGATTGGAGTGGGTAGACAGCATGCTGGCCTTTACCATTTCGTGGCGTGTCCTGCTGCGGTTGTTCATGCCGCGATAAAATCTGATGAGTCTCTTTGGCATCATCGCATGGGTCATCTTTCTTTGTCTAAATTTCGTTTTATTCCGTCTATTGTCATTTCCAATAAAGATGTATTTTGTGACGCTTGTAATCGGGCTAAACAAACTCGTTTACTGTTTCCAGTTAGTACTAGTGTTACTGAGCATGCTTTTGATCTTATCCACTGTGACATTTGGGGGCCCTATAAAACACCCAGTTTATCCGTTGCACGTTATTTTCTTACCATTGTTGATGACTGCAGTCGTAATACTTGGGTATATTTGATGAAAGCTAAATCTGAAACTAGTCGTTTCTTGTTGCATTTTTTCCGTTGGGTTTGTACTCAGTTTGAGCGGTCTGTTAAACGTGTTCGTAGTGACAATGGGTTAGAATTTGTTAGTGCACCACTTCGGGATTATTATGCTGAACATGGGATTGATGCACAAACTTCTTGTGTCCACACTCCGCAACAGAATGGTGTCGTTGAACGTAAACATAGACATCTTTTAGAGGTGGCTCGTGCTCTTCGTTTTCATGCTCATCTGCCTATTGCTTTTTGGGGGGAATGTATTCTTACTGCTGTGTATCTTGTTAATCTCATGCCTACTGCTAGTCTCAAAACTAAAACACCTTATGAACTCTTGATGGGTCGCTTACCTACCTATACACACCTTCGTGTCTTTGGTTGTTTATGTTATGGGTATACCTATCATGGCATGCATGACAAGTTTGCTCCACGTTCTGCGCCCGGTATTTTTCTTGGTTATCCCCATTCCCAAAAGGGTTACAAGATCTATGATTTGTCTAGTCGTCACATTTATGTGAGTCGGGATGTCACTTTCTATGAACATATTTTTCCCTTTTCTGTTTCTTCTCGGTCTGTTGATTCTTGTCTCCCAGTTTTTTCCGCGCCTGAGCTTTTTTGCTGGGATCTGTCTGCGCCTGGTGTCACTCCTGCGGACGCAGCCACAGATGAGCCAGCTGCCGCTCCGCCTTCTGCTGTGGTTCGGTCAGGCAGTGCTAGTTCGTTTGTTCCAGACCAGCCTGCCGTTCGGCCTTTTGCTGAGGACCAGCCGGCCAACGCTGGTTCATTCGATCCAGACCAGCCTGGTTCGGTTCGGCCAGCAGCCTCTGCTGCACCCCCTGTTTTGTCTACTTCGTTACCTCTTTCGCGCAGCCTGCGCACTCGTCAGTTGTCACATCGTCTTGCAGATTTTGATATTGCGCTGCCCCCGTCGCTTGTGCCCCCTGCTGTCTCATCCTCTCCTATAGCGAACTCTACGGTATTTCCTTTATCCAGTTTTCTTTCATATGCGCGTTTATCTCCCTCTTATTATAGTTTTGTGGCGGCCATCACTGCTGGGGATGAGCCTGTATCTTTTAAGCAGGCGGTTAAACATGCTCATTGGCGCGATGCTATGCAACGTGAAATTGCGGCTCTTGAGGCTAATCATACTTGGGATGTCGTTCCTTTACCTCCTGGCAAACGTACTATTGATTCTAAGTGGGTTTACAAGGTAAAATATAATCCTGATGGAACCATTGAACGCTATAAAGCTCGCCTAGTGGCGCGTGGATATACTCAGGTTGAGGATATAGATTTTCATGAAACTTTTGCGCCGGTTGCTAAACTTGTTACTGTTCGGTGTTTGTTGGCTGTAGCGATGGTTCGTCGTTGGCATGTTGATCAGTTAGATGTTAATAATGCATTTTTACATGGTGATCTCACTGAGGATGTTTACACGCGTATTCCTCCTGGTTTCGAGCGTCAGGGGGAGAATCGTGTGTTTAAGTTGCGCAAGTCTTTATATGGTTTACGCCAAGATTCTCGTAATTGGTATGCTAAGTTTACTGCTTCGCTTGTTGCGCTCGGCTACGTTCAGTCTAACGCTGATTCCTCGTTGTTTCTTTTGTCTGACTCATCTTCAGTTGTCGTTGTTTTGATTTATGTTGATGACGTCATTGTTGCTGGCAATGATCTCAATCGCATTTCCGCTTTAAAGGCTTATCTTGATCACAAGTTTAAGATCAAGAATCTTGGTCCCCTTATGTATTTTCTTAGTATTGAAGTCGCACGTTCGCCAGACGGCATGGTTTTAAATCAGCGTAAGTATGTTCTTGATATTATCAATGAATGTGGTCTCCTGGGCAGTCGCCCTACTAGTACACCTATGGATCAGAAGGGCGTGTTTTCAGAGTCGGATCCACTCTTGGTTGATCCTGCTTTTTATCATCGTGTTGTGGGTCGTTTGCTTTATCTTACTGTTACACGGCCAGATATCTCTTTTGTTGTTAATACTCTAAGTCAATTTATGCATGCTCCGCGTAAGTGTCATTTGGATGCAGTGTTTTATTTGTTGCGCTATCTTAAGCGTGCCCCGGGACAGGGTCTTTTCTTTCCAACTACATTCTCCTTAAGTCTTCAGGCCTACTGTGATGCTGATTGGGCAGGGTGTCCACTTACACGGCGCTCGACTACTGGATATATGGTTTATCTTGGCTCGGCTTTAATTTCTTGGCGTTCTAAGAAACAGCCTGTTGTTTCTCGTTCTTCGGCTGAAGCGGAGTATCGTGCCATGGCCTACGCTGCTAGTGAGATTGTTTGGTTGCGTCAACTTTTGCATGACCTTGGCGTTTCGGTTACTGCCCCAGTTCCTCTTCATTGTGATAATCAGGCGGCTTTGCATATTGTTGCTAATCCTGTTTTTCATGAGCGAACCAAACACATTGAGACTGACTGTCACTTCGTTCGTCAACATTATCTTAATCGACTAATTCATCCTTGCAAGGTTCCGAGTGCTTTACAGTTGGCTGACGGATTCACCAAACCACTTGGTCCTGACAAATTTCGGCACTTTTTGAGCAAGTTGGGCATTCTTGACATTCATGCGCCAACTTGAGGGGGAGTATTAAGATACATATTATAAGGATAATTAGTTTGTATATTTAGTTTGTATATATCCATTATTTGTGTAGATAATCTTGTAAGATAGGATGTGGTTTAGTCTTATCCCCTATCTCTTTATTGTAGGCATAGTTAGTTAAATGGGCTATACATACGTACATTCTGTAAACAGTTTTCCCATGAATCAAATTATACGATTCTTCACATAACATTGACTTATATGGTGCAGACGTGCTACGAGAGTAACATAAGTATAGAAAATGTGATGGTGGAAGTAACAAATAAGATTCCATCATTTCAATCTTAAATGTCCGATCATTGTGTTCATATTTGTAGTTGAATTTCCATGCAAAATAGTCTTCGTATTAGGTAAACTGCTCCAGCAATCACTCATAATGATCGCTCAACATGACGCCTATATATATATCTCAATGCAGAAGAAGAATATAGTACATAAGTAACTTCGATTTTTATGTTACTTGCTAATATTTTTTTAAGCAAATGGCTTCATATTTCTCTTTGAAAGCTAGCGTTGCTTTAGCTATCCTTGTGGTCTTCATCAGTAAAAGCTCTTCAGCTCAACTTTCACCTGATTTTTACGATGATTCATGTCCTGCTGTTTTTTGGGCTGTCAAATCACAAGTGAAATATGCCATAGCAAGGGAAGCTCGAATGGGAGCTTCCCTTGTGCGTTTATTCTTCCATGATTGTTTCGTTAATGTAATTTTCACTTCTAGTTAGTATGTTTGTTATTATAGATTTGGTTGTTGTTAGGATATACTGGGTATAATTGTTGTTGTTGATGATAGAATGTTTGTTATTACGAAGTCTGTTATTTTATTTTTGAAGTAAAACAGCAACAAAAACAATATTACTCATTGCCTTAGAGGCTCCTGTCTATGGCGGGCTATGGAGAGTCGGATGTACGCAACCATACCTATGTGTTAGAATCACAAAGAGGTTGTTTTCCGATGACACATAATGAAAATTGCGTCAAGGTATGTTGATCAACTGGTAATTCACAATATAACAAACACAGTGAATTTAGTGAGTCATTTTGAAGTAAAACAACATTTTAACTAATTCACAGTCATAATAAGATATTGCTGTCATTCTAGAACAACATTTTGGCTGTGCCTAAAAGGTAGGTAGGCACATATTATATATTTGAATGCGATAGGATTCTATAGCTGTATATTATTTTTGTTTTTGTCTTAGAATTTCACATTAAAATCAGATCATTTGCTTATGAGATAATTTCAAGTTATACGTATATTTGAAATTTTATTTGTTTAAAGTATTGATGTTTTCTTTGGCTTATTCTAGATCAAGTTGATACTACTTTTGGATAAGGGCGTATCTCCTCATACACGTAGGGAAATAGTATTCTATATACCATTGATAATTCATTGACTTTTGCCTACTTGATCATACAATTTTTATCTCTCATTGATTCACTTTTAAGATGTAAGGCTTTCGATAAATTTGTAAGGTTGTTTTTTTATCTTGAGTTTACGGGTTCGAGACACAGAAACAGCCTCTTGCACAAATTATAGAGTAAAACTGCATATATCATATCGCGAAGCGATCTGACCTCTCTCCGGACCCTGCACAAAAGCCGGAGACTAGTGTACCACAAATGTATTGGAGTGGACCCCTATGTTCATGAAATTCTGGGGAAAAAAAGATCCAAGATTGAGAAAGCAATACTTCATAACCTTATTTACTATAATGATAAATAGACAACCTTAACCACAGGACGCCACTGGTAATATCATTGTCATTAGGTTATTATCATTCTGAGAGTACTTCATGCAAAACTTTTTTATGGTAATAAGATTACAGTAATTTTATTTTACTGCCTATTTCATACCTATGTAAGCACAACAATTGTCTTGACTTCAGGGTTGTGACGGATCAGTGCTTTTGGATGACACACCTACTGTCACAGGAGAGAAAAAGGCAGCTCCCAATTTCAATTCTGCAAGAGGGTTCGATGTGATAGACAACATTAAGGCTGCAGTTGAGCATGTCTGCCCTGGTGTGGTCTCTTGCGCTGATGTACTAGCCATTGCTGCTCGCGACTCTGTTGTCATTGTAAGTTCTCATTTGCGTTTTATATGTCACATTCTTATATTGTATCATACAACAACAACAACATTTCCCCCTTGTCTTAGAGCCTCTGGCCTATGCTGAAGTATCAAAGGGTCGGATGTACGCAATCATACTCATATGTTAGAAACACACAGATGTTGTTTCCCGATGACCCATATATTATATCATACAAACTTTGTTATATCAAGCTAGTGGAAACCCATTATCCCCTTGCCTTAGAGGCTCCCGCCTATGGTGAAGTATGGGAGGGTCGGATATACGCAATCATACTCATACACACAGATACTGTTTCTCGATGACCCATATATTATATCATACAAACTTTGTTATATCGCGCTAGTGGAAACCCATTATCCCCTTGCCTTAGAGGCTCCTGCCTATGGTAAGGTATGGGAGGGTCGAATGTACGCAACCATACTCATATGTTAGAAACACACAGATGTTGTTTCCCGATAACCCATATATTATATCATACAAACTTTGTTATATCACACTAGTGGAAACCCATTATCCCGTTGTCTTACAAGCTCCCACCTATGGTGAGGTATGGGAGGGTCGGATGTACACAACCATACTCATACACACCGATACTGTTTTCCGATGACCCATATATTATATCATACAAACTTTGTTATATCACGCTAGTGGAAACCCATTATCCCCTTTCCCCTCCCGCCTATGGTGGGTATGGGAGGGTCGGATGTACGTAATCATACTCATATGTTAGAAACACACAGATGTTGTTTCCCTATAACCCATATATTATATCTTACAAACTTTGTTATATCACGCTAGTGGAAACCCATTATCCCCTTGCCTTAGAGGCTCCCGCCTATGGTGGGGTATGGGACGGTCGAATGTATTCAATCATACTCATATGTTAGAAATACACAGATGTTGTTTTCCGATAACCCATATATTATATCATACAAACTTTGTTATATCACGCTAGTGGAAACCCATTATCCCGTTGCCTTACAAGCTCCCGCCTATGGTGAGGTATGGGAGGGTCGGATGTACGCAACCATACTCATACACACAGATACTGTTTCCCGATGACCCATATATTATATCATACAAACTTTGTTATATCACGCCTTTCCCCTCCCGCCTATTGTGGGTATGGGAGGGTCGGATGTACGTAATCATACTCATATGTTTGAAACACACAGATGATGTTTCCCGATGACCTATATATTATATCATACAAACTTTTTTATATCACTTTAGTGGAAACCTATTATCCCCTTGCTTTAGAGGCTCCTGCCTAAGGTGGAGTATGGAGGGTCGGATATACGCAATCATACTCATGTGTTAGAAATACACAGATGTTATTTTCCGATGATCCATATATTATATCATACAAACTTTGTTATATCACGCTAGTGGAAACCTAATTTGTTTAGGAAAAGTGATAACGTGTTATATATATGTCATAGTCTTATTGAACTGATGAATTAAAGAGTATGTATTCAACGTCATACATGTATGTCATAATTTCTTTCTTGTGGATTTATGGATTTATGCAACCACTTTGGTGCGGGTACTCTAGCTCTACATGTTGATCAATCATCTTTTCATGCTTTTGCAGCTTGGAGGACCGGATTGGAATGTGAAACTTGGAAGAAGAGATGCCCGGACAGCAAGTCAAGCCGCCGCCAACAACAGCATTCCTCCTCCTACTTCTAACCTCAATTCCCTCATTAGTACATTCAGTGCTGTTGGACTTTCCCAAAAAGACTTGGTTGCCTTATCTGGTTCGTACCCTTTTTCCTATCAGATATTATGTTTTCAAGGGGATAACATCATCTCACCCAAAATCCCTCACCCTTCTCTCCACCGCACGACACGTGGCAGCAGAGGATGGTGAGGAGAGGGGTGAGGGATTTTGAGGTGAGGTGCTCCAAACCCGTTTTCAAGTGGCACAACATTTTCTCACTCTATCTGTCTCAAAAATATTGTCATAATTTGGTTTCACCTAAAAATAAATGTTTATATGGATAACGGACGGGGTCACTAGTATCGGCCAACACGAAAGGGGGTTTGTGAAAGCATTTGATGTGATTCTGTCTCTTTCACATCTTATATCAGGATCCCTGTAGCGCCCCGCTCCCGAGCCCTAGCACCGGGAACAGTGCACCCGCCGTATCTCGCTTAGGAGAATACAAGGCGTCGAATCAATCTCTTACATGTCAGAAATGACGTAGAAATTTTTCTCGCGGAAACGTAAATCACAACTTACATTAAACTCCAATAATCGTCTTTACATTACCGAATAAAACTCTGATAATAAAAGTACTAAGAAGTCTGTGAAAAATCTCCAAAGTATAAGTAAACACAAACAGCTGCAGAGCCCCCTTGTAACCTAGCTGCAGCTATCAACTAGCCCATTCTGCTATGTCCGCCCCGTCCTCAATGAAGATGTGCTCGTAGTCCTCATCCGGTTCACCTGGGAAGTAGGGGTGAGTGACAGAAATCACCCAGTAGATGCCCGCCTCAAACAAATACAAAACGTACATACCGAAATGATATAGCCACATAGCACATAATCATGATATATCACATAGCACATAAATATAAGAGAACATGCATAAGATAAAGTAAATGCGGTAAGTAAAGCACTCCACATAAAAATGCGCAAGTACGTGATGCATGCTCAAATAACGTGTCACACGCAACAAAAATCATGTCATGCAATATGCCCTAGACCTATATGCAATGCATGATCCCGGGATTGACTGGATGTCTGTAGCCCGTACACTACAATCCACCCTGACCGATGCCCGTGGCCCGTACACCACGATCCATCACAACCGATGCCCATGGCCCGTACACCATGATCCACCCACTCGAGCGTCTGAGACCCGTACATCTCAACCCACTCCAAATGCAATGCACGTGCCATGAATGCAACAACAAAATCGCCTGGGGCCCGTACGCCCATCCTCACCATCTCCGGCACTCAAGTCGCATGGGGCCCGTACGCCCATCCTCACCATCTCCGGCACTCAATATTTGGTTTTATAAATTTTACGAATATTGGAAAGTTATTATTTAGCGTCCCCCTTATTTTTTTTCCTTAACTTGTATTAATTTACTAGAATTTTCTACTAATTTCCCTTATGTTTCCCTTACTTAATTATATTTATTATTATTAATTTTTAATTAATTAAATTTACCAAACTTCAGAAATTAAGTGAATATAATTTAATTTTTAACCTTTTATATTTTCTTGAATTTATTTGGATATTCTTATTGGTATTTAATTATATTTTCCTGGCCTGATCCGTCAGACCCGATACATTTCTTTGAGAGGTTAATGGGCCGCCTTCGGTCCGACCCGCTGGCCAGTCGACCCGGTCCATTGGCCGGCCTGTTCTCTGCTTAAATTTAATTGTTTATTTATTCATTTAATTGGATGTTCCACCTGTGGCAACCCGCGCTGTGATTTGTTTTTTTTTGTCGATCCCAACCCCCATTTTCTCCTATTTCCAGTCTATAGGAACCTATTCTAAGGCCAACACACAACTTTTTAAAGGCTCCTAATGTAAAAGCCCCCCTTTTTTTTTCCCAATTCTTTAAGGTTATTTTGTTTTCGATTCAATCATACCACCAATTTCACACACATACACGCACATAGCAGCCATAAACAATATATCTCATGCTTTCCAACATATACAAAATTTACAATTTAAACAAATAAAAACAACGAAACAAAATTTACAACTTAAGCAAATAAAACAACGAAACACAATTTACAACATAGACAATTAAAAACAACGAAACACATTAGTATACCATCAAAGCATGCATGAATTATACTCGTTTGAGGGGGAAGAGGCACCTACCTTTTTGACGAATTAACTTCCTTCTCCTCTAGGCTTGAATCTAAACAATTGTAGGATAAACATCAATACCTAATGATAAAGGTTAATTTGGCTTACTTAATATAATTAGTTCATAGCTCTCTATTTTTTTCTCTATTTGTCATACCAACATATATATATTTAGACCATATTACTTTACATATTAATAGGAAATCACATCTTAAATTTTCATTTTACAAAAATTCGACCATTGCCAGAGGCTTTCGGCCTCAACACTAATGGCCTCCTTTTAAAAACAAATGTTCAGTTAATATATATATATATATATATATATATATATATATATATATATATATATATATATATATATATATTTGTTTCACATATTATATTAGTCCTCTGACAAAACACACATTTCATACTCTTTTTCTTTTTTTTTTTCCTTCTGTCCACACGATTTTGGAGCAAAAACACAATTCAATGCATGTGCACCTATTTGTTTTTTTTTTCCATCGATCCAACCCAATATACATATACATATATATATATATAATATTCATATAGTATTTTATATGAACCCACAAGTTTGGCCGTTGTTTCCTCTGATTCATTCAGCAACAACAACTACTCCACAAAAGATTATCACGGTCGGATATATTTAATTAAATCAGTATATAATTACATACCATACGTATATATAATCTATAATCTATTCAACCACAAATATATCATGTATGATCCGGTTTTATATGAAAATAGCATAATAACATTGGGAAATCATAGCAAGGATACTTACCTCGTGTCACAATTAAAAGTATTACGCGATAGATTGGAGGTTGAATGAACCAAAATTTGATTGAATTCCTTCCGGCAGAATGCAACTTTGAATAAAAATAGTGCTGGCTGTCTGAATGTTCAAAATATAATGTTTAAGAATTGTAGTTTGAAAAGAATAAAGGTTGCCTTCCTCCTAATTGCTTGCGGCAAGATTTAATTCTTTTGGGGGAATTTGCGGCTAGCAGCGTTAGGAGCAATAAGGAGGCTGCCGAATTTGGCTTCCGCAGAGAATAGGCCGAAATTGTTTAATGAAAATGATGATTGATTTGTATTGAATGTGTATATAGATATAGATGTATATTGGATAGAATCTTAAGGGGTTTAGGTTATTTTATCCTAGTGTAATTAGGATTTGTACTTTAATTCAAACTTTATCTATTTACTTCCTAGTCATATTAGGATTCTAGGTTTTAAATTTATCTATTTAATAATATATATCTTGTTATTTGTATATCATGAGTTTGTGTGTGGATGGGAACTTAAATGCATTTTTTTTTCGTTAAAATTTTACGGCTGTAACATTCCTCTCCCCTTACAATAAGTTTCGTCCTCGAAACTTGCATTTGGCATAATCAATGTCTTAGTATGGTTCTACTAGATCCATTCACCTATATGATGACCGTACTAAATATCCCTTGCATACTCCGATATGCTAACCATTATACTTCTTAACATATGACTAAATCTTCAAAATCATCCTTTGTGTACATTCAAGGTACTTTCTAAGTCCATTGTTCTCCGCTTATTTACGATCATAATATACCTTTCTTATAGTTATAGAATCAAACTTAGGGGTACTGTCACTATACTGGGGGTTCCATATCCCAGTCGTCATTCGATATCATACTTATGTCTGTGAACATCAGTATCCTTCTAACATCAGTTCTTTGGTGTACTAAAATCTTTAACTTAATTCTCTACAATTTCAACTTATAAACTTCTATTTACACTTATTGACGTGTATCATTCGACTTATTGCAATCTATAATTTCATATTCTTGATCTCATCATATATGATTCATCTTCTAGTTACATAATCACCGAAATATCCATCGAGTCCTCCAATATGCACCCATCACTCCCCCTTAATGTTACTGAAAACAAATATGTATTGTTTCTTATATTCTTTCACTTAAGTTGTCCAATCCTATTATGGCACACTAAACATTGATCGACTTAGGTCATGCTAATCTATCATGCTTCCGTACGTCACACTGATACACCGTACTTCATTAGCTTATTATTTCAACTGCTAATGCTAATTTACTTAGATCTTACCTGAAGAGCACATACTACTTGTTCACGCTTACTCTATTTCAGTTCAAGTCTACTCGATACATCAGTACTTACGTGTTCCTAGGAATCAACACTTAGCTCAGATTTGTAATAATTTGACATTTCATTGTACTCATTTTAGTCATGCTTGCTTATCACTGTTAGTCAATATCTCTAATAGGACTAATATCTTCAGCCGAGTTGATACTCTAAAATTCAACATCCTAATCATAAGTATAACCCCTTTTGTACGGTATTCTTTGCTATACTTTACTGATCATAACGCTAATACATCGTTTTTTAGTCCTTATCATTTTACTACAATTATCTCTTAAGAGCTACGAGACCCACTTAGACCTAGTCGCGTTTCGACACTACTGTCGATGTAGAGGCGTGAACTTGCTTTATTTATCATAATGGTCCAGTTTGCATGGGGTCGGATCTAAGAATTATACAAATGATTATAATCAACACTTAGGAAATGCAAATAAATCAGAGTCGTATGGAGTACGCTAGGTATATGCGGGCATATCTCTTATCTGATCATCACTTAGGTCTAATGTCATGACTTATTTCTAGAATCGAAACTTGGTATCATCATTCCTTACGTCTAAAATCATTACTTACTTCTAAATTCAATGCTTAGAATATAATCAAAGCTTACGACTAAGACCGGTGCTTGTGTTTAAGTCATGTCTAAGATCACTTCTTAGTTACAAATCGTACTTAGTATATAATCAGCGTTTATGACTAAAATTAATGCTTAAGTCAAAGATCAACTCTTAACCAATATCGCCGCTTATGTCTAAAATTGTGGCTTACGGGTAGGATCATCACTTAATTTATAAGGTCACGTCTTATTCACAATAAGATGCTTCATATGTAATCATTGCTTACGACTAAAAATTGGTACTTATGTCTAAAATAACTCTTAATCAAAATCGTCACTTATGTCTAAGATTGTGACTCAGGGGCAAAATCGTAACTTAATTACTAAGATCATAGCCTAAATCTATGATTTCGTTGTGGATCTGGAGCCATGCTCTGAAAGATCGCACTGTCGAACACGTAGTACTTCTTGAACTCATTTTGACATTAGATCCAGATCGGCGGTGTCAGTTGTACTGCGCCATCACTCCTCCGCATCTCCTTGTCAAGGAATCTCTGGTCCGAGTGCGATGGTGGTGGAGGCGGTGCATGCTAGTTCAGCAGCTGGTGCTACTGTGCTAAGGTGTTGGTGATGACGACTATGGCATCTTCAAGTGCTTGCGGATGATCCCCTAATTTGGGTGGTTCTCACCATCGTTCCCAGTTGGCACATGTCGTGGAGGCGTTTCCTGTTATCCAAGTTCATGAGAAGAAATTGGATTAGTCAAAAACAAGTTAAAAGGTTGGACGCCGATAAATCAATAGGTAGACAAGGAAAGCTCACCATCGGCACACACCTCCCGTAACCCGATCATAACCTAGGTCTAAGATCATATCTTAAGTCTACTTTGTTTATTAGGGGTAAAATCGAAGTTTTATAAAAGATCGTAGCTTATGTCTAGGTGAGCTAGTTAATCCTGCGTTTCCGAGGCGGATCTGGAGCCTGGGCTCTGATACCACCTGTAGCGCCCCGCTCCCGAGCCCTAGCACCGGGAACAGTGCACCCGCCGTATCTCGCTTAGGAGAATACAAGGCGTCGAATCAATCTCTTACATGTCAGAAATGACGTAGAAATTTTTCTCGCGGAAACGTAAATCACAACTTACATTAAACTCCAATAATCGTCTTTACATTACCGAATAAAACTCTGATAATAAAAGTACTAAGAAGTCTGTGAAAAATCTCCAAAGTATAAGTAAACACAAACAGCTGCAGAGCCCCCTTGTAACCTAGCTGCAGCTATCAACTAGCCCATTCTGCTATGTCCGCCCCGTCCTCAATGAAGATGTGCTCGTAGTCCTCATCCGGTTCACCTGGGAAGTAGGGGTGAGTGACAGAAATCACCCAGTAGATGCCCGCCTCAAACAAATACAAAACGTACATACCGAAATGATATAGCCACATAGCACATAATCATGATATATCACATAGCACATAAATATAAGAGAACATGCATAAGATAAAGTAAATGCGGTAAGTAAAGCACTCCACATAAAAATGCGCAAGTACGTGATGCATGCTCAAATAACGTGTCACACGCAACAAAAATCATGTCATGCAATATGCCCTAGACCTATATGCAATGCATGATCCCGGGATTGACTGGATGTCTGTAGCCCGTACACTACAATCCACCCTGACCGATGCCCGTGGCCCGTACACCACGATCCATCACAACCGATGCCCATGGCCCGTACACCATGATCCACCCACTCGAGCGTCTGAGACCCGTACATCTCAACCCACTCCAAATGCAATGCACGTGCCATGAATGCAACAACAAAATCGCCTGGGGCCCGTACGCCCATCCTCACCATCTCCGGCACTCAAGTCGCATGGGGCCCGTATGCCCATCCTCACCATCTCCGGCACTCAATATTTGGTTTTATAAATTTTACGAATATTGGAAAGTTATTATTTAGCGTCCCCCTTATTTTTTTTCCTTAACTTGTATTAATTTACTAGAATTTTCTACTAATTTCCCTTATGTTTCCCTTACTTAATTATATTTATTATTATTAATTTTTAATTAATTAAATTTACCAAACTTCAGAAATTAAGTGAATATAATTTAATTTTTAACCTTTTATATTTTCTTGAATTTATTTGGATATTCTTATTGGTATTTAATTATATTTTCCTGGCCTGATCCGTCAGACCCGATACATTTCTTTGAGAGGTTAATGGGCCGCCTTCGGTCCGACCCGCTGGCCAGTCGACCCGGTCCGTTGGCCGGCCTGTTCTCTGCTTAAATTTAATTGTTTATTTATTCATTTAATTGGATGTTCCACCTGTGGCAACCCGCGCTGTGATTTGTTTTTTTTTTGTCGATCCCAACCCCCATTTTCTCCTATTTCCAGTCTATAGGAACCTATTCTAAGGCCAACACACAACTTTTTAAAGGCTCCTAATGTAAAAGCCCCCCTTTTTTTTTCCCAATTCTTTAAGGTTATTTTGTTTTCGATTCAATCATACCACCAATTTCACACACATACACGCACATAGCAGCCATAAACAATATATCTCATGCTTTCCAACATATACAAAATTTACAATTTAAACAAATAAAAACAACGAAACAAAATTTACAACTTAAGCAAATAAAACAACGAAACACAATTTACAACATAGACAATTAAAAACAACGAAACACATTAGTATACCATCAAAGCATGCATGAATTATACTCGTTTGAGGGGGAAGAGGCACCTACCTTTTTGACGAATTAACTTCCTTCTCCTCTAGGCTTGAATCTAAACAATTGTAGGATAAACATCAATACCTAATGATAAAGGTTAATTTGGCTTACTTAATATAATTAGTTCATAGCTCTCTATTTTTTTCTCTATTTGTCATACCAACATATATATATTTAGACCATATTACTTTACATATTAATAGGAAATCACATCTTAAATTTTCATTTTACAAAAATTCGACCATTGCCAGAGGCTTTCGGCCTCAACACTAATGGCCTCCTTTTAAAAACAAATGTTCAGTTAATATATATATATATATATATATATATATATATATATATATATATATTTGTTTCACATATTATATTAGTCCTCTGACAAAACACACATTTCATACTCTTTTTCTTTTTTTTTTCCTTCTGTCCACACGATTTTGGAGCAAAAACACAATTCAATGCATGTGCACCTATTTGTTTTTTTTTCCATCGATCCAACCCAATATACATATACATATATATATATATATAATATTCATATAGTATTTTATATGAACCCACAAGTTTGGCCGTTGTTTCCTCTGATTCATTCAGCAACAACAACTACTCCACAAAAGATTATCACGGTCGGATATATTTAATTAAATCAGTATATAATTACATACCATACGTATATATAATCTATAATCTATTCAACCACAAATATATCATGTATGATCCGGTTTTATATGAAAATAGCATAATAACATTGGGAAATCATAGCAAGGATACTTACCTCGTGTCACAATTAAAAGTATTACGCGATAGATTGGAGGTTGAATGAACCAAAATTTGATTGAATTCCTTCCGGCAGAATGCAACTTTGAAGAAAAATAGTGCTGGCTGTCTGAATGTTCAAAATATAATGTTTAAGAATTGTAGTTTGAAAAGAATAAAGGTTGCCTTCCTCCTAATTGCTTGCGGCAAGATTTAATTCTTTTGGGGGAATTTGCGGCTAGCAGCGTTAGGAGCAATAAGGAGGCTGCCGAATTTGGCTTCCGCAGAGAATAGGCCGAAATTGTTTAATGAAAATGATGATTGATTTGTATTGAATGTGTATATAGATATAGATGTATATTGGATAGAATCTTAAGGGGTTTAGGTTATTTTATCCTAGTGTAATTAGGATTTGTACTTTAATTCAAACTTTATCTATTTACTTCCTAGTCATATTAGGATTCTAGGTTTTAAATTTATCTATTTAATAATATATATCTTGTTATTTGTATATCATGAGTTTGTGTGTGGATGGGAACTTAAATGCATTTTTTTTTCGTTAAAATTTTACGGCTGTAACAATCCCACACAATTGGACAAGCAAGATGCACGAATTTCAGGGCCAGGATTTATAACGAATCAAATTTAGATTCTTCTCTAGCGCAAACAAGGCAAAACAATTGCCCAAGAGCCACCGGTGTAGGAGACAACAACTTGGCACCTCTTGATCCCCAGACCCCGACATCTTTTGACAATAACTATTTCAAGAATCTCGTCGGACGAAGAGGGCTGCTCCACTCGGACCAACAGCTGTTTAATGGTGGATCAGCTGATTCGTTGGTGAGCACCTACAGCAGTAACCCTGGTGAGTTTGCTTCTGATTTTGCAGCGGAAATGATCAAGTTGGGTGATATCAGTCCTCTGACAGGATCTAATGGGGAGATCAGAAAGAACTGCAGGAGTGTGAATTGAATTACTTTGTGGGTTTGTTAGCTTTGAGGCATTTCATCGAACACATGATGTGCTTTGCAGCGAGAATAATTTCGAATATGTTGTGCACTTGTGGATCAAACTCAACTTGACTTGATTAGTTAGAGAGCCAATTATAGGTTCTGTCTAATTTAAACCGGTAACTATGGAAACACATATTTCTAAAACTTTTCACGGACTGGACCTAACAAGTAGAACCACCTCACGTAAAGGAGTTCATCTTGGGCTTTCCATCTCAAATGATTCACTTGTTGGAAATATAGAACGAGAATATAGAAATCACAAAAAACAAAGCCGTGACGTGACAAACTAGTCACTGTCCTTAAAGCAATTTTGCTTCTACCAAAAAGTAAGGTAGTCTTCAAGCAAATGCTTCCCAGGATATAACGGCTGCCTTTCTTCCCTTGGCTCTAGAGGAGAAAGACTGAACTTGATAGTTGAAGGTAATGAAAGAGAAAAGAGGATGCAGAGAATTGCTGACATTTTCTTAGTTTAGCAAAAGTGAATTCTATGTCTTGAAAATACCAAGATCTACTATTTATAGATCTTGGGGTGTGTTTTAAACCTCTTTTGAAACATGTCTCAGCCTCATTTCAACCTCCAAGAGCCGTTGATTACCGTTCATAGGCGAAGAGAGATGATTCTTGGATCAAAAGCTGCAACTCCTGGTGAAAAATTTTGTCCGTTGGCACATCGATCGATCACATTGATCGATCGATGTCACTTCGATCGATCGATGTGATCGATCGAAGTCGGACAGAAACATCACTTTCCATTCTGTCCTACATCGATCGATCACATTGATCGATCGATGTCACATAGATCGATCGATGTGATCGATCTATGTTGGACAGAATACTTCCAAGACTGCTATGTACCACATCGATCGATCGATGCACACATCGATCGATCGATGTCTCCAACATTGATCGATCCAAGTCCTCCAGAAAGCTTCAAACTCTCAAACAACCTTATATATTCTTTATATAAGTTTGGAGCATTAAGAAAGAGTAATTTAACGTAATTTTCCAACAGTCCCCCACATGATACAAACTTATATACGAACCTTCCATATGATAGTCAACGGACTTCTTCTCTAACAAAATAAGATGATGACACAAAACGGAGTAGTGACAAACGTCTTGAATTATCCGGTAGTACATTTGAAGATATATAAACGGAAATAGGATGACAATCGTCTTGAACCACATATTTTACTACTGTTTATATGATCATACAAATGACATGTCAACATCTAACTTCATACAAGTTCGCGGTGTGGTGCATTAATGGCCCTGCACCCAATCCCAGAATTCATAAGCGCTCTAGAGAGTTTTCCAGACTCTCATAGGAAGCGGCCCCACTTCCACACTTATATAGGTGATATTCATCAAGCGTGTACTGCAACACACCACCATTTATAATGGCTATGAATCATCCATTAAGAGACTTAAATCTCACCCTCAAATATGCAGTAAGTACTATCCACGTATACATCAACATAGGAAAGGACAAACACAATAGTACTTTATAGAATTCTTCTATGACGTGTTCTTACCACATTGAACTCCGTTTGTAGGATCTCTACTAATTGTGAGTTGGGTTCCTGTCATAGAGAATTCACATCCAACGGAACAAGTCCCATTCCTCTCGATGTCTTAAGAACCATTTTTCGGTTCAATCCTTTAGTTAAGGGATCAGCCAGGTTCAACTCGGTTTTTATGTATTCCAAGTTAACCATCCCAAAACTAATCAAGTCACGCACAATATTGTGCCTCAAGCGGATGTGCCGGCTCTTCCGATTATATATTTTGTTCCTTGCTCGAGCAATAGCTGCCTGTGAGTCACAAGGAACAAACACGAAAGGCATAGGCTTAGTCCACAAAGGAATATCAACAAGTAAATTCCTTAACCATTCCGCCTCTGAACAAGCGAGTTCTAAAGCAACAAACTCAGATTCCATTGTTGACTTAGCTTTATACGTTTGTTTAGAGGATTTCCATGAAATGGCACCACCACCCAAAGTAAATACATACCCACTGGTGGAGTTTATATCGTCGTTATTTGTGACTCAATTGGCGTCACAATAACCTTCTAAGACTGCAGGACTTCCGGTAAAGGTAAGTCCTAAGTCCATAGTTCTCCTTAGATACCTCAATAATCGTTTCAAAACATCCCAATGCTCTTTACTTGGACTATGAGTATATCTAGCTAAACGATTTACCGAATATGCAATATCTGGCCTAGTGCAATTCATGAGGTACATGACACTACCAATGATCTTTGCATACTTGCACTGAGACACACCATCATGTTTATTCTTTTCCAATCTTATAGATGCATCATATGGGGTACTAACAGGCTTGACATCATAATGATTAAATTTCCTCAAAATCTTTTCAACATAATGAGATTGAGAAAGCATATAACCCCCACATTTTTCTACCAATCTAAGACCAAGTATTAAATCTGTTTTTCCCATGTCTTTCATTTCAAAAACAGAGGATAAAAACAACTTGGTACCATTCACAACATCAAGACTTGTATCAAAGATTAACAAATCATCAACATATAAACAAACAATAACGCCATCAAGATTTTCAAATTTACTGTAAATGCATCTATCACTTTCATTTACAACATACCCATTAGACAACATGGTATTATCAAATTTCTCATGCTATTGCTTAGGCGCTTGTTTTAAACCATATAAGGACTTCTTCAACCTACAAACCTTATGCTCTTGTCCTTTAGCTATCATCCCTTCGGGTTGCTTCATGTAAATTTCTTCTTCTAAATCTCCATTTAAAAATGCTGTTTTAACATCCATTTGATGTACAACTAACTTATAAATGGAAGCTAATGCTATTAACACCCTAATAGACGTAAAACAACACCTTTGCCGCCCAACGCTTGAAGAATTTGCCATCGAATGGCTCCATTTTCGACATGTCATGAATAGGTGCTTGTCTTGTTGCCATATTCTCAAACAAAATTGCTTTAAGATTGTTGGAAATATAGAACGAGAATACGGAAATCACAAAAAACAAAGCCGAGAAGTGACAAACTAGTCACTGTCCTTAAAGCAATTTTGCTTCTACCAAAAAGCAAGGTAGTCTTCAAGCAAATGCTTTCCAGGATATAACGTCTGCCTTTCTTCCCTTTGCTCTAGAGGAGAAAGACTGAACTTGATAGTTGAAGGTAATGAAAGAGAAAAGAGGATGCAGAGAATTGCTGAGATTTTCTTAGTTAAGCAAAAGTGAATTCTATGCCTTGAAAATACCAAGATCTACTATTTATAGATCTTGGGGTGTGTTTTAAACCTCTTTTGAAACATGTCTCAGCCTCATTTCAACCTCCAAGAGCCGTTGATTACCGTTCATAGGCGAAGAGAGATGATTCTTGGATCAAAAGCTGCAACTCCTGGTGAAAAATTCTGTCTGTTGGCACATCGATCGATCGATGTCACTTCGATCGATCGATGTGATCGATCGAAGTCGGACAGAAACTTCACTTTCCATTCTGTCCTACATCGATCGATCACATCGATCGATCGATGTCACATAGATCGATCGATATGATCGATCTATGTTGGACAGAATACTTCCAGGACTGCTATGTACCACATCGATCGATCGATCGATGTCTCCAACATTGATCGATCCAAGTCCTCCAGAAAGCTTCAAACTCTCAAACAACCTTATATACTCTTTATATAAGTTTGGAGCATTAAGAAAGAGTACTTTAACGTACTTTTCCAACACCACTTCTTAATTTCTTCGGCCATCACTTTTAGGTGGCGTTTGGTTGGAGAAAATGGAAATAAGAGAATGGGTTTGGCGGAATCCAAACCCATTCCAGCTGTTTGCTTAGAGGAAATAGGGGAATGAGTTTCATTTTGATATCCAACTATTTGGTAATGGATATCGTTTTTTGATATACTATCTCCCTTGTATATCAAAATGTGGGAATGAGGGGGGAATGGGGAGCCGTCTGCCGCCGCCGGTGACAACTATTCCGACCGGTCACTATTCCAATTCATATACGTTCCAAACACCATCAATGTCTATCATTACTCATTCCCACTTCAATACCAAACAACTATCACTTTTAACCCCAAACTCATATATTCCAAACTCATTCCCTATCATACTCATTCCGATTCTGATTCTGATACCCAAGTGCCAACCAAACGCCACCTTAGTTTTATTATTACAGAAACATGCGCTTACATATTATAGGACTGTAATTTACGTAAGTCCAGTGTTTTTTTGGTGAGGTTATTGTTTGCACAATAATGTCTCCTTAATGTTTTTTAGCTACATACATACAGAATCAATGAGATTCCATTTTCAACTAAATAAAAGACAACAATCTAACTCTGGAATATGATAAAATAAAACAAAATGATTCACTAAATTGGCTGTGCTTCTTATATTGTGGAGTAGCATTTGATCGACACATCTTGACGACACTATAAATCATCGGAAAACGACCTCTGTGTGTTTTTAACATATATGTATGGTTGCATAGAATACGGTAATGTTGTTGTATACCTACAGAATCAATGCATCCACATGGTTGGCGACTCATGTTCTGTCGTGTACTTACCCACTCGCAGTATTGAATATGACGCCCCACTGGGAAACATCGAAAGTCTGTATGCAAAATATATAAATATCAAAAAGCATTTACTGCTTTTTTTTTTTTTTCATTTCTTGTGATTTCAAATAGTTACAGGACTTGCACTGTAAATTTTCGGTTTGAGGGAAACGCGCAATTTTACTTGTGCCTTAAATACATGCAGAAATAACATCAAAAGTCTATACTCTAGTCCTGAAATTGTACAGTAGGAACTATACAGAGCCAAAGACAAAGGAATTTAACCAACTGTAAAATCTTCTTCGTCTCAAATCTATTTCCTTACCCATGCAATGCCATAGAATGTCATGACACAAATTTTAAGGTCAGAATTTTATACAGAAAAATTCGTGAATATCAAGGAACTCGTTGCATTTGGTTTGAACCAAATAGCTCCATGATATGTTAACATCCTCCCATGATCTATTTTCTTAGGGATAATTGATTTCCCTCAATATAGTAATTGAGAATAAAAACTCTGAGAGTGTAGTTAAATTGATACTCATGTGACGGATTGCTCTTCAAATAATGCATGTTCGAAACCAGAGACAACTGCAGCGTGAATATTTTAATACTATTTGAGCCAGAAGTTTCCGATCCAATTGAGATAAAGATGTTAGACCAGTTTCAATATATACTTTGTGAGTACCTCTGTATATGACCATTCTACCTAAAATGTTGATGATTTTTTAATTTGCATTCTTCAGAAACTCATTAAGGCTGGAACGATAAAGACTCTTAGAAGGTGTAGGCGTGACCTTTATGATGTACAAGTAATTGAGAATAAAAAATAAAAATTATTGAGAATGACTAATTCTCTGTCGTGGTTAGGATTTTCTTACCATAAAAGACCCTCATCTAGCATCACCATCCCCAGTTGTCACGTGTCGCGTGGTGAAGAATACGATCAGAAGAAAGCGGGCAGGAGATCTCGTCCCTCTCTGTCGGAGATAATATCTATCACGTGTGACCCATTCATGCATGTGTTCTTTTGAACATGCGAGAATTACTTAAGATGCATGTACTTTCTTATATAAAGATTATTTAAGTGATAAGGGTTAGTGATAAGGGTTGACATTAGCCGTAACAACAAACTAGTCAATTTTTTAGAATCTTTCAATTATGCAATCCTTATTTTCGTTACTCTTTGTGGATTTTGATCAAGATTACTTCTGTCCATATAACAACCTTTGTCATGTATTAGACATATCACTGCCTAATTTTTCATAAAATATTTTATATGAAGAAATATTTAGTACATGTATATGTTATAGGAAGTTTTTGCATTCCATCTTATTTATGTCACTCTTTTATCACACCTCTGAAGAACTAAAGCATAGTATCCTGGTATGTGTTATACAATGTATATATTTAATGTTATCGCACCTTAACAAACATGAATAACAAATAGATTATTTAAAGTAATGAGTAGTAATACCTCATCACTGTATACCTTATGCACTTTTTTTGTATTACATAATGCCTGAAAACAATTCTCAACAGTTGCTCTCACAACAATGGCTTGACTAACTTTCTTGAATTAGCTAATCTAGGATAACAATTCCCAAGATCCGCTCTCATGTAATAACATGGCTTGACATTCACACGTACTTAGAACTAGACCTTAATCACAGCTATGAACCAGGCATAAATATATGTACTCGGATCAAGTAAGAGACAACAAATGGCTAACGATAGGCCTATGCAATGTATGATACCACATGTAATCAACTAACTTTAATATCATATTGAAATTTGGACTGAAATAAAGAAAGACTTATAACCACATAAAACCTTAAGGTAATGAGTGGTGGTATTTCATATTCACATATAACATATGTATTTTTTTAAGTCCGAGGACATATCCCAATGGTTCCAGGTAGGGAGTTCGAAAGAAACATCAGGGGTTCGAGCCTTGCCGAAGGCAAGAATATTTGAACCCCTTCTAGGCTAGCTGCATAGTGTGGGAGCACTATTGGCCCGTGACATGACTTGATAGGCTTGACAGGTCAGCCCGTCGGTTGTTCATTCAGTGCCAACGGGCTCCTTGTGATATCCATGTGCTATGACAAACTTCTACTAGTGGGCTTGGGAACCTAATTTACATCCCTACATATCATGTGGGACCGGGAGTGACAGAGACCCTTATTGGTGGGACCGGGAGTGACAGAGACCCTTATTGGTTGGGGTTAAACCTTTTTTATGTATTTTTTTCGAAGTAATCAATGTGGGACACTAATTCTGAACATTTATTCGCTTATACTGAACGGTAGTAAATTAATAACGAGAATCTTATATCACAAACTTGGGTTACAAGAGCTAGAACGAGCGTAATATTGTATCCCATAGTTTGTCCAAATTTTACTTATAAAATCAAAATCGTGTGTTGAACAAATAAAACGAAAATTTAATGAATAAAAACAACATCCCATCTGAAACAATTATGTGACTCCCAATAAAACAGAGTACAAAAAATGTTCAAGGGCGGCAATGATACGTCGAATGTAACACAATGGTAGCATGTTATAAATTATAAGTCTAATCTGATTTTTAACAGTGTAATTTACTTTATAGAAATTTATATTTTAAAACGGATAAATTTCTTTCTTCAACTATCTGGGCCTTGCCACCGACCTTTCCTAGTAGCTTTAGATTGTGCGTCTAGGTTTAGTATTATGTCCTAATTTGTTTCTCTTGCTCAAACTTACATACAGTTTAAAAAATAATTAGTTGAAAAGTTACTTAATGTTTATACTTTCCACTTCGCCATTAAAAGCAACATTTACTTTTGTAAAATACATACAATTAATAAAGGTAATTAGTTATTCAACTATTTTTCATTTATCATTTATTGAATGTAAACAAACATTTACATGTGGACTCTAGAAGGTCGTTCGCTGGGATAGATCACTCGATTTATATTATCTATAAAATTTTGTCGAGATACACCACTCGATTTATATTATTTACAAAGCCTTATCGTTAAGGCGATGGGAGATATCGGGTTTGAGATTAATTTTTTCCTTTATTTAGAAAAAGGGTTCAAAGAACGAAGAAACAAAAAATAATAAACAAATGATAAGAGAATAGAAAGAAATACGATGACCTCCTATACCAAACTCTCCTCTGGAGACGAGATTCACTGCTTATATTAGATAACCAAGCTGGATGTTCAAATATAATACTATATTACGTAGTTTTGTGTGTTTTTAATATATGAGTATGGTTATGTACATCATACTTTTTCATATTCTGTCATAAACAGAAGTCTCTAAAATAATATGATAATGTTGTTGTAACATGTAGTCTTGTTATTAAAAAAAAATCAAATCTACACAGAATGCAGTTTTTAATGACAAGTATGTTGTTTTACATTTGAACGCCTGACTTGACAATCTAACATGAATAAGGGTTTGGGCGGCCTTGCCTTAACCCCTCCATACCTAGTGTCTCTAACACATGAATATAATTACGTATATATTATTTTTATATCTTGTTATAGGCAGAAGTGTCTAAAGCAATGTGATAATGGTGTTGTTTGCGCCTTAACCCCTCCCTCCCTGCACCTCTTACCCTGCTCCCTGATTCTGTTTTCCACAGTTAAGGAAATTATTTTGAATAATTGACTTTAAGACCTACTTTGGAAACTTCCGTTAATGTTCGGATGACAGATTGATGTAATGCAAAGAACAAAAGAAAAAGAAAAAGGCCAAAACCAGAAAAAACAAAAAGCTAACCCAATCATATCCGAGTGGATGGATTTCACTCCATCAAAAATCACTTCAAACACATTTGATACAAATAAGACAAATCGTGGTAGAAAAAGGAGAAATCCCTCGTTCTCGTTTTCAGCGCCGCAGTTTCAAAGAGCGTTGTGAAAGATATAAATTAAGAGTCTTGTAGTTTTTAGGTTGGGTGAGGATTAAAGCATTGACCCACACAAGGTGTGCCTCGCAAACCAAGTCGAAGACCTAGTAACATTGTAACATCCATATTGTGCGTGTTTCTATAATCAAACTCTTGATCTCTTGAAACAAATCTCAATCCGAATACCAATTAAACTATGCGATAAGAGCAAATAAGACAAACCCTTGCGAAATCTTCGCTTTAGCAAACTAATCAAGTGTAAAATTTTATAACAGAATAAACCTTTTTATTTGTTATTATACATTTTATTACAATGTCCCTCACCAAGATCCCGATCTAATAACACATAAATAAAAGTCTCCGGGTGCTCTAGTGCTCTTTTCTTTTTACATGAAGATTTTGGATGGTTTCTTCCATTTAGTGGCTTGAGTGTTTTTTATGAACTTGATGTTATAGGTTCGAATAGTGGAAGTTATCTCTTCTATAAAGTATAAGATAAATCTATATACATTAGATCACGAAACAATCTGACCATTTCTCAGACTCTGCGCAAACGCAAGTCTGATGCATCGGCAACACCATTTACCGTATAAGTTAGTTGTGAACTTCAAAACAAAATGGATGAAAAAGTTAAAAAAAAAAAAAAATAGTAACAATAGTTCCTCCCTTAATGAAAACTGCACTTCAGTTTATAGGTTTTTTTTTAAATTTTTTTCTATTTATTTTTTATTTTGTTTACATTATGCTCATATTTATGTACTTTTTTGTTACAATACTTTTATATATTAAAAACAGAAGTACATAATAATAAAAACATACATATTAATGAAAAAAAACACATATGAAACTGTACGAGAGTTTCCATTCAATTGTCTAATGCTTCTGAAAATCTTGACAGAAATTAACAGTCTAATATACCCAAATGGTGTTGAAAAATCACACATCTAAATTGAATTTTTAATTGATCAGCTCTTTTATTTTTTTCCTTTTTTTGAAACATTAAAAATTCATAAACTTAACGCATACCATTGCTTCCGACAACAAACGAGAGGGCCCTCTTCACATTCCTCATCGGCCGATACATACTAAACTTCCCGGCTCCGGCGCTTCTACTTCTCCGGCCACCGAAACATAGAGTGGAATTCGGCGAACTCGCCGGGATCTCATCCTCATCCTCATAAACCCCAAAATGCGCAAGCGATTTCGAACGCCGGTCACCATTACGTCTCCGGGCATTATACAAATCCCTCGGCGTCGACGGAAGTGAAAAAGAAGAACTCACCGACGATGAAGAATAAGAAGAAGACGACAAAGATCCGGCTTCGTGGGCTCCTCCTTTGAATGAAAATCGAGCTAAAATTGATTTGAAATCAATTCCGGGCTTCAGATTTTTCTTCCCGGAACTATTGATTTTCATTCTGGGGGTAAATGAATACGACGGCGGAGGGGTCAAAGGCGGAAGAGAGTTTTCTTGAAATAAATTGTGTTTAGGAGTCCCCGGACGGGATTCCCAGGTGAAAGGAACAGCGCCGGAGGCTTTTCCGTAGTAGAGAACTCGGAAAGATGCTTCAGCTTTGGGGTTCTGATCTTTGGAGAAAATCTTGGAGGAGAATTTATCATCATCTTGTTTGATTTGAAGAGCCTTTGATGGGAGTGGGATAAGTTGATCTCTGCAGTCTCCGGCGAGCATTTTTTTTTTGGTTTTTTGGAAGAGCAAGAGGATATGGAAGATGAGTAGTTGGTGTGGATGCAGAAGAGGATGTAGTATAATAGCGGTTGGTCTGGATGATTTATTTAGTAGTGGGGGAGAGCGGAGACCATGCACATTGATTATGGTTTTCAGGATCTGCCTTAAGTTGAAGGTGATGGTAAGTTGGTGGTAACTCGAAGAAACACGAGGGTATAAAGGTTGAACCCAACCAGTAAGGTTCATGTCACTCCTAGTCTCTGTATATGTGTAGAGATGTAAATCAGGTTCTCAAAGCCCGTCATAGCACAAGGACAGCACAAGGAGCCTAATATTGACACCGAAAGAACAACCGACGGGCTGACTTGTCAGCCTATCAGGTCATTCCACAGGTTGAACCCAACCAGTAAGGGTCTATGTCACCCCTAGTCCCTCAATATATGTAGAGATGTAAAAGGTTCTCAAAGCCCGTCATAACACAAGGACAGCACAAGGAGCCTAATATTGGCACCGAAAGAACAACCGACGGGCTGGCCTGTCAGCCTATCAAGTCATTCCATAGGTTGAACTCAACCAGTAAGGGTCCATGTCACCCCTAGTCCCTCAATATATGTAGAGATGTAAAAGGTTCTCAAAGCCCGTCATAACACAAGGACAGCACAAGGAGCCTAATATTGGCACCGAAAGAACAACTGACGGGTTGGCATGTCAGTCTATCAGGTCATTCCATCGGCCAGTAGCGCTTCCACACTATGCAGCTAGCATGGAGGAGGTTCAGACATTCTCGCCTCGGCAAGGTTCGAACCCCTGGCGTTCCTTTTGAAACTCCCTACTTGAAACCATTGAGATATGTCATGGGGACTAACTAATTTTATTATATTGTTTCACACGTGATTGCGTGATAGTTTAGTGATTATTCTAGCATAACCGTTAGACCCGACTTTAAGATCACGAGTTCGAACTACAGAAACAATCTATTATACAAAATGTAGAGTAATACTGTGTATATCAGATCACGAAACGATCTGATCTTTCTCTAAACCTTATACAAACACAGAAACCTAGTATATAAGAAACACCCTTCTTTTAGTATCAATGATAAATTCACATGTCAATTTCATTATGCAGTTGGCCGATCAAGGATAGGCAATCCCAATAATAAATGATTTGCTCAATTTCCATGGACAACGCCAGTACCAAGTAGCTACTTCTAATTATTTTAAAATTTGTGAGTATTATTGAAAGGTGAATCCTAAACTCGATAAACTTGCTTGTCTCGTTTGTAAGATTTTGTGAATGATGTAAAAAACGATATATATTCTAATAAATACTTCTAAGTTTATTTTTGTCAGAAATGTAAAAAAAAAAGTATAAACTCAAACATATTACAATATAAAAAATTGACAACAAGATTTGAACTCTTATTATCCAGTTTATCTATCTTGATCATCGTTACAATACCATGATACTTTTAAAGGCATGAGGATTTGTTTCTTCTAGTTTGCTAAATCAGAGTTCTCACTCATTGTTGGCAAAAGGTTGAACCTCAACCTAAAAAGCCCCCATTGCTCTAGCTCTAAGGAGCTACGTGAAGGATGTAAATTAAGAGTCCAGCGGCCTTTTAAATTGGATGAGATCTTATACAGTTACTCACACAAGGTGTATCAGAGTTCTCACTCAATGTAACATAGTTTATGTGTTTTATCCTCCCCCCCCCCCCCTGTTCCGTGGCACGTTTTGTGATTCAAAGTTGAAGCATTGATGAATATTCTAGTTTGGATTCAAGGCATTTGGATTTTTGTATTTGGCAAAGAATAGGATTTTGATAGTGACTATCTAATCTCACATTTGTCATAAGAAGACTAATGCTTGTATAATTTATGATAACACGTTATCATTTTAACGTGTACAAATGACACCGCGTTATACTTATATTATTATTATTATTATTATCATATTGTTATTGTACGTCATTCGTCTTTTCCTCTAAAGATAATTACTTTTACATTTCTTTAGACGTAATTATTCTTAGGCCTCTTCTAACTTAGAACTCAACTTTTAGTTAATAAAATTATTCTTTAGTCTAATACGGGTGTAAAGATTTAATATTTTAAATCAAAGAAGGTTTACGGAACCCTATATCAAACTACATGAGGTTAAAATACGATAATTTTCATTAACTTTAACCGAAAATATTGATTTTTAGGTTAGTCTAAAAACACAAAAGATGTAAATATCGAATTTTAAACTAAAAAGAGTTCAAAGGTAATTACGTTTAAACAAAAGAGGATTTTAAAGTAATTATCCCTTTCTTTTAACTCACTAGTTTATCTCAGCTCCCAATTAGTTTCGTTCTGAAAAGGACTGCGACTTAAAAATATTTCATCTGAAATATTAGGATTAAAAAAATTTCTGGTTCACTAGTCTTTCGTGTTTACACAGAATCGGGAACAATTAAACAAATAACAGTGATGTAGCATCAATTTTAACTCTTGATTTTCCTCATCCTCACAATATATGAACGTTTTGTGGCCTGGTGCAGTTAAAAGTCCTCGGGTGCAAAGGCTAAGAAGGAGATTGATTGTATAGAAATATAAAATCAAAGTGTTGAAGATTTTATAGAAATATAAAATAAATACCTCTTCTCGGGTTTCACATTCTCATTGGTGAAACTTGGGCTTACATGCGGTGATGACCATATCCACTCAAAACCTTAAGGCAATGGGTGGTGGTACCTCATCCTCATATAAGCCATGCATTTTTCTCAAATTAGCCAATGTGGGATTCTCAACACCCGCCCTCACGTGGCAACGTGGCTTGACATACACACGCGTCTTTACAACCCGCCCTCAATCACAAACCACAAGCCAGCCATGAACATCTGGACTTAGGTGAGGGGAAACATTAAGCGGCCAACCATGGGTCAGGCAAGGGTTGAGTCTACATTTTAAACCTGCTCTGATACCATGTTGAAACTTGAGCTTACATGAGGTGAGACCCATATCCACTCAAGGCAATGGGTGGTAGTACCTCATCCTCATATAAGCCATGCATTTTTTCTCAAATTAGCCAATGTGGGATTCTCAACCCTCATTGCCAAATATTTTAAAGAAAACATTATAAAACTATGACATATTATACTGATAACCATTTTATGATAAATTTAGCTTTCTAACACCCCAGAAATTAAAGCCAAATTGGGGTAGTTCAGGTGCATTTACCTCGTCCATTGACCAATATTTCACATGAAGTTCTATCAATATCTCTTGGTTAACACTTCGGATTACGAAAGGGACGCATTTTCAATCATATAACTAAAAAGAACTGTATGCAATTTATGGCAATTACATGGTATGATAATTATAATTTTTTTTACAATAGCTCATTAATAACAATAAGTCATCTTAATAGCTATTCCGCATCACATGAGATGAGAACAAATAGTGAACAAGTTAGTTTACAGTTGACATCTTATGTATGCTGTTTTGTAAAAACCTTACCAATTTAATAGACTTCTTAGTTTTTGATTTATATCTTCCACGAATCTCATTGAACAATGGGCTCCGGGATAGAATACTAGAAATAGTGAATAAGTTTTTTCTTCATATATACAACTATGCTTCTGATTTGGCATTTTCCATTGTTTATATCCCACTATGGTGAGGGAAAAGTCTTAAGGGTTGAGATTTCCTAACTCCCATTTTTCTCACTCCCTTTGTGACTGTGCGACATATGGCAGCAAGGGAAAATGGTGAGGCTAGATGCGGGACACCTGCATCTAGCCTCACCATTCTCCCTTGCTGCCACGTGTCGCTCGATCACGCGTCACCGCACCCCTTTGCAACGAGGGGATCCTATCCCAAGTCTTAAAGCTTACATATTTTGGAGTGAAACTCGCCGAAGTGTGTTGATGCTCTTTGATACACTCACTAAACAAAACATCTATTTCAATCTAGGAGGCTGTTGAACTCTTAATTTGTATCTTCTATGATATTTTTTGGAACTAAAACACTGAAAACCCTCATAGTCATGATATGACCTTTTATTATAAGGAAACAAAACTAAAAATTTGGTACATGTACTCAGGAGTTCAAGAGGGGGATCTGGATCTCCTGACCCCCCTTTAAGGGGGTATCGAATGACCCCTTGACACGTGTCACACAGGGGGTGGTGAGGCTGGGTGAGAGTCACCCGCACCTAACCTCACCACCCCCTGTGTGCCATGTGGCGGGCGGTCCCAAGGAGGGTGAGAGGGAGGGGGGTTAGAGGATCTCGTTCGTCAAGCGGATGGATCCCCTGACCCCCCTCCCTGACCCCTTCCCAGACCGCCCGACACGTGTCCCTTTAAAAAAAATTATTTTTTTGATTTTTCATCCGGGAGTCAAAAACGTGCCCACTAAAACCCAAAACAATCTTATTCTATATCCTACAATCTTCTCCATCTTCTCTCTTTACTGTGTGGCGCTTGTCTCCGGATGGGATCAAGTGAGATTTGGGATTGTATTTCCAGCAACCTTTTGCAATGATCTTTTAGGTGTGGGTATGCACAGATAGTACAGAGAGAAGAAATTCAGAAAATACACAGCACTGCAGATAGACCTGCATCAAGAGACACGTATCGGGCGGTCTGGAAGGGGGTCAGGGAGGAGGGGTCAAGGGATCCCATCCGTTCGTCAAGAGGGAGCTCGAGTCTGAATAGTACAAAGACATGCTCTGCCTAGATGAATTTCAAAGAAACTAAAATTTTAAAAAGGAACTCTAACATGTATTCTTAGGCGTGACTACTGAATTATATCATTGGGTCTTGTTTATATCACATCTGAGTACTATTTCCCTATGATAAAACTATTGTTCATTAGTTTATAGAATATTTTTTCCGCCGCAAAAATATTGATATAGTTTTTACTTTTGTTTATTTCAAAAATACTGTTTACTTTCTAAAAAAGTAATATATTGATGTGAAAATTTTCATGATACCATTTCATTTAACACTAGATGATTTCTTTAATTTAAATCAATTAACCAACTAAATATGGAATATAAATAAAGAAAAAATTAGTTTGATTTTCTTAAGTTATGTGTACGTCAAACTATGACAATATTTTTAAGTCTAAAAGAGTATACCTAAATTATTTTTGAAGACTTGAGTGAGGACAAACCGGGTCCGGATCCCCTGACCGCCTTCTTTCTTACCCCCTTGTGACCGCCCGACACGTGACAGCAGGAGGGGTGGTGAGGCTGGATGGGGGTGCGGGACTGTCACGTGGCGGGCGGTCCTTTGTTACCGTCCCACATGGGGTCAGGAGATCCCATTCGGGACAAACCATGATGTCCGGATCTCCTGACCGCCTTCTCTCTCACCCCTCTTGTGACCGCCCGACACGTGGCAGCAGGGGGGGTGGTGAGGCTGTGTGGGGGCAATCCCCATCAACCTCACCACCCCCGGAACTGACCTCCATCCAGCCTCACCACCCCCGGGACTGCCATGTGGCGAGCGGTCCTTTGTTACCGTCCCACATGGGGGTCAGGAGATCCCATTCGGGACAAACCATGGGGTCCGGATCTCCTGACCGCCTTCTCTCTCACCACTCTTGTGACCGTCCGACCGTGACAGCAGGAGGTGGTGAGGCTGGGTGGGGGCGACCCCCATCCAACTTCACCACCTCCGAGACTGCCACGTGACGCGTGGTCCTTTGTTACTGACCCACATGGAGGGTTAGGAGATCCCATTCGCAAACCATGGGTAAGATGTGAATGCATGAGATTCATCTCAGATATGGCGGTAAATGCAGTTTAACCCAATGAAAAATCTTGTTAGAAAAATGATAGAGCAATGTACAGATGTAAAGACGATATGCTAAGTACCACTACAGTTTTATCTTTCATTATTATTGTTGTTACTTTACATACAGAACGTTACATCGAAAAAAGTAGGATCATTAAGTACAAAAAAAATACAACAATCATACTCATGTGTTATAAATATAGAGTTTGTTTTTCGATAACACATAATAAAAATTAAATAAAAAAAGATTCATAAAAAAACACACACAAAATGACAAGAAAACTGTCATAGTCCATGGCGTTTTATTGTTTTACATTTACGGTTGAAATGATGATCTTGTCGGATTTTAACATGTACTTTTTCTATCCTAATATAGAAACATGCACCAATTTCGATACCTCAATCTAGGAAATTTGTTTTACGGAACTACTAGCTAAATCAACTCATTAATAAAACAGGGCTCAAATTATTTGTTCCAATACATAGCTCAGTTAGTATTCAGATTGAGAGTTGCTATAAGAGATACATAGTTTTATTTCAAGAACATATACAGTATAGATGTTTTACATGGGGTCAAAGGCCAGTTTGTAGTGGATACTTTGTGTGAGCTCTTTGTGTATGACCTCTTCAACCTAGAAGAAGCTTAAACTCCTGATTTGCATCATTTACCGTACTTCTTAAAGATGAGACGGTAGATGCCCTTAGGATAATTAAATGCATGGCTTTTTGCTGTAAGGGTTCAAACTAGTTAGTAAAATAGGAATTTGAATATAAAAGATCATTGTACAACTCAATATCAACCATTTAAAGACTTATATTTGAAACAAAATAGCTTACTAATCGATTTTATTAAAATAGCTTACTAATCGAATTTATTGATGCAAGTGGCAAACTTTCATTCTTTCAATTTCATGTACTATACAATAAGGGCCACATATCACTAAAACAGCTAGCTTGGTCCGTGTCATATTAATGGTTATGACATGAGTACAGTGGTAATATACCTTTAGTTGTTAAAGTATACATTTTACTTATTAAATTGGATGCTCGTTTCTATTGTTTATTTTGCATTCCTCCGTAGAAAAAAGAAAATTTACGTTGACACTCATTGTAGCTCACTCAGTATTCGAATAATAGATTTTATTTAAATTTGTCGATTCGAATCTTAGCAACCACAGTGTAAATGTTTGAACTATATGCCGTCAGCTTATTATAGCAAAACGGGTTTGGGGTTAGACATCTTATAGACACCAAATTTTAAGTCTCTTATTTAGGAGGCGACTGAGCATCATAAATGTTTATTGCTCTTACAGAAGATTATGTCGGTAAATGCCCTCTCTGTATCATATGAATAATAGCTCTTAGAGGAGTTAGTACTTAGGTGTTAGATTGTGCTTAAGTTTGTCGATTCGAATCTTAATAGCTGCCGTGTGAATATTTGAACTATGTTGTCAGCTTATTATATCATAACGTGTTTAAACTTAGATACTTTATAGACACTAAGTTCTAAGACTCTAATTCAAAAGACCGATGAGCGACGTGAATGTTTATTGCTCTTACAGAAGATTATGTTGGTAAATGCTCTCTCCCTATCATATGAATAATAGCAATTGATTAAGACACAACGAAATGCATTATCTTCTAATAAAAAATATAACTATATTTTATTTTTGCCCTTTTGTCTATGATATTTTTCTAATGTCATCAGTTTGAAAAGGATATTTTAAAACAGGACAACATTATAGAAATTTCCAAGCAATACATTAGATCGTGAAACGATCCGGCTCCTTCCGGATCCTGTGCAAACGATCCGGCTCATCTCCAGACTCTGCAAACGTGGGAGCCTAGTACATCGGAAACTCCCTTCAGTAGATATACTATGAAACTTGGATGGAAGGCGTGCGTGTGATTTGTAATGCCACATAATTAATTTACATTATACTATATAAGACTTGAAAATAGTTTACGACTTTTATCTTTTCAATCAACCGACACTGCATTAGATTTCAAATTCCCTTTTATTCAATTAAAAAAAAAGAAAATATTACAACTAATAGAAGTTCATGATTGAAAAATGAGGACCTATCCAAATTTAGACATGCCCTCGTTGGACCTCCCTAAAATTCAGAAACTGAATGATGGGAAAGAAATTAAATGAGGCATAAGTCTTTGGTCACACATTCTCTCGTACATATATTAAATTTTTTGATACAAGTTGTGTGAAGCTCAACTTCAACTAACATTCTCATCTAACACATATCCGACTAACCTAGACACTCAATGATCGGCGGCCGTCGTCTATTACTTTAAGGATGAATAATCGTCCCAGAACATAGTCCAGTTGATATTCGGATTGGAATTTGCTTTAAGAAGGTCAAGAGTTCGAATTCAGGGACACGCACAATGTGTGTGCTCCACTTATGCTAGTGTGCAGGGGCATCTTGAGGGGTGCTCTACTTCTGCTAATTTTTAGAAGGCACTTTGTGTGGGTCACTGCGTAAGTCCTCATCCAACCTAGAAAGCCGTTGGGCTCCTGATGTTAATCCTCCATAATGTTCTTTGAGACTAGAGCGGTGGGATCCCAATGCGAGAGATTTCACTTTTTACTCTAAAAATGAATGATCGCGGTTGACATGTAGCATAGAAAAGTGACTTGTTAAATCTGGTGGTTGGATTCATTTTAGTATGGTACTTTATGGGGTATAAAAACAGAAACACATGAATTATGTATAATCGACGAGTCAAATCTTACGAAACTAATGGAATGTAACATAACAAACTATGTAAATTTCGTCTCTCAATCTTTATTGTTTTCCACATATTTAACTGTTTCCGTGGCTAGAGTTGGGGTCTCACTGCAAACAAACTCTCTATCTTATATGATGGAGTTATCGTTTGTCTATTTCTCACCCTCCTCAGACCCTAGCGGCAGCTATTGATGTCGTTGAGATATATTGAGTATGCTTGTTATTGTTGTAACTGTTTCCGTGGTACAATATGGCTTTTGGTGATTCTATGATCATAAGAATATTCGATAATATAGGATAATGATTCAATGACCTTGAGATCACGGGTTCGAGCCGTAGAAACAGTCTCTTACATAAAGTATAGAGTAAGGCTGTATACATCATATCGCTTGTCCTCTCCTCAGACTCTACACAAACACAGGAGCCTAGTGCAACAGAAACGATCTTTTATTTAACACATAAAACACACTATTAAGGATAGTAAATTCTACCTACCCTTCCATGCCTAATTAGAAGCTATAGTCGGCTCCATTATCTTCGTGCTAGGAGAAGGTTAGGAGGTAAATGTTACTTTTGAAAATCGGCGAAGTTGCTGCGAGCCTACTTAGGTTATATGAATTAGCATTATTATTTATGGAAAACTGATTTTTTTTATGTAATCTATATAGTTGATTGATTCACGTGGTAGTTTTATGAAAAAATGATCACACAAATTCAACATATATCATTGTGTTTTTATTTTATGTTTTTTAAAATATAGCACTATGTATAATAAGACGTAAACATGCAATAGTAATTTAGAAGATTTATTAGCTCTATTGCCATGAAAGACACATTTGATTCATCGGAAACTACGTGATATTGCGTGACTACAGTTTTAAACACTCAATGAAGAAAGTATAATACAAAAGCCCTTATCTACGCAAGAAACAGGCTGTAGCACGTGTAATCAACATAAGTAGCTAGTAAAAAATGATCAATTAATATATAGCTAGCAAATTTGGGTACATCTTGTACATGACCCTGTAAACATGGATACATATTCTATGGATTACATTCCTAGATGAGAATGATGTGCCATCAAAAATACATTTATTTCTACCTTGCCGAACATGGTACACTGTGGCTGCAAGGGCAATTTTGCCTACCTTGGCACGTAAAGCCTAGCCGAAAGCCCCAACAGGACTTGACTTAGCGTGCCGCGAGGTTTTGTTGGCATTCCAAGCCAAAGGGCAATGCAGACCTCATTCGCCTTGGTGCACTGAAGAGAATGTGGTCAATTAGTTGCGCCGTTTTAGAATTTCGCAAATGCAAAATGAGATTCAAAAACGTCGTAGAGTGTTAAACATTTTTTTAGAAGTGTTAGAACACTGGATTCTTCCTACACATACCTTACCTCTATAGGATACGGAAAGATATCTTTCACAGGGAAGTTGCCATGTCTCCCAATCAGCTATGAATGGAGAATCGACCCTATAAAGCTCTAAGGAGAAACTTAAACATAGATATAAATTTACACTGCTAGGCAGAACAATATTTGATGTCAAATTAGTAAATCTAACTTTAAGATAGTTGCGGATAACATTCAAAGTAGTTCAACTTGAAAAAAATATCAAATTATGATGATATCATTAAACATAAGTCCTAAAAATTGTTGCAATAATCAACTTGGTTTTAGCTCCTGTTAGATATAGAACATTAGATGTGTATATATAGTTCAACATTGCTTCTTCAACTTTCCAAACTTTTGGACTTAGACCTCCATTGTCATGCAACGTAAAACAAGTAGTAGTAATAACTGTATTATTCAGAATTCACATGAAATCATATATGTAATATGCAAATAGCTGAAAAAATACTGAACAAAATAATATTGACTACGAGTCTTCCTCCGTATTCTACGGCGCAGACCATTACATTCCACATGCAAATACCAGAACCTCGTGCTCAGCCTGCATCTGTTTGTATTCTCACACACACACATACATATATATATATATACATATATATATATACACACACACATATATATATATATACACACACACACACACACACACATATATATATATATATATAGATTATGAAGAAAAAAAGTATTTACGTATAAGGATCCAGATATGAATTGATGTGATAGTTATACGTCTAACGCTTGGTTTACAAGTATTTTTAACCTAAAGTTATAACCCACTTATTTCTTATTTGTCGCTCAATATTAATTCTTTATATGTGGTTTAACCACACCAACAACATTACCCCATTGTCTGAGGGCTCCTGCCTATGACATGATATGGGAGGATCGGATGAAAGAAATCATACACATGTGTTAGAATTACTTGTTTCTCGATGTCGACCCATAATGATACGTCAAGCTATGTCGATAAACTGATACTTCACAATATAAGAAGTGCAGCCAATTTATTGAGTCATTTTGTTTTATTCTGTTATATTCCAAAATCAAATAAGAGTGTGTCATTTGACTCAATTGAAAATAAAAACGTGTGTGTGTATATATATATATATGTATGTATGTATGTATTACTTCTATGTGATATGGCATTACAATATCACTACACCGTTATTGAACCGTAACCCACTATTATCATATATATATATGTGTATGTATTTATATATGCCTCTGTATCTATATGTATGTATGTTTGTGTATACAGACACAAACACGCATAATTTATAGCTTCATATCTGTTTCTAATTATTAAAAAAAGATCATGAAGTGAAAAGGATCAAGTACCTGCAACATTAACAGTACATTTTAGTCGTAAATACGAAACTATGGGAATGAATTCACTAGTAATTTTGATGTTTTGTGACATTAAGGTCACGGGTTCGAGTCACGAAAACAGCTTATTGCACAAAGTATAGGGTAAGACTGTGTACATTAGATCGCAAAGCGATCCGACCTCTCTCCAGACCTTGCACAAATACGGAAGCCTACTATAACAAGAACGCCACCAAAACCTCTCAAACAAACACCTGCAAAAAGTTTCTAAAAAACACCTGTTAAAGTTACTATTAATACAAGAACACTTCATAGTGCGAATATTGTTTCAAATCTAAAGAAAATATATTTGTACATCTCACAGTTCCAGAAATGAAAACAAACATCTTTTTACTTTTAGGACCTTGTTTCAGAACCACAAAAAGTCATATCCAAATTAATTTGACTAAGCAAGTAACATGCACGAAAAGGATTTTTATGGCAATCACTTTCAAATGCAAATTCGAAAACAAATAAGGAAATAAATAAGGTTTTATATTCATAAGGCAATAGATATTTTCTTGTAATAAATTAGCTTTCATAGCTTTAAGCTGGTCCCTTTTGTCGGCATGCCACATTAATTATGCCGTATTAATGAAACGAAATTTCTTTTTCTTTTAACATAGTTTATCTATTTATTTCAAACCGTTGTCTCAAAATGTTTGTGCATTTTCTATGTGTGTGTGTTTATACATGTGTGTGTGTATATGTTAAAGTCTCACTTATTTCGCTTAGAATGTAAATTTTAAAAATAAATAAACTATCTTTTCAAGTATAGATTAAAAATAATTGCTAGTAAATTAAACTTCAAGTTGCAAAATACTCATATAAACTATTTTTACGCATTTTACCCCCTTTGGATATTGTAGAGAGGATGTAAAACGCCCTACTTAAATAATTCAATAGGTGTGTTTGCAATTTCGGTTTAATTGACTCACTAAATTAGCTGCACTTCTTCTATTGTGAAATAGTAGTTAAGCGATACAGCTTGACGCAATTTTTATTATGGATCATTGAAAAATAACATATGTGTGTTTCTAACACATGTGTATGGTTGCACACATATGAACCCGTAGCCCGCCATAAGTGGGAGACTGTAAGGCAAAGAGGTAATGTTGTCGTTGTTGTATTTGAAAATGTATGTATATTATGATGTAAGCACATACCTTTCTTTTTTTAAAACTATGAATCCACATAACTTAGACAATCTCTTTTAGGACAGATATCTTAGACTAATGTTATATACCCCCGTTTCTAAATCAATAGTTCTAAGCAATAATTTTACTATTTTTTGTTATTAAAGTTCAGGTTACAAAACATAAGAATATTAAGTAATCAAATACCCAAAGATTATACGAAAACGACAAAATGAATAAGTCCCGGATATCTTATGACTGGCCCATGCAAGCAAGTGCATGCACATAATAAAACAAATACGCATTGTTTAATAAAGGTTTAGGATAATAATAATAATAATAATAATAATAATAATAATAATAATAATAATAATAATAATAATAATAATAATAATAATAATAATAATAATAATAATAACAACAACAACAACAACAACTGTACATCTTACTTTTCCAGCTTTGAATATAAGCGACGATTCAGACCTTGTTTCTAAACCAAACAAATCACTGTTCAAACTCCCGTTTACTAAGGTAACATGCATGGAAAGCACTTGCATGACATTGACTTAAAAAACATGTTACAAATTAATTTTTTTTAAAAAGTCATATTCATAAAAGAATAGATATTTTTCTTGCAATTAATTAGCTTCCGTAGTTTTCAAGTTGGTCCCTTTTCTAGCATGCTACTTCAGATATGCCATTCAATAATATTATCTTACAGTAGCGGTTTTGTTAAAAATAATAGATTAAGAACAATAAAATCAAAAGAAATACGTGAAAAGAAAACACATATTTATATGGTTTCCCGACCCATAGCCTAAAAGCAGACTTACATTAATGAGATATTATTACTCTTTCTATAAAAAAAAAACCACGTAAGAAAAGATATTTACAATAACCCTAGTTAACAACAGCAACAACAATACCCTATTGTCTTAGAGGCTCCCGCCTATGACGGGGTATGAAGAGTCAGATGTATGCAAACATACTCATGTGTTAGAAACACACAGATGTTGTTTCCCGATGACCCATAATGATGCGTCAAACTATGTCGATCAACTGTCACTTCACAATATAAAAAGCGCAACCAATTCAGTGACTCATTTTGCTGTATTCCATCATATCCTAAAGTTAAAAAAGAGTATGTCCTTGACTCCATTAGAAATGGAAACTAATAACTATACAATTTATATGGATACAAAAACAAATGGATTAGGTCGAACAGAACAATCTACGGCTATATCTCAAAAAAATATTCCCTTGGATTTCAAGCTCAGGTCATCTAGTAAAATTTAAGACCAACTAACCTGTAATGACGGGGTATAAGAGGTCGGATATATACAACTATACCTAAGTGTGTTTTAACACATAGGTTGCTTTCCGATGACCCATAATGAAAATTCCATCAAACTGTGCCGATCAACTGATACTTCACACTATAAGAAGCGCATTCAATTTATTGAGTCATTTTGAGTGTAACCTTGACCAATATGACATGTATGAACCACAATTTTTTTAATCACCAATGGTAACTACAACTAATCAAATGAAAATATCAAAACAATGATACATATCCTTGATCATTGTATAGTATCGTACGAATGGCCCATGTAAAGATTTTTCTTTATAAAAAAAAATGCACTTATAAAAAGATTAGCAGAGTAGTTGTTGGAGGGTTAAAGCATTGAATGTAGAAACTAGCAGATCTGTACACGTATGGAAGATTGGGAAATAGTCATTTTCTGTTATTGCTTTTGTGATAGAATAAGACATAATTTTCGGCGATACATCACTATCCATCCAATCCAATTATTTATGGTATCTTCATAAATAGCATGCTACAGGTTGGTGCCATGACTACTTGACAAGGCCTTTGTTCTAGTCGTAAAAAATTAAATTCCGGTTCCGAGTACTTTTATTGTTCTAGTCTTATGAGGTTACATATAAAATACGGTCTCCTAGATTGCTATGGCATGGACCGGAAACACACATAAGATTTCCACATCAAACTGGAGTAGCCACCATTTAACTCAATTGGATCAGATACAATGACATAAGAAGTTACCCAGAAAGCATTATTACACACACTACGTGTATCCTAATTTAAACCTGCGACATTCTAGTTGCACGAATGTATTTATTGTGTATAAATATGCTACACTTTCGTTCTGTTTTATTTATTTTTTGCAGCCGTTTCACAAGTTGAAAAAGAAAAGTAATAATTTGTGAGTTTTAATTTTTCTTCATTTATTGTGTATATTTTAAAACTAATATTGTTTTTAACATCAAAATGAAACTATGCACAAATTTAAAATGCTATATGAGTAACTTTATAACATCAAAATATTTCTCGAAAACCAATAACATGACATGTGCGGGGCAAACCCTCTGCTTTCCGTATAGTTTTCTTGGGAATTTTTTTTTTTTTTTTTGGAATAACCAAAGAAGCACTCGTCGAAAAAACGTGGAGAATTTCTCTCATTGGGTACTACAGTTGGTACTTGAATTGATAATTGCTATTAAGAAGGCAACGGTTCGAATCTGGAGACACTCAAAGTGTGAGTGTTCTACTTCTATTAGTTTATAGGGATCAATTGCTACACTTCTGTTAGTTTGTAGGGGACACTTTGTATGAGTTTTCGTGTGCAGCCTCACCAACCTAGAAGACTGCTGAACAGCTGATTTACATCCTCCACAAAACTGCATAGGGCTGGAACATTAGAGACTCCAAAGCGATAGATTTTGCCTTTTTGCTACTATGGAAAAACGTGGCGAAGACTCGTGACTAGATTAAAAAGAATAAAGTGACTGGCAAAGAGAGGACCTGTATTTAAGGGGATCTGATCTGCTCACTTCCCAAACTATTACCTCCTTCACTATCGCCCGACACGTGGTAACAGAAGAAGATGGTGAGGCTAGATGCAGGTGACCCTCACCTAGCCTCACCATCCTCCTCTGTTGCCACGTGTCGGACGGTGGTGAAAGTGATGATGGTTTGGAAGGTGAGGAGATATTGTTCCGTATTTAAGACCGTGGATTTGATAGGAAAATAAAGTTTTTCAAAAGTAACTCTATGTTGATACTTCCAGTGGCAATGGCAAAACGCCAAATCTCTAGTCTATGACGTTTTCATTGTTCCACTCAGATAGAGATGTATAGAGGATGTAAATTATAAATTTAACAGTCTTCTAGATTAGTAAACCGTTGTCAGAAATCCACATAAGATGTATACTGCAAACTGGATTATCATTCTTTTAACCCAATTGAATCGGATACAATGGTCTAATCTCTTACTGATCCAGATAACAATATTGCATTCATGCTGTGCGTATCCCGGTTCGAATATACGACCTTTTAGCTGCAATGTTCTAATTTAAGTACCAACTAAACTATACCCTTAAGTACCAATCTTTGTACCAACTTTAAATACGTAATACTGCAACGATCAAACCATAAATCATTATCACATTGATCAAGACATTATTATGTAAGCGTCGTCAACTATAATAAACAATTTACGCATGGAAGAAACATGACTAACAATAAAATATAAAAGTCATTAATGGTAATGTATTAAGTAGTTGCATTGATGATTGAATATATTAAAAAGATGCCAAAAAAAACCTTGGAGAAACACTTATTTATTATTTAAAGCTTTGACACTTTATATTATGAAAAGTTTGCAAGAAGATTGTAAATGCTACAGTCGGTCAAATTAAATAGTTTTAATAATAAACTAGTGTAGTCGAGTACAAGACATTATTAATAAATTGTTGATCATCAAGTATTAAAAATAAACTAAATGCCACATATATATGGTTACATAGAACATTTTAAAATTTGAAGGGGCTCAGTGACAATTCCCTGACATCATTTTGCTACTCTCTCCAGTAAGTCTTCACCCAACTTAAGAGGCCGCTGGATTTTTAATTTACATTTTCTACAATACTCTTTGAGGCTGAGACGGTAGAAGTCCTCAGGACCACAATAAAGATCCTCCAGAACAGGGAATGACTTTTGCTCCAAGACATCACTTTGCTATGATAATAATGAAATGATTTGATGTCGAAGACCCGTAAAATAAGCAAATCTTAACGCACTAATTGGGAATGAGATCTCCTCACCACGCGGTGAGTCACCGCGCGGCCCAAGACGCGACACGTGGCAGCAGTAGGGGGTGGTGAGGCTGGATGAGGGTTACCCTCACCCAGCCTCACCACCCTCCCTTTTTGCCACGTGTGGCGCGGTCACGCACGCGGTGAGGGAGTAGCGGTGAGGGGATCCTATCCCAACTAATTGACCACCTATTCAACAGATTGGGATCTCCTCACCGCGCGGTGAGTCACCGCGCGGTCCACAGCGCGACACGTGGCAGCAGGTGGGGGCGGTGAAGCTGGATGAGGGTAACCCTCATCTAGCCTCACCACCCTCCCCTGTTGCCACGTGTCACGCGGTGACGCGTGCGGTGAGGGAGTGGGGGTGAGGAGATTTGAACCCCTATTCAACATGCAAATTGTTTGTTTGTTAGTCAATTAAAGTGAAAGCCATATTTAGTGGCATAAACTTTACGGTTTGTCGAAATTATATCATAACTATTTAATTTTTATCACGTATTTTAAAATTATTAAAATGTGTTCTATTTTTTACTTAAGTTGACATAATCCGTTAATTTTTAATAGAACTACCATTACCTCCGCCACGGCTGCCAACTCGGTTCAAATCAGGAGAGGCAGAAAGTGAGACAAAATATGGGACATCCAATCACGCGCTGCCATGTGTGTAAAAAATTGAAGAGTTTTAAAAAATTTTTGTTTTTAAAAAAGAGTTGCTTGTACACGTGGCAGCGCGTGATTGGAGACCTCGTATTTTGCTTAACTTTCTGTCTTTCCTGATCTGAACCCCTGCCAACTACCTCCATCTCAATGGTTTCAGATTAGGAGAAGTAGAAAATGAGGCAATATATAAGGCTTCCAATCACGTGCTGTCACATGTACAAGCAACTCTTTTTTAAAAATAAAAATTTTAAACCTCTTCCCTTTTTTGTACACGTGACAGCGCGTGATTGGATGTCCTATATTTTGCCTCACTTTCTGCCTCTTCTGATCTCAACCGCATCTCAATCCCTTAACCTTACATGATCTCCTATTGCCGCCAACAACCTCTTCCGCAGCGCCGCCCCCTTCTCTAAAAATCCTAAGCTCCACCTTTCTCTTCTTCTTCTTTCTTTCTCTTTCCTTCCCACATCCTTGTAATGTCACCCCTCCTTTGCCACCCTTAGCCGACCTCACTTCATCTTTCTCCTTTCCCCCTCCTCCCACCACACATGCAACGCCGCCCCCACCAACCTTAGCCCCACCCTCTTCTTCTTTCTCCGGTTCTTCTTCAGATTTGGACCGGTCTGCTTACATCTGATCAGATATAGATAGAGCTATCTCCAAATCTGAAGACAACAGTTGGTGACGACACAAGTGATTAGGGCTGTAAACAAGCCGAGCATTGTGTTGTTCAAGCTCGGTTCATTTAACTTAGCGAACGAGCCGAGCTTGTTCGTTTATTTAAACGAACATATTTAATTGTTCAAGATTGGTTCATTTAACTCACGAACAACATTAACGAGGTGAACACCTTAAACGAACGGTGTCACTTACCGAGTTCGAATATAAAAAATGTGTTCAAGCTCTGTTCATTAACCTTTTATCCGAGCCGAGCTCGAGCTCGAGCCAAACGAGCCGAACAACCGAAATGCTTGGTTCATTTACAGCCCTAGCAGTGATGGTTTCGTTAGAGATTAATATATTTCGACGACTGGAGTAAAAACGAAACATATTAAACAACTTTAGGGTGCATAGTGAAAATTGAATAGTTATGGTGTAATTTTGACACACCATATAAAGCGTAGGACATAAAATATGATTTTTCTATCAATAACCAATTGAATAAATGGTATATTGAGTTACTAATTTTAAACATATTGTCTATGAAGACTATTAGGTTACTTGTGTCTTTAATTTGTTCTAATCTTATTCACCAATAACTAATAACAAAAAAGCTTATTACTGATCATCGACGCTAATAACCGCTTATCGACCTACTATAAGATCATGTCATAATGGTTTGTAAAAGACACTCATGAATTATTCACCAAACATATGATTGAATCAAGAAGTATTAATACATAAAATTTATTTCAAATCAACATGCTAAGTTCATATCTCCTTATAGAAAAAATAGACCGTATGTGAAATCAGTTTGATATAAATTAAAAACTATGAAAGGTGGATATAATTTGGATGGTGATAATCGGATAGTTGTCAAATTTTGAGAGGTAAATGGTACCAAGTTAGTGAATAACTTAACGAGACCGGTTCATGGACAAATTATTATATATACATGATATAATACGTATTGTCACATGATAAAAAAAACACATGATATATATGATATAGTATATATCAATACATGAATAACTATTAGTGGCAACTAAAGCCGAAAATCATCACGCGACATACCAACACAACATAAACATGCATATGTTCTTTGTGGATTTGAGTCTGGCCTTTGTGGATTTGAGACAAAATTGAACCGAACTCAAAATTGATCCGTTAAGTGCGAGTCAGGTTTATGTTAACCCACATGTTGACAAGTCAATCTGTTTGACCCGTGACAATAAATATTATAATTAATAAAAAATGTCAAATATGAACGTCAATCATGTCAAAACATGACTCGTCAATACAAAGATGACTCACCACCTCGCCAACTTGCAGCATTTTAAAATTTGTAGGTTAAGAAATCAACCCAAACATAATCCACGGAGGAGCGGGATCCCATGACCCCTGTGCGCCTCACCCCTCGCGACCGTCCGCCACGTGATACACAGGAGGTGTGGTGAAGCTAGGTGGGGGTCACCCGCACACAGCCTCATCACTCCCTGTGTGCCACGTGTCAGCGGGTCATTTAATACCCCTTTAAAGGAGAATCAGGCGATCTGAACCCATCCACGGACCTATTAGGTTCAAGCCTAGAAATCTGAACCCGTTAAATAATGAGTTCATGCTCAAGTTGACATATTCAAACCTGTCAACTCGAATACGATCCATTTATCACTATTAGTGGCAACACTTCACTTGAATACTTGTACATATAAATAAGAACAAAAAAAATAGACCTCCTAGTCTTGAGATTTCAGTTTTAGACACCTAAACTAAGATTCATTAGCCGAATGCCTGTATTTTTTTTATAACTGACGTGTTTCATGTATTCACGATTAAATTCACACATTTACATATGTAAACATTTACAAATTCATATATCACTATTAGTTTCTAGATTCACTTAGTTTCAAATGACGTATTTCATGTGATTTTTTTTAACTGATGTGTTTCATATGTTCACGATTAAATTCACACATTTACATACCTAAACATTTATAAATTCATATATCACTATTTGTTTCTAGATTCACTTCGTTTCAACTTGACCAAAAAGCAATCCTAGTTGAAGTTGAAAATAAAATATTACCTTTGACTTCGACTTCTTTCGATTGGGTCATTTGTTATTCGCCCTCTCATGATAACCGGATGAGATCTGAGGAGACCTCATATGAGGTAAAATATGAGGCATCCAATCACGCGAATCCACGTGTACAAAAGGGACCGCTGTTTACTTTTTTTTCTTTTTAAAAAAAAGGCCCTTTTGTACACGTGGAGTCGCGTGATTGGAGGCCTCATATTTTGCCTCATATGTTATCTCCTCAGATCTCATCCGCATGATAACACGGGGTGAGATCTGAGGAGGTTGGAAAGGAGGCAAAATATGAGGCCTTCAATCACGTCCCGCCACGTGTAAAAAACATTGTCAGTGGTCCCACCACATTCAATTTTTTTTTTAAAAAAACACAATTTTTTTACACGTGGCGGGACGTGATTGGAGGCCTCATATTTTGCCTCCTTTCCAACCTCCTCTGATCTCACCCGTGATAACACATTGTCTAATGAATATTATGTCAGTTAATCTAACACGTCTGGATGACAAAGCTAATCCCACGCGAGGTTGCAATTTGATATAAACTTAAAAGATTATATACATACCCACTATTCTTTGATAGTCAATACATATGATGCACAGTCCCTAAAAGACAAAAAAAATACAACAACATTACCCTATTGCATTAGAGATTTCTGTCTATGGTTGGGTGTAGAAGGTCGGATGTACGCAATTATATCCATATGTTAGAAATACACATAGGTTGTTTTCCGATGACCCATAATGAAAATTGCGTCAAGTTGTGTCGATCAACTGCTACTTCACAATATAAGAAGCGCATCCAATTTAGTGAATTATTTTGCTTTATTCCATCATATTACAAAGTCAAGGAAGAGTATGTCCTTGACTCCATTAGAAATAGAAATAAAAGAAAAAAGATACAAGAGAAATAAATATAAAATGAAAGCACAAAGTTGCATAATTTTAAATTTACTTACCTAGACAGTTTCTCACGTAGAACCATGAAAAAAAAAATCAGATTTTAGGATTTATCTTGTTTAATTTTTAGTATGATATTGTCTATTATGTTGATTTATAATTATTAAATCTGTCATGCGCGTAGAAAACTCAGACATTTTTTCATATAGAAAATATTTAACACATTAGTTTGAAGTAGTACGTAATGTAAACAGATCATTTCAAACAACATCTCACCAACTTCATGGACTGGTAAATGATTAAATTAGAAACATATGTACATTAACATAGAAACACATTAGTAACGATTAAGTTAGGTATGAATGTATATATAATTATAAATGTGTGTTTGTATACACGTGCGTATGTAATGTACGTAGGTATCTACGTGATGCTATATTTGTAACTAATCTTCAACGCACCGTTCAACGAACCGAACAGTTCGTGAACTGTTCGAGTTCAGTTCGCATTTGGTTCGTATTCGTTCGTTAATGGTTAGTAAACGAGCCGAATTCGAACAGCTATTCGGATTCGTTTACTAAAACGAACCAAACTATTCGCGAACTATTTGGCTTTTTTAAACAGTTAAAGGGTTATTGAGCCGAGCGCGAACCAATTTTAAAGTTCTTTTAGCTAAACGAACCGGACCGAAGAGTTCATTTAGTCCATCAAATCTGAATTCGAAAATTTAGTATTCAGTTTGGCTCGGTTCGTTAATACTTATCCCTTCTAGCGTGAGTTATGGTAGCCATAATGTAAGCGTGAATCTGGAGGTCGCTGTTAACTTTTGCCATTGTATGAAAATCAGTCACACCTGTTTTCCTCAGTAGAAAAATATTGAGAAAAATAAAAAAAAGTGTGAATCTAAACTGTGACCAACATTGATGGTTTTATTTTCTGAAGGAACTTTGTTTAGCGTCTGTAAATCAGATCGTGAAGTGTAGGATAAGGTTGTGTAAATTAGATTGCAAAACGATCCAATCTTTATTAGAATTATGCGTTAACCCCTTTTTCTTCTAAAAGAAAAAAACCATAATATCTTTAAAACACAAAATGTGTCTTTAATTACTGCTCTGTTTTCGTTTTTCACTTTATGCTTGTCACTTCAACATTTCGATGTGATCAAGTGGTTTTTTTTAAAAAAAAAAAATTCTTCTTAAAAAAAAGCTTAAAATTTTTGTGAGAAAGAACTTTTCTGCTACATTTCTAAATATTGAATTTTGGAATTTCATTCATACATCATAATACACTATAGTGATGTTAACCTACATTTTGATTCAATTTTTTGCATTTTTTTTACACCGTCATTTTGGTGCATATGACACAATAATAATGGTGTGTATGACACCGTCAGTGTTCAAACTCCTAGACTAAAAGATCTCAATATATACATGTACCATAAATATGATGTGTATGAGACCGTAAAAAAATCTATATAAACATGTGCCACAGTAGAATGGTGTAAGTATATATTCAAAATTTTTGCCTTCGTATGTTTTCCGCCAATTAAAAGTACTTTCATAAGAAAAAAGAGAGAAAAACTTATAAGGCACATAAATACATTTCAACGTATAAGTGTAGAATAGATTCTCCTTAATATTATGTATCTGGGTAGCAAATTACCCATATTGATTCTTCACAGTTAAATGACACCTTAGATTATATTTAGGGGCTTAGATAGTCTCTATACTTTAGGTAACTTTGTACTTTTTTGTGTTTGTCTTTGTCTTTTATTATTTGTCTTTCATTATTTGTCTACGTAGATACATAAAGAGCCGAAGGTCTTGTTGGAAGCAAACTCTCTATCCTTTGAGAGGAGATGTTGTTTGTCTGTTTCTAACTCTCTCCAAACCCGAATAATAACTTTTAATATTGTTCAGAGATAAGATAAGAGAGGGAAGACTGAGATAGTTTGGGCATGTCAAGAGGAGACAGACAACGGCGTCTGTTAGAGCAATTGAAAGCCTCGCTGTAGAAGGGAAGAGGAATAGAGGCAGGCCCAAACTGACGTGTGATGATCAGATTAGGCATGACTTACTAGAATTACACCTCTCTGAGGACATGGTCCAAGATAGGAGTTCATGGATGCAGAAGATTAATGTAAAGGAGGGGTAGACAGGATATAGGGCACCTTAGAGTATACTTAGAGGATTAGATATTATTTACACTTTAGTTTGACTTTGCATATTTTGTTTCGGTCCTTTTCTTTCTATTATTTGTGCATGTTCACTATTATGACAATTTTAATATCGGAAGACTTTTGTATATGTCTAATAAAATAGTTTCACTAGTACATATTCCTATTATTATGATATCCGTGCAAGTACATATAGAGCAGGGGGTCTCACTGGAAGCAAACTCTCTATCCCTTAGAATGGGGGTATTGTTTGTCTGCCTCTCACCCTCCTCAGACCCTAACGATAGCTTGTGCTGTCGTTGGGATATACCGGGTATGATTGTTGTTGTTGTTGTTGTTGTAATATTGTTCAGAGATAATGGGTATGTGTTGTTGTTATTGTTGTTGATTCTTCACGGTGAACACCACTCTAAAAGGAAAATTCATCCACCTAGTTGTAATCAATTGGTAAATGGACTATGGTTAGGCCCACTTTAAATTTTCAAGAAGGTCCAACAAGTAGTTAATGGATCGATGTAAAGATTCACATACTTTAGAAGATCTACAAAAAAAAAAAAAAAAAAGTGCATAAATAACAATTTCTAAAGCAAGGAGAATGAAATTATACTCCATAGCCTATGGTTATATATTTCTTTAAGGAAAAAACCTATTGTTATATACGCCACTTATAGTCTTAGATTCTTCCACGTGCAAATGAATCGAACCAAATCGAATACTATGTTTTAGAATTTAGATTTGTTTAGTCAAACGAACTGTTCGGCTCGACTTGTTTGTTGTAACGAGCTTCAAAATTTGTTTGAATTTGGCTCGAAAATACTATGATTTTAGTAAACGAATTTAATTAGGTGTTCGAACTCGGCTCGTTTAAATAAAATTAACGAACAAACTCGAATTAAATACGAATTGAACTTGAACTCACACTGCTCGTGAACTATTCGGTTCGCTTAACACTCCTATATTTAATGCGAGGATGATTTGGTTAAGAAAAGACAGCAGTATGAACTTATTTTAAAAGAACCTAGATAAAATATCTAAAAAGTTATTGAAGGACATCATCATCTTTCTCCTGGTAAATTTTTTTTTTTTTTTTTTTGTATGTCTCATGCACCAGACAATTTGTGTAATTGGCCTTTTCTTTAAGTGTTTTCTTGATGCATTGTTTCTTTTTTAAATGTTTTTATACATATAAATAAAAAATTACAGAATGATAAGCAAAACATGTAGGAAAAAATACAAAATACATAGATCTCATGGCATAAAAATTTTGGTCGTACTGATCCATGATGTTTCAGGAAAATGTCACAGTGGTCTAAAAGCGAGGTGTCCCAAACTCTAAACAAAGCGTTCTCGTTGTACTAGCCTCCCGCGTTTACACAGGATCCGAAAAGGGGCATGATCGCTTCGTTATCTGATGTACACAGACTTTCCCTACATTTTGTGTAAAAGTCTGTTTTCGCAGCTCGAACAATTGCTATTAAAGCCATGTGTCACAAACTCTTAACAACCATAATTAGCAAATGGGGGTATGTCCTCAAGGGAATCTATAGTCTGCTTCCATGATGTTACTGCACGTTCTTATTACCATCTGTAATTATAATTCATGAAAACTTTGTCAAGCAGCCTTCAATGTCCTCAAATTTGTCCATCCCCAGCACGAGTTGAGTATGCGGATACGCTTATATACGCATATATGCATCTATGTATACATATACACATGTATGTTTGTGTGTGTGCATATATAAGTATGTACACAAGTGTGTATATATATGTATAGCTATGCGTATTAGTATGCGTTAAGGGAGTTCGTTATTGCTTGCTTCTTTTAACATGTAATTTTTTAAACATATAATAAGTTGACACAGATAAAGATACATAGATATGTTGAAGTGGAAATAACGAATAAGAATCAATATGTTATTTTTGAGACCTAACACCTTTATATGCGATTAATTACGGTTATGTATTTTAAAAATCCTGTCATAATTGACTTTTTTAGTTTAACCATCTAAAAAAGACAACCGTGGTAATATTTTTCGGACGGAAGAAATAATATAATAACTATAGTTCTATACAAGAACACAAATGTTGGCTTAGCTAGTGATCAAGCAAATATATGAAACTTAATGAAAAAGGAAAAAAGAAAGAAAAATGATAGAACACAAATTACAAATTTTCATTCCTTACCTAGGGTTGTTACAAACCTCCCCTTAACTTACACTCCAAGAATCGCCTTACTTCCACTGTGTGTTTGCATGTAAAACACCTTGCCAGCCTTTCCTCTCTAGCAAATGCAGCAGAAACATAAAATATATAGAGCATTGCAATTCAACGGGTAGAGTAAGAGAGAAGTCAAGGCTCGATGGAATTGAAAGTCAACAGAGTGCATCTAGAAATTCTTTTTCAATTGAGTGACTTGTCGACATACCTCTTTTTTCTAGACAAGAGTTTTCTTAGAATCCCTTTACGGGAAAAAATGCACGAGCAAATAAAACAAATATAGAAACTCTCTCATAAGGGTATAAACGCAATGAATAGAGAAGGTATAGTAATGCCACAATTTTCCGGGTGTGTACAGCGTAGGAGTCGTCAGTTCGAACCTCCAAGTCAGGAAGAACTCCCTTAGCAAAAGTTTTTAGCTCTTTCAGTTTGACACCTATTAATGTATTTGTCAAATATTCCCCCCTCTAATTAGCAGATGCAGCAGAAACATTATAACGAGCATAACAATTCAACGTTAACTTAATAATGTATGTGTCAAACATTATTTCTATTTTAACAACATTGTTTTAGTTTTTGTTTTGTTTGTTTCAAAAATATTCTCTACTTTTCGAAAAAATACACTTTCTGGTAAGAGAGATAGTTGATCAAACACCATCTAAAATCATTTTATCAAGTATTTTACATATTGTCCAATAGAATTTGGTCATAAGTTTGTGAAGACTATTTTGACAAGCAATTATGTTGAATACTTTCACGATTTGATCCAAACGTTGATAATATTATTGAGGCAGAAAGAGTAATATATTAGCACTCATACATTTTCATATTATCGTTTTAATTATCACTTACATGATTTCTGTAGTTTACATCAATTTACCAACTAAGTGTATAATATAAATAATGAACAAAATAATTTTTGTTTAAGTCAAATTAGGACAATATTTTAAAACAAAGAGATTATATATTTTGAATGTAGGTATACCAAATGACATATTTATCATATAAAATGTTACAAAAATATATGAATATTCGTGCAAGTCTTAATTTATCACTAAAGTATATGACCACAAGTGAAAAGTCTGTTACCCATGGTCATTTGCTGACTTATAATGTACTGAATCATCCAATACATATGTGGGTGACAAAAGGCCATATTCTGATCCAGAGAGTTTCCATCATTTCAGTCTTAATGAACATTGTAGAGGATGTAAATCAGGAATTCAGCGGCCTCCTAGGTTATTGAGGACTCTACGCAAGGACTCATACAAGATGTCCCTCTGCAAACTAAACATTTGACCTAGCAGCAGTGAAATATTCACACTGTACGTGTCCCTGAAATCGAACTATAAATCTTTTGGTGACAAATCTAAACTGAATACCAATTGAGCTATGCTTTAGAAGCCTTCAATATATATGTTAGTTGGAGGGAGGGGGGGGGGGGGAGAGAAGGGATTATCAGGTAACCAAGCGTCATTTACTTGATGTAGCTGTGTGATAAAAATATACCAACCAATTTGGTACATTAAATATGTAATAACTTCTTTTAAATCCTTTGGTAACATCTTTCTAGAAAATCCATTATCGTGTTGTCATGGTTGAAGCTGTCATATGATGTGTACTATTCTATAGTGATTTAACATTAATAAATCGTCCAAAATGACATAATAATTGACATAGCAAAACATCATAGACTTGCCACGTCTTTCTTTTTTGTTTGATGGGAGAGTGGTTCCCCCACCTGTACCAGAGGCCTCTTAGCCAGGTGAGATTTAAATCGAGGGATGTGCTCTACCGTCAGTCCTGCAAAGGGAGAGGACACACGAGACTCAGCCAGTCCAGAGACAACTCTTGTAATATTTTAACAATGATTGTATTTCCTTTTTCTAGAGAACACGAAGATAGATTTTGTTCAATTTGATTGGTTTGAATATGTCAAACGTGTTTATGCCCTCTTCTCTTTCTCACTATGGCTTTTTCTCCACGGAAGCTCCTGCTCACCATTTCTTTAGATACAAACGCATAATTTGGGGATGAGATCTCCTCACCGCGCAGCTCAGGACGCGACACATGGCAGCCACATGGGTGGTGAGGCTGGATGAGGTTTACCTTCACCCATCTTCACCACCCCTCCTTTTTGCCACGTGTCGCGCGGTCACGCACGCAGTAAGGGGGAGCGGTGAGGAGATCTTGTCCCCATAATTTGATTCGTATGTCTTTATCGTCTTAATTTTAAAGAGGTTTGTTGAATATGTAAATTAGGTTATTCAAATTTTATTAATGAAAGATGCATGAATTAGTGTATATAAAGTGTCTGAGTTCAAACTCATTTCAATATAAAGGTTAATGACAGTATCCAGACACCAACTTTACAGCTGTCAAGATTCGAACCGACAAACTTAGATGCAATCTATCATCTTATACCAGCTGATCTATGTCATTAATAGCTCATGCTCATCATTTCTTGTTTTATCTACTCATTCGTTGACGTGTATTAGTCATCTAATAATTTTTACTTGACTGGTGAAATATAAACATAGAAAGAGGGCTCAAGGAGACCCTCTCTTATTTGGCTATCTAAATAATAAAGTAACTAATATAGTATCAAATAAAATTTATATACAATTTAAAATTTCGTCTTTAAATAATTATTTCTGTATTCAAAATTTGCCCTCTCAACGTGACAGGTCCACCCATGTCATGGTACAATAGTTATTATTGTTTGAAAAAGCAACTAACTACTATGTCTGCCTAATTTAAATTTGGGTGTTTTTTTGTTTTAGTTAATCTTAGACCGTTCATTTGTAGGTTTTGTTAGTATTGTGATATACACACATACTTATTCACATATAATGGTGCAATATGCATGACAATATCTCTAGAAACATGAAAACCGGATTAATACAACTACCACAACAACATTATCCTATTGTCATAGAAACTCTTGTCTATGGCTGGGTATAGGAGAATCGGATGTACGTAATCATAATCATTTGTTAGAAACACATGCCTTAAATGGTATAAAAAATTGATTACTTACTATTTTGTCCTTATTAAATGTACAATTTTTAAACCAAAACATCTAACCTATGATGGAAATAGTTGTGAACCAAATCAATAATTAAATTGTTTTCATCAACTTTTATTAAATTAGGCAGTCCTATCATTTTGACAATAGCATATATTTTAAGACGGAGCGGATTTTTCAATGCCGTGAGAGAAATAAATCATTGCTAATTCAGTGTTTTGGTTAATGGTTAAAAGATAAAACAAAGTTCTTTTGTTTCTTCAATTACGTGTGAAGTTATTTTAATCAATAATTATACATTTGATACGTTATTTCATCTTTTATGTAGTTAAAGACACATTTCTTTAATTTTAAAATATCATAGAACAAAACAAAATGACTCACTAAATTGTCTGTCCTTCTTATATTGTGAAGTAGCAGCAATTTTCATTATAGGTCATCGAAAAACAACCTCTGTGTTTCGAACACATAGGTCTGGTTGCGTATATCTGATTCTCTATATCTCGGCATAGGCAGGAGAATCTAAAGAAATATGGTAATGATGTTGTTGTTGTGGTGGTGGTGATATGAAAATATCCCCAGTTCAAGTTGCTTTAATTTAAACAGAAAATGTGTAAGTCTGGCACAAAAATAACTACCCTTCAAATTAAAAAATGAACCGGCCAAACAGATATTTTTATTTTTTTAATAATTGATAAAAAAATAGTATTAATTGTTTAACATATCTTAATCACGGGGTCCATCCACTAATAAATTGTGCCACAGAATAAACTCCTTCAGATACCTTTGTTTGTAAGGCGTCTATCAACTTTCTCAGCATTAAAATTACTAAATTACCACCCTGTCAATGATTAACCCTAAATTGTAATTATAATCAATTTAACTCAACTTATGTGGTATCCCCAAAAAAAAAAAAAAAAGTGAAACTCAAGTTACGTCTTTTTAGCATCAATTATATTTGAGTTTATTTTCTTTCAAAACTGGTATCAACTGTTTCCTTCACTCTCTTACTATATAATAAACGTAACTATACAAAAAGACATTTTATTGAGAATATAGTTCTACATCGACATGGTATTTGAACAGATTTAAAATGTGGACTCACAATTTGCATGACTCATGGCTGGCCATTTATTGTCTTCTCTCATCCAAATTCTGATTTTCATGTCTGGATTATGGTTTGTGGTTGATGGAGGGTCCTAAGGCGCGTGTGTACGTTAAGCCACGTTGTCACGTGAGGGCGGGTATTGAGGATATAGTCTAGATCGTGCACTTTGAAAAAATATACGAGAATTAGGTATAGGGGTGGTCACAAAACGAGTCGAATCAAACACTAGGTTTTCGAATTTGGATTTGTTTAGCTAAACGAACGTTTGACTTGGTTCGTTTAGCTAAACAAACTTTAAAATTGGTTCGAGTTTGAGTCGATAGCACTATGACTGTTTAAACGAGCCGAACAGTTCACGAATAGTTTGGCTCATTTTAGTAAAACGAACCCAAACAGCTGTTCGAATTCCTCTCGTTTACAGACAATTACCGAACGAATACGAGCCGAACACAAATCGAACTCAAACAGTTCGTTAACTGTTCGATTCGTTGAACAGCCTTAATGAGGTATCACCATCTATTGCCTTAAGATTTTAAGTAGATATGGTTCTCACCTCATGTAAGCCCAAGTTTTGATACATTTAATAGAATCAAATCAATTGATACTCTATTGATTACTTTAAACGTCATAGTATATACCCTAATTGTTAATATTTACATATTACAAAGTCCAAATAAAAAAAATTCAAAACCAACTAATAATTTAAATCAAATCGTGATTTATATATAATGAGCTGAATAACAATTACAATCACGATTTACATTATCTTTTTCCATTTTGTTGTGCCATAGAATCGCTTAATTAATTTTCTATCTTCTTAACTCATAAGTAAAATCGTATTCTTTGTATTAAAATCTAACAAAACTAACACGTGACACGTTATGCTGTCTTTTCTGCTGTGAAATTTTACCAATCTAATATATGTTACACAAGAAAGAAATATCAAATATAAATCCAAACCCTCATTCATATTACCAAGTACGATGATCTTGACTCTAATGTTCAATTCACTCTCTTGATATTGGTATGTCAATTTTTCTAACTTTTTAACCTATTGATTAAGATCACATTATATATGTTAAAATTTATCAACTAACACGTTATCTTTAATCATTCGACTTATAACTAAAATCATAGTCTTGGTATTAGTTTTTATTTTCAATGGGGTTAAGGACACCCTCTTTTTTGACTTTAGAATACGATGGAATAAAGAAAAATTATTACCAAATTGACTGTGCTTTTTATATTGTGGAGTAGCAGTTGATCGACACAGTTTGACGCAATTTTCATCATGGGTAATTAGAAAATAACATGTATGTTTTCTAACATATATGTATGGTTACGTACATCTGACTTTACATACCCGATCATAGACAGGAGTAAAGTAATAAGGTAATATTCTTGTTATGATGTTGTTGTTGTTGCATATTCTTGGTATTAAAAGTTCACAAACTAATTAGGATGTTTATTTTTGCTTTGTATTTGAAGTTTTAAACTACTACTCGTTGTTCTGAGACAGCTAAGGAGGAGAATATCTCATAAACAAACGAGCAAACACCTCGGCCGCCACTAATTACTGGACAAAATCCAACCTTTAAATTTGCTTCTCTGAAGGAAATCCACTTGTTCTCTTCCATTAATCAATATAATCCCCATATCTTTTGCTCTTCGTTTCCTCTACTTCTTCTCTCTAACGCTTCGGACGTATCCGGAGTTCTTCAACAAAACCAGGTATTTGCAATTTGTACTTCCTTTCCCTTGATTTTTTTTTCTTTGATTCTGTTATTTTGTTGTTTTTTCCAGACGGGTTCCTTTTTTTGTTAGAAAGTGAAAAATATGAGATCTTTTGAGCCTATGTTGCCGCATTTGTTGCTGATCATGTGTTTCAAGAATATATTTTTTGAAGCTTGAATATTTTTCTTGGCTTGCCATTCAAACTTAACTAGATTTTTTCTAAAGGAGGAAGCTTTGATCTTTTAAAGCTGGATTTTGAATTTGGATCGAGATAATGAATATTTTTCCCTAGGTTGATGTGGTTGTTGCTGTTATGTTTCTCAAGAATAATGTTGTTAAAGTCTGAATATTTTTGACTTGCCTTTTTAACTTAGGTAGATTATTTTAATAGGAGAAAGCTTAGATCTTTTACAGCTGATTTGATATTGGATCCAGATAATAAATGCTTTGCCATGAAGAGAAAAAGACAAAGTCCTCCTCTTGTGATTAAATGAATGGCAGGTGTAAAATTAGTATGTTTCTTCGAAGAGCCTTCAGCAGATTCCCCCCCCCCCCCCCCCCCCTGAAGTTTTCATTTGGAGACTCGTGTTTGAAGCGTTCAACTTCATCTGTTTGTCTTTTGAATGGGTAGCTCTTTTAATGATGCTAATCTTGCTCTACATTTTTTTATTCTGCTTTCTTTCAGAGTCTTTTCAATTGTCACTGCCAACTTATTATTGGGAATGCTGAAAGATGTGGATACACACGAGCTCTTTCCTCGCAGAGGTCTGTGAAAACTTTTATAAATCTGGAGTTGACTTTATCCTAGATGAGGAGGGATGTTCTGTTGGTGACAAATTGAAATTTGAGAGCCACATGGTTGATGGAAGCGTGAAATATCAGGGTACAACCGTGTTTCAACGAGACCTCGTGGAAGACGGTTGAGTTTGTCACGTTGTGACTACTCCTGCCCTGTAAATTATTATTTCTCTTTGTAGCAGGAGTGTGTAGATTCTAGCTGTGTATAGAGTATTGTGTGTGAAAATGGAGAACAAAGGAAACATTTTAATGCAGAAGTATGAGTTTGGAAGATTGTTAGGTCAAGGGAACTTTGCGAAGGTCTATTATGGCAGAGACATTGCAACTGGACAGAGCGTGGCCGTTAAAGTAATCGACAAAGAAAAGGTTTTGAAGGCTGGACTAATCAATCAGACTAAGCGTGAGATTTCTGTTATGGGACTGGTTAAACACCCTAATGTTTTGCAGCTTTATGAGGTCATGGCCACCAAGACCAAGATTTACTTTGTCATGGAATATGCCAAAGGTGGCGAGCTCTTTAACAAGGTAGCCAAGGGAAGACTCAAAGAAGATGTTGCTAGAAAGTACTTTCAACAATTGATCAGTGCTGTTAACTTTTGCCATAGCCGGGGTGTTTATCATCGTGATTTGAAACCAGAGAATTTGCTGCTTGATGAGAATGGAAATCTGAAGGTATCGGATTTTGGATTGAGTGCAACAATTGACTCTAAGCGGCAGGATGGGTTACTTCATACAACTTGTGGAACTCCAGCCTATGTTGCTCCTGAAGTGATAAGTAGAAAAGGTTATGATGGTGTCAAAGCTGATATATGGTCCTGTGGCGTGGTCTTATTTGTTTTACTTGCTGGTTATCTTCCATTTCATGACTCTAATCTTATGGAAATGTATAGAAAGATAAGCAAGGGTGCCTACAAATTTCCCAGTTGGTTTCCCTCTGATGTTCGCAGACTGCTGACTAGAATTCTTGACCCAAACCCGTATACTAGGATTTCAATGGCCAAGATTATGGAGAATCAATGGTTTAAAAGAGGGTGGGAGGGCAGAAATGTGTCAAGTAACATAGAGAAAGAAAAGGCCGCTGTAAGCACTGACAATGATGCTGTCTTTGGTCCTAAAGATAGCGGTAGTAGTCCGGCCGAGACAAAGCTAGAAATGAAAAAATGTACAAAGTTCAATGCTTTTGATATCATATCTCTCTCCACTGGATTTGACTTGTCTGGTCTGTTTGTGGCTAATGATAAGAAGGAAGAAGTGCAATTCACGTCGAACAAGTCTGTGCAATCTATTATTTCCAAATTTGAAGAGATTGCTGAGAATCTGAAGCTGAAAGTCATGAAGAAAGATGAAGGGTTAATAAAATTGGAGGGATCAAATGGGCATAGAGATATGTTGTTTTCCATTGATGTTGAGATCTTTGAAATCACTGAGTCCTTTCATTTAGTGGAGGTTAAGAGATCTAGTGGTGATAGACATGAGTATTGGAAGATGTTGACACAGGATATAAAACCAGCTTTGAAGGATATTGTTTGGACCTGGCAAGGCGTGCAACACGGCTAGTACTTCTCACTTCAAGCTGCTGACTCATACTCTTTCACTTTGTATTAGTTGTTCCTATCAAATACTTATCTGATTTTTGTATGTTTGATGTCATCCTTGTGAAAACGTATCGTGTGTTTCCATTTGAATTGTCCTAGTAGACAATTTGACTTGGATAGTGCAGTGTTGCGTAAACATCTATAGACATGTAATTTCTTGCAAAATTGACTCAAGAAACTTCAATAGTTTCACTTTTCCCCATAGTTTAAGTGGTGTGTCTAATGCAGTGTTTGGAGATTGGTTTCATTATGGGAAGTTAACAACAGGTAGGGGAAAGAGTATTTGCCCCCAATCTGATTCCTTTTTCTTTCGAAAAAAGGTTGAACCCCAACCTGTAAGGGTTCATGCCACACCCAGTCCCAAAGGTAGTGTAGGGGTGTAAATCAGGTACCCAACGGCCCGCTAGTAGGAGCTTGATCATTTACATAGTAGTCTGCATAAGGAGCCCCCAGCACTGCAGGCAAGCCTACAGGCCAAGGAGCTCCCACACTATGCACTTGCTGGGAAAGGGCTTTCTTGCCTTTGGCAAGAATTGAACCTCTGACCTCCCTTTCGAAAACCCCTGCCCGGAACCAGTTGGGCTATGTCCTGGGGACCTGATTCCTTTTCTTTCTGGGGGGGGGGGGGGGGGGAGAGAGAGCATGCTTTGCAAGAAAAACTTCATAGCATGGTATGAGTTATGAGACTAAGAATTTCTCAGCTGGCTTCATGCTACAGGCTGTGGATCATATTTCTGCACTCTACTCATTTTGCTGTGTATGTTGGTTATTGGCATTCCAGAAAGACTTGAATTTGAAATCTGATCTAGTTATCTGTAGCAGAAAGTCCTATTACTTGGTCTCTGTTAGATAGCTTTGCTACTGTCTTCTGAAATTTTCTCTCCTCTCCTCTTCTGTTATTTCAGCTTGAACAAGGTTTTGTCATGTTATGCAGTTCTGTCCGGAGACAATCAGAAACCACACCTCATGGATTCCTTGGCAGATACTATACCTTTCTTATTGTACTGAGCCATGGGGAGTTGGAACAAATGTTTGCTTTTTTAGTTGTCAAGTCCTTGCAAGAAAAACTGAATGGACATGTTAGGCAGTAGGAAGTAAAATTATGGGTTTGTTTGTACACGAGTTCACCCTCATCACGCTATGTTGGCATGTCTACGCGTGAAAAATGTTAAGGCAATGTTTCCAATTTGCATTTTGAGATGATTGGAGCTTGGAGTCCCAACTTGTAATCGTAATATGACTAAAACAGTGAGTATTATTTGGGTCGTTCCTGGTGCACAATGCTTCTGTGTTTGCGTAGAGTCTGGGGAGTAGCTGGATCGCTTTGTGATGTGATGTAAGCCGATTTACTTTACATTTTGTGCAATTAGCTCTTCGCGATCTGATATACATAATTTTACTTTACACTCAGCCATATGGTTGCACTTCTATATATCTTGTTTGATGCTTGCCACTTAACTTTGGTTGAAAAATCCGACGTGTCGATTTGGTGTGAAATGTTGGAGGAATTAAAGTTTGGGCTTTGGCCCATTAAGAAAGATTGCAAAACTTGATTTAAAAACATACTTTGAGCTTAATTATGATTAGTTTCCGATAATGAAAATCGAAAACTAATAGGTCCTTAATTATCTACGTAACGAGTAGTTAATTTTAGGCTTTGGAATCACTCAATTACGATACCGGGTGAATGAGAAATTAATGCTCAAAGCGGATGGGAAACATGGTTAATGGGTGATGTGTACTGGTCTTAGGAGGCCACATCACCCTTATGGAGGAATACCACATTGGATATTTGGACATGTTTAGTCACCTTATAAATGGCTAGAATGGACACTTTAGATGTGCCCTTGGGGTATGAGAAGTTTTTGATCGGAGGGAAGACCTAGAAAGTGCCACACGCGCGTCGTCGCCTGCCCGTCCGGCCGGCTCGGCTCGGGCTCATGGCTCGGGACGGTTCTTATCTTTTTGGAGAAAATTTATTTGGGCTTTTGGACTAATTATTTTTTGTAAATAGTTAAAAGAATCGAATGGATATTTTTTGAATGGTCTCCTCCGGTGTGCGATAAGATCAAGCAGTTTTGATCTAACGGTGACGGAAAGGCAGCTTTGATCCAACGGCTGAAATTCAAATTGTCCTAACCGCCTAACCGCTTTTGGTTTTCATCCGACGCTCCAAGATGAATCGTGTGGTTCTGGTTTCCATCTGACGGCTAACATTTGAATGTTCAAACCGTCCAACAGATGACGCGTCAGTTTTCATCCGACAGCTCTGGTTCATCTACGGTTTTGATCCGACGGTCACAGATCCATCTGCATAACCGATTCTCCAACCGACTCCCCTATATAAACAGAGGCAGGGTGTGCGATCTAGACACACTCGCTCTCGGCATTCGTCGCATACTGCATTCGTAGCATTATATTTTCTGCATCATGTCCAAGAGAAGTCAAGACACTCGAAGGTTCGCAGTAGTTCAAGTTCAGCAGTGCCGCTCAACTGAACATGTACCCGTTGTATCCTGGGAGACAGTTGCTAACGCCGGTTAGGCACAGTATACCGGAGCAATACGTCTTAAGGACAGAGTACTCGACTCGCCCCAGGTTTGATTTACTGTTTACTGTTTCCATACGCACACACTGTACGATTGCGTCTTGGTACATGATTGATTGTTTCCAACATGAAATAGGATACATTTTGGGTGATAACCGTGCAAATTCAATTTTTATTTATGTTACAAATTTGGAGCGACCGAGGCGGGCTTAGAACAAATGGTAAAGTTGTTCTGTGGCCTTGAGGTCACGAGTTCGAGCAGTAGAAACAGCCTATTGCACAAAATGTAGGATAAAGTTACGTATATCAGATCGCTCAGCTCCCTCCTCAGACCTTGTGCAAACGCCGACATTGTGTACATCAGATCGCTGAGCCCCTCTTTAGACCCTGTGCAAACACACTATTATTTACGAATCATCGTTATTCTGTGAACATCTCTGTAGTTTTGTCACAAATTCGTCGGTGTTTGTTCATCACAAAATTCTGTCGTCGTTTTGAACGAAATTTCGTCCATTTTTGCTTAATACGATATAGATGTGACAAGTAAATTTGTAGTTGTTTAATATAAAGTTTGAAATGATTACTAGCTACTATAGTTGATTCTAAGAGTGAGGTCAAAATGATATATAATTTTATTCCTTTGTTTCTTTTTTATCTTTCTTGTTTGTCTTTTTCTTCTCCAATTGCATAGACATTCTTCTTTTTTTCCCCTCCCTTTTGGGCATAATTAGACAGCATCTTGAACTCTGAAAAAGCATTGGTAGGATGGAGCAAAGCGTGCCTTTTGGAGATAAGTAAAGGCCAAATCAATTTGATCATTGGGCAAGCTGTAGCAATTAGGTTTAACTGATAAGACTGCCAATTTAATTCCAATTTATAATTGAAACAAGTGGGTTTTCTTTGTTGTGTACTTGATTGTCATGAACGAAAAAAATCGACCACTTACCAAAACATTTCATCTCTTTCTACTTTTTATATCTTTTCAACCACGTAATTTATAGTATCTTTAAGCATTACGAACATGTACACTACGTAAATTCTCATCCAATCTAAGAAGTCGTTGAGCTTTTATTTTACATCATCCACGGTGCATCTTGGGATTGAATTGGTGAGAGCCTCCAGAATAAAAGATTTTATATTTTACTCCAAGTATTACCAACATCTTAAAACATCACTGATTGCTTTAAAAGTTGGAACTTCAAAAAGATGGACATGTCATCCAATCCAATCTCGATTTGAAGGGGTGGGATCCTCTCACCGCCCCCTATGTTACCCCCTATGTGACCGCCCGCCACGTGGCAGGAGAGGGGGTGGTAAGGCTGGATGGAGGTCACCTGCACCCAACCTCACCACCTCCTTCCCCTGACACGTGGCAGGGGATCATTTGTTACCCCCATTTTTGGGGTGAGGAGCTTTTAAACTTCAAAAAGATGGACATGTCATCCAATCCAATCTCGATTTGAAGGGGTGGGATCCTCTCACCGCCCCCTATGTTACCCCCTATGTGACCGCCCGCCACGTGGCAGGAGAGGGGGTGGTAAGGCTGGATGGAGGTCACCTGCACCCAACCTCACCACCTCCTTCCCCTGACACGTGGCAGGGGATCATTTGTTACCCCCATTTTTGGGGTGAGGAGATCCAGGCTCCGATTTGAAGTAGTTAAATTTTGACGGGTTATAGCTTTGAAAATAGGTATTCAAGAACAACTAGTTAAAGATGTTAACGGGAAAAAAAAATACAACCAAGATCAGATACCAACAAAAACTTATGTTAAGTTCAAAAACCTTCTCTTAAGGATTGATTCCAATAAGCCTTCCTTATGCATTCAAGGACGAAAAGAATTGAAATCGTTTGCAACACAAGTTAAAAGCATTCTTAGTGCATTAGGTTCCTGCGTTTTGTGTAAATTTTGAAGAGAGGTTAGATCGTTTCGTGATCTGATATATGCAGTTTTGTCCTACACTTTGTGTAAAGGACTGTTTCTGCGGCAAGCCCGTGACCTCAAGGTCATAAATCAGTCAACATAATTTGTCTTTTCATATTTAGAGGAAAAAATAGAAAAAAGGGGGATCAGAAGGGTCAGGTGACTGATTAATTGTGTTCATTCAAGTATTTAATACATGGTAATCTTAGCGCCTAAGATAAGTACCCGGGTTGGTAGTCGAAAAGAAAGACAAGTACATTGCATTAAGATAAAATATCATATATAAGTACTTTCTAAACCTGCTTAAATGATGATTTACCAAACAAAATTATCTCATTGGCTTTTTTAAAAGGTCACTTTTTTCTTTTTCCCTTTTTTACCTTTTTTTTTTTGGGGGGGGG
>AP025064.1:1348933-1513158 GCA_036186865.1 Eustoma russellianum | reverse complement strand
GCATATTTGCTGAAGGACCCAAATAAAGCTGAAGTTAAAATTTGTACACATGTAAGGTAGGTTAAAATTAGGTTTAGTAATAAATATTAATGTGTTTCACTCTCCTCTTTTTCAAGAGCATTTGTCTTTTAAGTAGTATTTCAACTTTTTTTTATTCAGGCCATGTATCAATTGATACTCGGATTGTAATTTATTCTAAGAGAACAAGAGTTCGATTCTAAAGACACGTATAGTGTGTGTGTTCCACTGCTTTAGCCTGGTTTATGAGAGACATCTTGTGTAGGTCACTATGTAAGTCCTCATCCAACCTCAGAGACTGCTAGACTCCTGATTTGTATCTTCTACAATACTCCTTAGCCTACAACGGTAGAGATCCTCAGGCCAGAAAATGGACTTTTTCTTCAAGTATTTCATTTGAACCATGGTCAAATAGGGATAGAATCCCCTCACCCTAAGGAGGTGCGATGACGCGTGACCACGCGACATGTGACAGCAAGGAGGGTTTGGTGAGGCCAAATGCATGTGACCGTCATCTAGTCTTACCACCCACCCTTGCTGCCACGTGTCGCGCGGTCACAAAGGGGGTAAGAAAAATGGGGGTGAGGAGATCCCAACCTGGTCAAATATGTCACTATAGCATTCGAACCTCGATTGGGGGTCGTATGTCAGCCTTTGAACAATCAAAAAGCCAAATGTGTCACTCATGTCGCTCGAACCTGAATTGGAGACTCAAACCATGTGAAAAGCTAGCTTCATATGTGTTATCAGTCGTATGTCAACCTTTCAACCATCAAATATCAAATATGTCACACATATCACTCGAGCCTCAATTTGGGGGGCTTGAATTCCAACCTTTCATCTCAATCTACTCAGATTTTAACGATAGTTTTTGTTTGTGTTAGAATATAGAAAATATGATTAATTGACATTCTAGCCTTTCAACAATCGAATGTCAAATGTGTCACACATTTCACTCAGACATCAATTGGAGTGGTTGGGATCTCCTAACCCCCAATTTCCTCACACCCTTTGTGACCACGCGACACGTGGCAGCAAGGGAAGATGGTGAGGCTAGATGAGGCTCAACTGCATCTAGCCTCACCACTCCTCCTTGCTGCCACGTGTCGTGCGGTCACGCGTCACCGCACCCGGAGACCCAAACCATGTGAAAAGTTAGCTACAATAACGGTTCCACAAGAGACATGGTTCGAAAGTGAAAGGTGCATCCTATGCTTTTCGTTGATTAACAACCATTTACAATTAATTATAATTCTTCACTACTTGACTCTCTTTATGTCTTTTTTTTCAACATCAACTGAAGCTCAAATTTTTAACTCTCTCTTTTGTGTTTATGTGAAAAAAATATTGGTGAAGCTAATAATAGGTTGATTTTACACTTTGGTACATACGTTCATACTTCGTGATAACTATAAGAAAGATAATCAATCACATTATCATATTAAAACCCAAAAAGTATAACTAATACTAACAAGGTCGGTTTCCACCAGTAGAGGATCAGCTAAATAATACTAACGAGGTCGGTCTCGGCCAATGAGGATCCACTAATCTTTTTGACTTGGTAATACAAACACTGAGACGTAATTCATCATCATCAATACCCAGTATATCCCAACGACAACAAAAGCTATTGTTAGGGTCTGGAGAGGGTAAGTAGTAGCCAGACAATAACTCTATTCTAACGTAAGCTGGAATTTGAGCTAAATGAAGCTGCAAACTAACTTAATCCTGCAAAAGAGCAAGAGATTAGAGATCCCTGGAGCTTAACTCATAGAAAAAATTCAGTCACTCAAGTCAGTTGTGAGATTTTAGAATAAATGTACCTTATAAGCAACTAGGTCCTTGTATTAGAATTGAGGTTAGGTCCCTTACTACGAATAGCAGTGTCATATTTACAGACGTTTGAGGATATGATGGTTCAGTTTAGAGAACACGAAATGATCTGAGTTTTATATGCATGTTAGCCCATATCAACCGGTCGGACAATCCGGCTCTCTAGCTTGTGCCACGTGTCCGGAGGACAAAGGGAGATATCGACGGTCAATTGAAGCAAAACCTAAACATTTTTGTCATTTTTGTCTTCTATCTTCGCATGACACAAGATGTCAGACACATGCATTTGGTGATAGACAAATGGTATCCATTGTGAGAGATGATATCACCTCACTCATTTTTTTCTCACCACATGCGTCACCGTACGACACGTGGCTGAAAGGGTGGATAGTGAGGCTAGATGAGGGTGACCCGCATCTAGCCTCACCACCCACCCATGATGCCATGTGTCGCGCGGTGACGCGTGAGGTAAGGGATTTGGAGTGAAGGGATACTAACCCCATTGTGATGAGATTCAACATGGGTTTGTCTACTGAAGTTTTCTAATATCGGAGGTCTATTTGTGTCTTTATCCACTTTAGGAAAAGTACTTAGGACAAACTTAGTAGCTTGGAGTTTGTGAAAGGATATCTCCGGACCTCGGAGAGTTCAATTCTAAGCATGTCCAGTGGAGAGTCTTCAGCTGATTCTTCTTCTAGGTTCGTAGAAGGGACACAGAACTATCCTCAACTATGATTACTCCATAGATGAGTTTAAAAAGTCCATTCAGGGCCTCCACCGTCTCAACTTCAAAGATCATTGTGAAGGATGTAAATCAGGAGCCCAATAGTCTTTTAAGTTGGATGTGAACTTATGGCATGTGTCGAATTGTTATGTGACACATAGCGGTTGGTTTATGCCTCGTCAGATAATGAAGAAGAAAGTATCTTAGAAAAAGGATACTATTCAATTGAAAATTCACTCTAAAGGAATTGAATGTGTTGGCTTTCTCTTGCTCCTTACCTTTTGGCCAACCTAACTTACCTTCTTTTTCCCTAAAAATTGACAATAAGGGATGCTAAAGGTGAAGTCCCAACTTGGATCAAAAAGGGGAAATTCTTCGCCTTGGAGACCCTCACTGCTCCAGCCCCAAAAAATGTAGAAGATGCAAATCAGGAGGCCAACAGCTTTTTAGGTTGAATGAAGACTTTTGCAGTGACTCATACAAGATGTCACATACAAACCAGACATTCGACCTAGAGAAGTGAAACACCCATACTGTACGTGTCCTGGAACATCCACACTTACTCAGAGATCCATACAACTTGCATGTACCATTTATTCCCCAACCAAAGATTGAAGGAGACAGAAATTTGTTTCCTTTAGGCCGTAGTGAGGTACAACTTGGATCAACTTGTACTTTAAAGTCTCACATCAACTTTCACTCAACAAAAGAGAATACAAATGGAAGGGCCTAGACTTTGGAGCAGATCCCAGAACATATTTGGCCCTACCTACTCAAGGACCATCCGTTTTTACGTTAAAAATGTAGGTCCATGATTATATTTTAACATAGACAGAAATAAGTGTGAATCAACATAATTTCATAGTGTAATAATTGGATCAACTGAGTTATTTTTTAAATCTTTTTTGCTTAAAGCTAGGTGGAGAACGGCTAGTTCTTATTGGCTTAGTAAAAAAAAAGTTGAGCTACTTGAATTTTTCAATATGTTTAGGTCATTTTTGTCATGACGCCACCTTTTGTGTAAAGAGGTTAATGAAACATTGACATGGTGGTATTAACTTAATGTACTGATGCATAATCCAAAAACCAGACGCCAAGAATGCAAGCATATTGTCTCCATGGTATAGTCCAGTTGGTATTCGCGTTGGAATTTGTTCCAAGAGTTTAAGAGTTTGTTTCTAGGGACACGCACAGTGTGGGTGTTCCGCTGTTGCTAAGCCGAAGGCCTGGTTTGCAGGGAACACCTTGTGTGGGTCAATGCGCAAGTCCTCCCAATCTAGGAGGTCACTAGACTCCTGATTTGTATCCTCCACAATACTTCTTGGGGTTGAAACGGTAAGGGGCTCCAGGGCGAGAGATTTCGCCTTTGGTCCAAGAGTGCAAGCATACTAGGAATAGATAGGAATGATACTTCTTAGAGTTGAAACGATAATGGATTCTAGGGCGAGAGATTTCGCCTTTGCTCCAAGAGTACAAGCATATTAGGAATAGATAGGAATGATGTGTTTAATATGACCAGGTTAGACGAACCATAATCGCCAAGGTTGTACCATCTGAAAAACCAAAAAGACATAAGAGATAATGGTGGCTAGGCTTTTCGTTGGTCAATGTTTAATGTTTAGAGACATAAGAGATAACGGTGACTAGGCTTTCCGTAAATAATGTTTCTATAGGCCTTTCTTGAACTCTGCAAACGCAAAAGTCTAATACATTGGAAACGCCTTTTAATGTTTAAGTCAGTGAGTTAACATAGAGACTTATCAAAACAGTTAAATAAAAGTATTGTAGTTCATATGTATTGTATTACCTACCATATCAAAAATGAGATGGTCATCTCACACACTATCACTGAATTATTGACCATGTTTCTTCCTGGATATAGCTCATGTTGATACTTAGGTTGTGAGTTGATCAAGAGATAAAGAGTTCGATTCTAAAGATACACGCAATGTAGGTGTTTCACTGTTACCTAAGTCAAAGGGCTTTTAGGACCAATATATGGCTTTTTGCTTCAATATTATTGACCATGTTATTCTCCGAATTCGTTACGTAGAATTCCAAGTCAAGACATAACTATTAGCTTAGAGGGCCCAGCTGTTAGAATATAAGTTGGTTTTGATGATTTGCACAAGGTTGGCACTTGAAATATTAGTTTAGGCGCTTCAAGTTGATTGTTTGAAGTCCGTACACTTCGAACACTCACTTCAGGCGCTTAATGTATCTTGGTGGAGTCCAGTACACTTTGAACGCCTTGATCAGGCGCTTCATGTGAAGTGTATGAAAGTCAGGACACTTCGAACGCTTACATCAAGCGCTTCATGTGTCCTGATGAAATGTCCGAACACTTCGAACGCTACATTAGGCGCTTCAAGTGTTTCACCAAGTCAAAAGTACTTTTCTCTGAATGGACACGCTTTTCCAAGTTCTGTCCCTGAGAAAATGTCAGTTTTAGTTCGAACTAGCATGAAGTGCTACATGAGGCACTTCATGTCACTTCGAACGCCTTCAGTTGCCAACATAAGGCGCTTAATGTGACTTCGAACGCCTGTTCTTTTTCACATTAAGCGCTCCATGTCACATGGAACGCCTGTTCTTTTGACAGTTTAGGCGCTTCATGTGACCAACGGTACAAATGTCTTTGTGCTTCATTTTCTAACCAGTTGACTCTTTGTTCCCTCTTCTTTTAGTGTTGTTTTCGCAGATCTTCTCTCATTCCCAGAGCTGCCAGTTTTCCATTCTTGGCCAAAGGTCTGGATCTTCCTCAAAATGGTTGCTACATGCCAAGAAAAGTTCCCCAAGAATGCAGATGTATCTCCACAAGCTGCCAAATCCCATTATTGGCTGTGTAGAAGCTTTCAAACGGGAAGTTTTTTGAAGTTGATAAAAAGAAGGGTTTCTTCCATCTTCTTCTCCAACTTTCTACATTACAAGCTCTCAAGTTCTCTCAAGCTCAAGCTCTCAAAATATTTGTAATCTTTGTACATCTTTACTTTATTGTTGAGAGTGATTATTGTAAGAAGAAGAGTCTTCTTCTTGGTGAGATTATTCTGTGAGAGATTGGGTAGATTGTTGGTCAAGGAGCAAGGGTGCTCTTTGTTTAAGTTTTCTAGACTTTGAAGGGTTAGTTGATAGTGTGTGGTGCACTATTCTCCCTACAAGATTTCTTTGAGGGCAAAGAAGATCTTTGGAGGCTAAACTTCAAAGGGTTAGAATTCTTGGTTGTGGTCTAGGCAAGGTGCCTAGTTTTGTATTTTCTTGATTTTGTTTTGATTGTTGTTTCCCCCAAAAGAAATAACAATCCCCATTTCAAAATCCTTCTTGTGAAACATCAAGAAGGTAGAGGAGTAGAGTCTCTTGACTTGAACCTCTATACATACTTGTGTTCTTTACTGTCTTTCAAGTTTTATTCTTTCTAAAGAACACATCCAAGTATTGGTTACACTCAAAAACGAAAAATAGCCACAAAATATCCATACTTGGTGAACACACTATTCAACCCCCCCTTCTAGTGTGTTCTAAGGGACCTAACAATTGGTATCAGAGCCTCATCTTGCTTATTTGAGTCCAAATACAAGATTTGATCATTTCTAGTATGGATCCCTTTGTTTTTGATGATTTGGGTTCTCCTAGTGCTGAAACCTCCAGAAGAAGGAGGCAGGAAACCCTATTCCCTTCTATCTCAAATGTTCATGTTAAAGTTCCCATGTTTGACCCTTTAAACTACCCTCTGTGGAAGTCAAACATGGAAACCTACTTGCGTTCTTGTTCTCACAGAATATGGGTTGAGGTCTCAAGAGGATCTATGATTCCCATCGATATTGATGATCCTACTCCCGAGGAGGAGTTTCAGTTGGCCATAAATAGCAAAGCTCTTGCTATTTTAAATAGCTCTCTTTCCACAAATGAGAGAGCTCAGATTCAAGGTGTCCAATCCGCACACGAGGCTTGGACAAAGCTTGAGATGATCCACGAAGGAACATCTCAAGTAAGAAAGGCCAAAAGGAGACAGTTGATAAAACAATTTTACAACTTCACTGTCCCCAAAGGTGAAAAGATTGAAGAGTCCATCCAAAGATTCACCAAGCTTGTCAACCTTCTCAAAGCGGTTGGCAAGAAGATAGAACAAGAGGATCTAAACCATTGCTTCCTAAACAGTTTAGGAAGAGAATGGAACGCAAAAGTGACGGCCATTGAGGAGTCCAAGGATCTTGAAACAATCACCTTGGACGAGTTATACGGGAATCTCATCACTTATGAGATTCATTTGGATGCACAGGAGAAGAATGATCCTATTCGCCAATCTTCAAAGGCGTTAGTAGTTGAGTCGGAGGACTCGGATGATGAAGTCGGACTTCTTGTCAAAAGATTCCGACGCATTGCAAGAAAGAATAGTGACGAAGCCAAGAGATTTGTCAAGGAAAGGTACTCCAAGGACAAGGTGAAGGACCAAGAGAATAAATGCTACAAATATGGGAAACTTGGTCACTTCATGAAGGATTGTCGGGTGAAGGAGCCGCAACTCAAAGATAAGAAGGCCATCTACCAAAGGAAGAAGGCCTTGCAAGCGGAAGTAGCCCATTAGGAGAGCTTTCTTTCCGGGTCCGAGAGCGACAATGGCGATCGAGATGATCTTGCACTCACGGGGGTGGTGGAAGATGATCTTGACAAGGAATTCTTCGCACTAATGGCCATTGACGATAACAAGAGGTATGCAACATTTCATCTCATTATAAAGTTATTGATGAGCGAGATGATTTAATACAAGAAAATGATCTCCTTGATTTAAAGTATCAACGTGTCAATAAAGAGTTTAGAGCATGCATAAATGAGTATAATGACACGTTAGAAAATCACATTGCATTGCAACTTGAACATGACATATTTTTAACAATGCATGTGATTGCACTTGAAGAGAAACATGATTTGATGAAATCATGTGCTCAAGCCCTTGAGGATAAGAAAAATGAATCAAGGGTAAGTGCTAAAAAGGTAGAGATCAAAGATGCATCTAGGCCAAGCATGAAAGTCAAACCTAGTGTCATGTATGCATCTAAGAAGGGAAATAAAAAGGAACAAGCACAAGTGATCAAGGAGTCTAAAACCTCTTTGAAGAAGTAAAGGCACATGCCTAAACAAAAGGCTAATGCACCAAAGGTATCACAACCTTTGGTTCATGTTGTGAAACAAAAACCTTCTACTATTCCAAAGAAGGTGGTTCCTAAGAAGGAAACACGACATGTGCCAATGCACAAACATTCACACAAGCATACTCCTACGTGTTTTTATTGCAATAGGAAAGGTCATGTAGAAAGAGTATGTAGAGCTAAAAATAATAAGAATCTTGTGTGGGTGCCGAAAGGCGAGATGAAGGTAACTAACCTTCAAGGACCCAAAACAAAAAGGGTACCAACTTCATATGGTTCTTTTGTAGGCTCTAGCACTCAATGGAGAAAGCGAAGACAACAAGGTCAAATGGGTCGTGGACAGTGGGTGTTCCAACCATATGACGGGAGACAAACGTCTCTTCCATAGACTCACTATGCAAGACGGAGGAGTTGTCCACTTTGGCGGTAGCAAAGGCCAAATCAAAGGACATGGTATTGTGGGTAACGATTCCTTCTCTCTTAGTGATGTTTTATATGTTGTAGGTCTTAAGTTTAACTTGATAAGTGTCAGTCAACTTTGTGATGCTAACTATGAGGTAACGTTTTTGAAAACAAAGTGTGTTGTGAAAAAGGAAGAAAAGATTTTATTTGAAGCTTTGCGTTTCAAAAATATTTACAAAGTTAGAATCAACGATTTGGTTTTTCAAAATGTATCGTGTCTAGTTGCTAAGAATGATTTGACGCAACTATGGCATAGACGTCTCGGACATGTATGTTTCAAAACATTTAAATTTATTTGCGAAAATGATAAAGTCCGAGGCCTTCCAAAAATGAGTTTCGAAAACAATGACTTATGTGACACTTGTCAAAAGGCGAAACTTGTGAAAACAAGTTTCAAACCCAAGACAAATATTTCCACCTCCAAGCCCCTACAATTGCTTCATATGGATTTGTATGGGGATGTTGGAACAAGAAGCTTGGGTGGTAAACATTATACCTTCGTGGTAGTAGATGACTATACTCGTTATACGTGGGTGATGTTTCTTGCTAAGAAAAGTGATGCATGTAGTGAGTTTATAAGTCTAAGTAAACGATTGGAAAATCATGTGGGTGACACCATCAAAACCATCCGTAGTGATCGTGGTGGTGAGTTCGATGGTGATTTCGAAAGGTTTTGTGTATCCAAAGGATACTCTCATGACCTTTCGGCACCTAGAACTCCTCAACAAAATGGTGTGGCCGAACGAAAGAATAGAACTCTACAAGAAATGTGTAGAGCAATGTTGAATGAGTTCGGTTTGCCCAAGTATTTTTGGGCCGAAGCGGTTAATGCCGCTTGCCATGTGATCAATCGTGTCTATTTGAGACCATATCTAAATGTGACACCCTATGAGCTTTGGAATGGAAAAGTTCCCAACATTGGGTATTTCAAAGTCTTTGGTTGCAAATGTTTTATACTTAATACCAAAGATACTTTGGACAAACTTGACCTCAAAGCGGATGAAGGTATCTTTTTAGGTTATGCCTCAAATAGTAAAGCATTTCGTGTTTTCAACAAAAGGAGTCAAAAGGTGGAAGAATCAATCCATGTTAAGTTTAATGAGTCACTTAGTGATGAACCTAAACTTAATGAGGATTGTGAAGAGGATGAAGATGTGACTCCTCAAGAAGAAATTCTTGAGGATGTTCCTATGGTTGTTCCTCAACGAGAGATCGTTGATGATCCTCCAAATGGAAACATCTTCATTGATTTGAGAGTTGAACCTCTTGAAGGTACACCTCCACCTTGTGTAAATGAACTTAGTGAGTCATGTAGAAATGTCTCCCCTACTCATGTTGATTCACAAAATGTAGAAAATGCATCACACGTTCCGGAACATGAGGTTCATGATGATAATGAAAGTTCATCTCTTCCGGAACATGATCAAGAGGAAGTTGGAGGTGATGTCTCAAATCTTCCTAGATCATTTAAGCACAAAAGTTTTCACCCTCAAGAGTTAGTCATAGGTGATTTAAATAGAGGTATCACCACACGAAGGCAATATAGAGAGAATGCATTTGTCTCTCTTATAGAGCCTAAAAATATTAAAGATGCACTTCTTGATGAAAATTGGATCTTGGCTATGCAAGAAGAATTAAACCAATTTGAAAGAAGTGATGTTTGGGAGTTAGTTCCCAAACCACACGATCATCCTATTATTGGTACGAAATGGGTTTTTCGTAACAAGATGGATGATCAAGGTAATGTCACTAGAAACAAGGCTAGGTTAGTTGCTCAAGGATACCGTCAAGAAGAAGGTATTGATTTTGATGAGACATTTGCACCCGTAGCACGGCTTGAAGCTATTAGAATGTTATTAGCATATGCTTGTTATAGGGATTTTACACTTTACCAAATGGATGTTAAATCCTCATTCTTGAATGGTGTTATTCAAGAGGAAGTGTATGTTGCACAACCTCCCGGGTTTGAATGTCATGATTCACCACATCATGTCTTCAAACTTAAAAAGGCTCTTTACGGCCTCAAACAAGCTCCAAGAGCTTGGTACGAGAGGTTAAGTACATTTCTTCTTAATAATGGTTTTTCAAGAGGTAAAGTTGACACTACTTTGTTCATAAAAGAACAAGGTAAGAATCATTTAATTGTTCAAGTATATGTTGATGATATTATTTTTGGTGCTACTAACAATTGTCTTTGTGAGCAATTTGCTAGTCTTATGCAAGGTGAGTTCGAGATGAGTATGATGGGCGAACTAAATTATTTCCTTGGATTGCAAATCAAGCAAACCGAAGATGGCGTGTACATTTCCCAAGCCAAATACACAAGAGACTTGCTCAAAAAGTACAACTTTGGTGAAGGAAGAGAGGTGAACACTCCAATGAGCACAAGTGCAAAGCTTGACAAGGATGAAAAGGGAAAGCATGTCGAGGTAACCTTGTATCGTGACATTATAGGTAGTCTACTTTACTTGACGGCTAGTAGACCCGATATTTTACATGCAGTATGCTTATGTGCTAGATTTCAAAGTGATCCTAGGGAGATGCATTTTATTGCGGTAAAACGCATCCTTAGATACCTTAGAAGTACTTTAAAATTTGGTTTATTTTATCCTAAGAATGCATGTTTTGATTTAAGAGGTTATTGTGACTCCGATTATGCGGGGAGTCTAGTTGATAGAAAGAGCATCTCCGGAACTTGTCAGTTTCTCGGAGATTGTCTCGTTTCTTGGTTCTCCAAGAAACAAAACAGTATGTCTCTCTCTACGGCGGAATCCGAATACGTGTCGGCCGCCTCGTGTTGTGCACAATTATTATGGATGACAAACACGTTAAATGATTATAACATTCACTTCTCAAAAGTGCCAATTTTGTGTGATAACACGTCCGCCATCAATATTGCACAAAATCCCGTCCAACATAGTCAGACCAAGCACATCGAAGTGAGGTACCATTTTATCCGTGATTGTGTACAAAAGAACTTGGTAAGTGTAGAATTTGTTCCTACACATGACCAACTTGCGGACATTCTCACGAAACCCTTGCCTGGCGATGTCTTTGTGTCTATAAGAAGTAGATTGGGGTTGCTCAATATGAGTTGATAAAACCATCTTGAGTTTTGAGCATGAAAATTTCAAAAATTTTCAAGATCAGTACACATAAAGAACTTCATCACACTTTTCTCAGGCGTTTGATGTCACATCAAGCGCCTGATGTTAAGGATGTCACTTGTTCGAAGTGACATCAGGCGCTTTATGTCCCTTTGTTAAGCGTTCGATGTAGGATTAAGCGCTTAATCCTCATCTTCACAACCGTTCAATGTGACTTTAGGCGCTTCATCTAACATTGTGAACTCGTTCGAAGTCACATTAGGCGCTTCATCCATGTTTTCACACTGCCGCTGACTCTTCAGCTTCGCGCTATTTTAGAATCATCATTTCCCATCAATTCCCTGCCGTTTTCCCCCTCCCTTTCTCTCTCTTATTTTCCCATTTTCCCACGTCTTGAACCCCTTCAACTCCCCAACTCCTCTTCCCTGCAAATCCTTCAACTTCCCCCCATCTTCCTTAAATTCCCCTGCCCTCATCATTCCTCCTCATCCTCCTAATCATCTTACTTGCAAATCCTTTCAACATCCTTAGCACTCTACAATGGCCTCCGCTGGTTCATCTCAAAATGTTCCCACCGGTCACCAGAGGAAGAGACCTGCCGGAATCAGAGAACCCTCTGAACTCAAAGAAATCCGCAAATCTCTCACAAAAGACAATTTTCCATGGATGAAACGCAAACTTGATTCTGATGTTATAAAATCACCTCATCACACGGCCATGGGAGTTCATCTCTCTCTCTACTCTCATTTGCTGTATGAAGAATGGAAGAGCAAAAATAGACCAATTGCTCCGTTGAAACTGGTTCAGATCGATGATTTTACCGCTGCCCACAATGCAAACCAGGTTATTGCTCTTCTTGAAAAACAAGGATGGATTCATTTATGGCTTATGTCAGACATGCAATCCTACTCTAAAACTCTTACCCGCAAATTTTATGCGAACATGTGGATTACCCCTGCTTCTAAAAACTCCTCCTTCTCCTTAAACACTGTCATAAATGGTACCCCTCTCAGTTTTTCCATTCAGGAAATCTGTACCCTTTTAGGAGTTAGAAATGATGGGTTAAGTGAGTTTTCTGTGTTTGATTGGAGCGACCGCTACGGCATCAGTGAGCAAGATGTCAAATTCCACCTTCAATACTTTCCTACCAAAAAGACTCAAAACATGCCTTTAGTCAATCGAATTTTACTTGCTGTCGTTACCTACTGTGTGAACGGGAAAGCAACTAGAAATCCGAGTAATATGGATTTCTATGTTACCTACCGTATTCTGCAAGAGACAGTTAAACTTTGGTTGGATTCTTGTTGAGGTTATGATGGCCGCGCTAAGGAAAGGTTCTAAAGCCTTGCCTTTCGCTAATATCGTAACCATGCTGATCAAGTCTAAAGGTATTGAAATTTCTGCCGACTCTCTCACAAATGTGGCCCACACTGACTACTACGATAACTCCAATATCGCTCAGGCCATTGATTCTCAGTGTCGAAAAAGTACTCTTCATCCCGACCTTGCTGATGAAGTTGATGAAGGTCCTCAAGACGGCGATGGGAGCAGTACAAATGCTGAGCTGATTGCACGCATCCAGTCTCTGGAACAGTCTGTTCAGCACCTTCAGCTCAGGGATGCGCGTCATGAATATCGTTTTGGAGTCCTTAAAGCAGCCGTTCTCCGAGAAATGCCATGGGCATCCTTTCCCCTGATTTTGATGATTTAGGGGGAGACACTGCTGCTGCTACTGCTGGAGGTTCAGGAACTGGTGTTGGTGGAGTCGAACATGCTGGTGGAAGTGGCCAACAAATGGGTGGCTTTGCAGAGTATGCATCAAGTCGTTTCAGTTTTGGTGATTTGCAGCATCCTGGCGGAAGTGGTGCTGGCTCTGGTGGTGGATTGTAGCTGATTCCTGCTTTTATTTTTCTCTCTGCTGTTTGCAAAATATTTTGTCGTGTGATGACTAGAAACTTTTCCTTTCCTTGATGTCGTTTGAATTTTCTCTCTTCGATGGTTGCTTGTTAATAATAATGGTTCTATTGCGTAAAATTATTCTGAGTTATATGGTTCTTTTCTTGAGAAGTATTATGCATGTTGTAAGGGGGAGCATATGTTAAGGGGGAGTAAATTAAAATAACGCATGTTGTGAAATCATCAAAAAGAGGGAGAATGTTAGAATATAAGTTGGTTTTGATGATTTGCACAAGGTTGGCACTTGAAATATTAGTTTAGGCGCTTCAAGTTGATTGTTTGAAGTCCGTACACTTCGAACACTCACTTCAGGCGCTTAATGTATCTTGGTGGAGTCCATTACACTTCGAACGCCTTGATCAGGCGCTTCATGTGAAGTGTATGAAAGTCAGGACACTTCGAACGCTTACATCAAGCGCTTCATGTGTCCTGATGAAATGTCCGAACACTTCGAACGCTACATTAGGCGCTTCAAGTGTTTCACCAAGTCAAAAGTACTTTTCTCTGAATGGACACGCTTTTCCAAGTTCTGTCCCTGAGAAAATGTCAGTTTTAGTTCGAACTAGCATGAAGTGCTACATGAGGCGCTTCATGTCACTTCGAACGCCTTCAGTTGCCAACATAAAGCGCTTAATGTGACTTCGAACGCCTGTTCTTTTTCACATTAAGCGCTCCATGTCACATGGAACGCCTGTTCTTTTGACAGTTTAGGCGCTTCATGTGACCAACGGTACAAATGTCTTTGTGCTTCATTTTCTAACCAGTTGACTCTTTGTTCCCTCTTCTTTTAGTGTTGTTTTCGCAGATCTTCTCTCATTCCCAGAGCTGCCAGTTTTCCATTCTTGGCCAAAGGTCTGGATCTTCCTCAAAATGGTTGCTACATGCCAAGAAAAGTTCCCCAAGAATGCAGATGTATCTCCACAAGCTGCCAAATCCCATTATTGGCTGTGTAGAAGCTTTCAAACGGGAAGTTTTTTGAAGTTGATAAAAAGAAGGGTTTCTTCCATCTTCTTCTCCAACTTTCTACATTACAAGCTCTCAAGTTCTCTCAAGCTCAAGCTCTCAAAATATTTGTAATCTTTGTACATCTTTACTTTATTGTTGAGAGTGATTATTGTAAGAAGAAGAGTCTTCTTCTTGGTGAGATTATTCTGTGAGAGATTGGGTAGATTGTTGGTCAAGGAGCAAGGGTGCTCTTTGTTTAAGTTTTCTAGACTTTGAAGGGTTAGTTGATAGTGTGTGGTGCACTATTCTCCCTACAAGATTTCTTTGAGGGCAAAGAAGATCTTTGGAGGCTAAACTTCAAAGGGTTAGAATTCTTGGTTGTGGTCTAGGCAAGGTGCCTAGTTTTGTATTTTCTTGATTTTGTTTTGATTGTTGTTTCCCCCAAAAGAAATAACAATCCCCATTTCAAAATCCTTCTTGTGAAACATCAAGAAGGTAGAGGAGTAGAGTCTCTTGACTTGAACCTCTATACATACTTGTGTTCTTTACTGTCTTTCAAGTTTTATTCTTTCTAAAGAACACATCCAAGTATTGGTTACACTCAAAAACGAAAAATAGCCACAAAATATCCATACTTGGTGAACACACTATTCAACCCCCCCTTCTAGTGTGTTCTAAGGGACCTAACAATTAGTATCAGAGCCTCATCTTGCTTATTTGAGTCCAAATACAAGATTTGATCATTTCTAGTATGGATCCCTTTGTTTTTGATGATTTGGGTTCTCCTAGTGCTGAAACCTCCAGAAGAAGGAGGCAGGAAACCCTATTCCCTTCTATCTCAAATGTTCATGTTAAAGTTCCCATGTTTGACCCTTTAAACTACCCTCTGTGGAAGTCAAACATGGAAACCTACTTGCGTTCTTGTTCTCACAGAATATGGGTTGAGGTCTCAAGAGGATCTATGATTCCCATCGATATTGATGATCCTACTCCCGAGGAGGAGTTTCAGTTGGCCATAAATAGCAAAGCTCTTGCTATTTTAAATAGCTCTCTTTCCACAAATGAGAGAGCTCAGATTCAAGGTGTCCAATCCGCACACGAGGCTTGGACAAAGCTTGAGATGATCCACGAAGAAACATCTCAAGTAAGAAAGGCCAAAAGGAGACAGTTGATAAAACAATTTTACAACTTCACTGTCCCCAAAGGTGAAAAGATTGAAGAGTCCATCCAAAGATTCACCAAGCTTGTCAACCTTCTCAAAGCGGTTGGCAAGAAGATAGAACAAGAGGATCTAAACCATTGCTTCCTAAACAGTTTAGGAAGAGAATGGAACGCAAAAGTGACGGCCATTGAGGAGTCCAAGGATCTTGAAACAATCACCTTGGACGAGTTATACGGGAATCTCATCACTTATGAGATTCATTTGGATGCACAGGAGAAGAATGATCCTATTCGCCAATCTTCAAAGGCGTTAGTAGTTGAGTCGGAGGACTCGGATGATGAAGTCGGACTTCTTGTCAAAAGATTCCGACGCATTGCAAGAAAGAATAGTGACGAAGCCAAGAGATTTGTCAAGGAAAGGTACTCCAAGGACAAGGTGAAGGACCAAGAGAATAAATGCTACAAATGTGGAAAACTTGGTCACTTCATGAAGGATTGTCGGGTGAAGGAGCCGCAACTCAAAGATAAGAAGGCCATCTACCAAAGGAAGAAGGCCTTGCAAGCGGAAGTAGCCCATTAGGAGAGCTTTCTTTCCGGGTCCGAGAGCGACAATGGCGATCGAGATGATCTTGCACTCACGGGGGTGGTGGAAGATGATCTTGACAAGGAATTCTTCGCACTAATGGCCATTGACGATAACAAGGAGGTATGCAACATTTCATCTCATTATAAAGTTATTGATGAGCGAGATGATTTAATACAAGAAAATGATCTCCTTGATTTAAAGTATCAACGTGTCAAGAAAGAGTTTAGAGCATGCATAAATGAGTATAATGACACGTTAGAAAATCACATTGCATTGCAACTTGAACATGACATATTTTTAACAATGCATGTGATTGCACTTGAAGAGAAACATGATTTGATGAAATCATGTGCTCAAGCCCTTGAGGATAAGAAAAATGAATCAAGGGTAAGTGCTAAAAAGGTATAGATCAAAGATGCATCTAGGCCAAGCATGAAAGTCAAACCTAGTGTCATGTATGCATCTAAGAAGGGAAATAAAAAGGAACAAGCACAAGTGATCAAGGAGTCTAAAACCTCCTTGAAGAAGCAAAGGCACATGCCTAAACAAAAGGCTAATGCACCAAAGGTATCACAACCTTTGGTTCATGTTGTGAAACAAAAACCTTCTACTATTCCAAAGAAGGTGGTTCCTAAGAAGGAAACACGACATGTGCCAATGCACAAACATTCACACAAGCATACTCCTACGTGTTTTTATTGCAATAGGAAAGGTCATGTAGAAAGAGTATGTAGAGCTAAAAATAATAAGAATCTTGTGTGGGTGCCGAAAGGCGAGATGAAGGTAACTAACCTTCAAGGACCCAAAACAAAAAGGGTACCAACTTCATATGGTTCTTTTGTAGGCTCTAGCACTCAATGGAGAAAGCGAAGACAACAAGGTCAAATGGGTCGTGGACAGTGGGTGTTCCAACCATATGACGGGAGACAAACGTCTCTTCCATAGACTCACTATGCAAGACGGAGGAGTTGTCCACTTTGGCGGTAGCAAAGGCCAAATCAAAGGACATGGTATTGTGGGTAACGATTCCTTCTCTCTTAGTGATGTTTTATATGTTGTAGGTCTTAAGTTTAACTTGATAAGTGTCAGTCAACTTTGTGATGCTAACTATGAGGTAACGTTTTTGAAAACAAAGTGTGTTGTGAAAAAGGAAGAAAAGATTTTATTTGAAGCTTTGCGTTTCAAAAATATTTACAAAGTTAGAATCAACGATTTGGTTTTTCAAAATGTATCGTGTCTAGTTGCTAAGAATGATTTGACGCAACTATGGCATAGACGTCTCGGACATGTATGTTTCAAAACATTTAAATTTATTTGCGAAAATGATAAAGTCCGAGGCCTTCCAAAAATGAGTTTCGAAAACAATGACTTATGTGACACTTGTCAAAAGGCGAAACTTGTGAAAACAAGTTTCAAACCCAAGACAAATATTTCCACCTCCAAGCCCCTACAATTGCTTCATATGGATTTGTATGGGGATGTTGGAACAAGAAGCTTGGGTGGTAAACATTATACCTTCGTGGTAGTAGATGACTATACTCGTTATACGTGGGTGATGTTTCTTGCTAAGAAAAGTGATGCATGTAGTGAGTTTATAAGTCTAAGTAAACGATTGGAAAATCATGTGGGTGACACCATCAAAACCATCCGTAGTGATCGTGGTGGTGAGTTCGATGGTGATTTCGAAAGGTTTTGTGTATCCAAAGGATACTCTCATGACCTTTCGGCACCTAGAACTCCTCAACAAAATGGTGTGGCCGAACGAAAGAATAGAACTCTACAAGAAATGTGTAGAGCAATGTTGAATGAGTTCGGTTTGCCCAAGTATTTTTGGGCCGAAGCGGTTAATGCCGCTTGCCATGTGATCAATCGTGTCTATTTGAGACCATATCTAAATGTGACACCCTATGAGCTTTGGAATGGAAAAGTTCCCAACATTGGGTATTTCAAAGTCTTTGGTTGCAAATGTTTTATACTTAATACCAAAGATACTTTGGACAAACTTGACCTCAAAGCGGATGAAGGTATCTTTTTAGGTTATGCCTCAAATAGTAAAGCATTTCGTGTTTTCAACAAAAGGAGTCAAAAGGTGGAAGAATCAATCCATGTTAAGTTTAATGAGTCACTTAGTGATGAACCTAAACTTAATGAGGATTGTGAAGAGGATGAAGATGTGACTCCTCAAGAAGAAATTCTTGAGGATGTTCCTATGGTTGTTCCTCAACGAGAGATCGTTGATGATCCTCCAAATGGAAACATCTTCATTGATTTGAGAGTTGAACCTCTTGAAGGTACACCTCCACCTTGTGTAAATGAACTTAGTGAGTCATGTAGAAATGTCTCCCCTACTCATGTTGATTCACAAAATGTAGAAAATGCATCACACGTTCCGGAACATGAGGTACATGATGATAATGAAAGTTCATCTCTTCCGGAACATGATCAAGAGGAAGTTGGAGGTGATGTCTCAAATCTTCCTAGATCATTTAAGCACAAAAGTTTTCACCCTCAAGAGTTAGTCATAGGTGATTTAAATAGAGGTATCACCACACGAAGGCAATATAGAGAGAATGCATTTGTCTCTCTTATAGAGCCTAAAAATATTAAAGATGCACTTCTTGATGAAAATTGGATCTTGGCTATGCAAGAAGAATTAAACCAATTTGAAAGAAGTGATGTTTGGGAGTTAGTTCCCAAACCACACGATCATCCTATTATTGGTACGAAATGGGTTTTTCGTAACAAGATGGATGATCAAGGTAATGTCACTAGAAACAAGGCTAGGTTAGTTGCTCAAGGATACCGTCAAGAAGAAGGTATTGATTTTGATGAGACATTTGCACCCGTAGCACGGCTTGAAGCTATTAGAATGTTATTAGCATATGCTTGTTATAGGGATTTTACACTTTACCAAATGGATGTTAAATCCTCATTCTTGAATGGTGTTATTCAAGAGGAAGTGTATGTTGCACAACCTCCCGGGTTTGAATGTCATGATTCACCACATCATGTCTTCAAACTTAAAAAGGCTCTTTACGGCCTCAAACAAGCTCCAAGAGCTTGGTACGAGAGGTTAAGTACATTTCTTCTTAATAATGGTTTTTCAAGAGGTAAAGTTGACACTACTTTGTTCATAAAAGAACAAGGTAAGAATCATTTAATTGTTCAAGTATATGTTGATGATATTATTTTTGGTGCTACTAACAATTGTCTTTGTGAGCAATTTGCTAGTCTTATGCAAGGTGAGTTCGAGATGAGTATGATGGGCGAACTAAATTATTTCCTTGGATTGCAAATCAAGCAAACCGAAGATGGCGTGTACATTTCCCAAGCCAAATACACAAGAGACTTGCTCAAAAAGTACAACTTTGGTGAAGGAAGAGAGGTGAACACTCCAATGAGCACAAGTGCAAAGCTTGACAAGGATGAAAAGGGAAAGCATGTCGAGGTAACCTTGTATCGTGACATTATAGGTAGTCTACTTTACTTGACGGCTAGTAGACCCGATATTTTACATGCAGTATGCTTATGTGCTAGATTTCAAAGTGATCCTAGGGAGATGCATTTTATTGCGGTAAAACGCATCCTTAGATACCTTAGAAGTACTTTAAAATTTGGTTTATTTTATCCTAAGAATGCATGTTTTGATTTAAGAGGTTATTGTGACTCCGATTATGCGGGGAGTCTAGTTGATAGAAAGAGCATCTCCGGAACTTGTCAGTTTCTCGGAGATTGTCTCGTTTCTTGGTTCTCCAAGAAACAAAACAGTATGTCTCTCTCTACGGCGGAATCCGAATACGTGTCGGCCGCCTCGTGTTGTGCACAATTATTATGGATGACAAACACGTTAAATGATTATAACATTCACTTCTCAAAAGTGCCAATTTTGTGTGATAACACGTCCGCCATCAATATTGCACAAAATCCCGTCCAACATAGTCAGACCAAGCACATCGAAGTGAGGTACCATTTTATCCGTGATTGTGTACAAAAGAACTTGGTAAGTGTAGAATTTGTTCCTACACATGACCAACTTGCGGACATTCTCACGAAACCCTTGCCTGGCGATGTCTTTGTGTCTATAAGAAGTAGATTGGGGTTGCTCAATATGGGTTGATAAAACCATCTTGAGTTTTGAGCATGAAAATTTCAAAAATTTTCAAGATCAGTACACATAAAGAACTTCATCACACTTTTCTCAGGCGTTTGATGTCACATCAAGCGCCTGATGTTAAGGATGTCACTTGTTCGAAGTGACATCAGGCGCTTTATGTCCCTTTGTTAAGCGTTCGATGTAGGATTAAGCGCTTAATCCTCATCTTCACAACCGTTCAATGTGACTTTAGGCGCTTCATCTAACATTGTGAACTCGTTCGAAGTCACATTAGGCGCTTCATCCATGTTTTCACACTGCCGCTGACTCTTCAGCTTCGCGCTATTTTAGAATCATCATTTCCCATCAATTCCCTGCCGTTTTCCCCCTCCCTTTCTCTCTCTTATTTTCCCATTTTCCCACGTCTTGAACCCCTTCAACTCCCCAACTCCTCTTCCCTGCAAATCCTTCAACTTCCCCCCATCTTCCTTAAATTCCCCTGCCCTCATCATTCCTCCTCATCCTCCTAATCATCTTACTTGCAAATCCTTTCAACATCCTTAGCACTCTACAATGGCCTCCGCTGGTTCATCTCAAAATGTTCCCACCGGTCACCAGAGGAAGAGACCTGCCGGAATCAGAGAACCCTCTGAACTCAAAGAAATCCGCAAATCTCTCACAAAAGACAATTTTCCATGGATGAAACGCAAACTTGATTCTGATGTTATAAAATCACCTCATCACACGGCCATGGGAGTTCATCTCTCTCTCTACTCTCATTTGCTGTATGAAGAATGGAAGAGCAAAAATAGACCAATTGCTCCGTTGAAACTGGTTCAGATCGATGATTTTACCGCTGCCCACAATGCAAACCAGGTTATTGCTCTTCTTGAAAAACAAGGATGGATTCATTTATGGCTTATGTCAGACATGCAATCCTACTCTAAAACTCTTACCCGCAAATTTTATGCAAACATGTGGATTACCCCTGCTTCTAAAAACTCCTCCTTCTCCTTAAACACTGTCATAAATGGTACCCCTCTCAGTTTTTCCATTCAGGAAATCTGTACCCTTTTAGGAGTTAGAAATGATGGGTTAAGTGAGTTTTCTGTGTTTGATTGGAGCGACCGCTACGGCATCAGTGAGCAAGATGTCAAATTCCACCTTCAATACTTTCCTACCAAAAAGACTCAAAACATGCCTTTAGTCAATCGAATTTTACTTGCTGTCGTTACCTACTGTGTGAACGGGAAAGCAACTAGAAATCCGAGTAATATGGATTTCTATGTTACCTACCGTATTCTGCAAGAGACAGTTAAACTTTGGTTGGATTCTTGTTGAGGTTATGATGGCCGCGCTAAGGAAAGGTTCTAAAGCCTTGCCTTTCGCTAATATCGTAACCATGCTGATCAAGTCTAAAGGTATTGAAATTTCTGCCGACTCTCTCACAAATGTGGCCCACACTGACTACTACGATAACTCCAATATCGCTCAGGCCATTGATTCTCAGTGTCGAAAAAGTACTCTTCATCCCGACCTTGCTGATGAAGTTGATGAAGGTCCTCAAGACGGCGATGGGAGCAGTACAAATGCTGAGCTGATTGCACGCATCCAGTCTCTGGAACAGTCTGTTCAGCACCTTCAGCTCAGGGATGCGCGTCATGAATATCGTTTTGGAGTCCTTAAAGCAGCCGTTCTCCGAGAAATGCCATGGGCATCCTTTCCCCTGATTTTGATGATTTAGGGGGAGACACTGCTGCTGCTACTGCTGGAGGTTCAGGAACTGGTGTTGGTGGAGTCGAACATGCTGGTGGAAGTGGCCAACAAATGGGTGGCTTTGCAGAGTATGCATCAAGTCGTTTCAGTTTTGGTGATTTGCAGCATCCTGGCGGAAGTGGTGCTGGCTCTGGTGGTGGATTGTAGCTGATTCCTGCTTTTATTTTTCTCTCTGCTGTTTGCAAAATATTTTGTCGTGTGATGACTAGAAACTTTTCCTTTCCTTGATGTCGTTTGAATTTTCTCTCTTCGATGGTTGCTTGTTAATAATAATGGTTCTATTGCGTAAAATTATTCTGAGTTATATGGTTCTTTTCTTGAGAAGTATTATGCATGTTGTAAGGGGGAGCATATGTTAAGGGGGAGTAAATTAAAATAACGCATGTTGTGAAATCATCAAAAAGAGGGAGAATGTTAGAATATAAGTTGGTTTTGATGATTTGCACAAGGTTGGCACTTGAAATATTAGTTTAGGCGCTTCAAGTTGATTGTTTGAAGTCCGTACACTTCGAACACTCACTTCAGGCGCTTAATGTATCTTGGTGGAGTCCATTACACTTCGAACGCCTTGATCAGGCGCTTCATGTGAAGTGTATGAAAGTCAGGACACTTCGAACGCTTACATCAAGCGCTTCATGTGTCCTGATGAAATGTCCGAACACTTCGAACGCTACATTAGGCGCTTCAAGTGTTTCACCAAGTCAAAAGTACTTTTCTCTGAATGGACACGCTTTTCCAAGTTCTGTCCCTGAGAAAATGTCAGTTTTAGTTCGAACTAGCATGAAGTGCTACATGAGGCGCTTCATGTCACTTCGAACGCCTTCAGTTGCCAACATAAAGCGCTTAATGTGACTTCGAACGCCTGTTCTTTTTCACATTAAGCGCTCCATGTCACATGGAACGCCTGTTCTTTTGACAGTTTAGGCGCTTCATGTGACCAACGGTACAAATGTCTTTGTGCTTCATTTTCTAACCAGTTGACTCTTTGTTCCCTCTTCTTTTAGTGTTGTTTTCGCAGATCTTCTCTCATTCCCAGAGCTGCCAGTTTTCCATTCTTGGCCAAAGGTCTGGATCTTCCTCAAAATGGTTGCTACATGCCAAGAAAAGTTCCCCAAGAATGCAGATGTATCTCCACAAGCTGCCAAATCCCATTATTGGCTGTGTAGAAGCTTTCAAACGGGAAGTTTTTTGAAGTTGATAAAAAGAAGGGTTTCTTCCATCTTCTTCTCCAACTTTCTACATTACAAGCTCTCAAGTTCTCTCAAGCTCAAGCTCTCAAAATATTTGTAATCTTTGTACATCTTTACTTTATTGTTGAGAGTGATTATTGTAAGAAGAAGAGTCTTCTTCTTGGTGAGATTATTATGTGAGAGATTGGGTAGATTGTTGGTCAAGGAGCAAGGGTGCTCTTTGTTTAAGTTTTCTAGACTTTGAAGGGTTAGTTGATAGTGTGTGGTGCACTATTCTCCCTACAAGATTTCTTTGAGGGCAAAGAAGATCTTTGGAGGCTAAACTTCAAAGGGTTAGAATTCTTGGTTGTGGTCTAGGCAAGGTGCCTAGTTTTGTATTTTCTTGATTTTGTTTTGATTGTTGTTTCTCCCAAAAGAAATAACAATCCCCATTTCAAAATCCTTCTTGTGAAACATCAAGAAGGTAGAGGAGTAGAGTCTCTTGACTTGAACCTCTATACATACTTGTGTTCTTTACTGTCTTTCAAGTTTTATTCTTTCTAAAGAACACATCCAAGTATTGGTTACACTCAAAAACGAAAAATAGCCACAAAATATCCATACTTGGTGAACACACTATTCAACCCCCCCTTCTAGTGTGTTCTAAGGGACCTAACAATTGGTATCAGAGCCTCATCTTGCTTATTTGAGTCCAAATACAAGATTTGATCATTTCTAGTATGGATCCCTTTGTTTTTGATGATTTGGGTTCTCCTAGTGCTGAAACCTCCAGAAGAAGGAGGCAGGAAACCCTATTCCCTTCTATCTCAAATGTTCATGTTAAAGTTCCCATGTTTGACCCTTTAAACTACCCTCTGTGGAAGTCAAACATGGAAACCTACTTGCGTTCTTGTTCTCACAGAATATGGGTTGAGGTCTCAAGAGGATCTATGATTCCCATCGATATTGATGATCCTACTCCCGAGGAGGAGTTTCAGTTGGCCATAAATAGCAAAGCTCTTGCTATTTTAAATAGCTCTCTTTCCACAAATGAGAGAGCTCAGATTCAAGGTGTCCAATCCGCACACGAGGCTTGGACAAAGCTTGAGATGATCCACGAAGGAACATCTCAAGTAAGAAAGGCCAAAAGGAGACAGTTGATAAAACAATTTTACAACTTCACTGTCCCCAAAGGTGAAAAGATTGAAGAGTCCATCCAAAGATTCACCAAGCTTGTCAACCTTCTCAAAGCGGTTGGCAAGAAGATAGAACAAGAGGATCTAAACCATTGCTTCCTAAACAGTTTAGGAAGAGAATGGAACGCAAAAGTGACGGCCATTGAGGAGTCCAAGGATCTTGAAACAATCACCTTGGACGAGTTATACGGGAATCTCATCACTTATGAGATTCATTTGGATGCACAGGAGAAGAATGATCCTATTCGCCAATCTTCAAAGGCGTTAGTAGTTGAGTCGGAGGACTCGGATGATGAAGTCGGACTTCTTGTCAAAAGATTCCGACGCATTGCAAGAAAGAATGGTGACGAAGCCAAGAGATTTGTCAAGGAAAGGTACTCCAAGGACAAGGTGAAGGACCAAGAGAATAAATGCTACAAATGTGGGAAACTTGGTCACTTCATGAAGGATTGTCGGGTGAAGGAGCCGCAACTCAAAGATAAGAAGGCCATCTACCAAAGGAAGAAGGCCTTGCAAGCGGAAGTAGCCCATTAGGAGAGCTTTCTTTCCGGGTCCGAGAGCGACAATGGCGATCGAGATGATCTTGCACTCACGGGGGTGGTGGAAGATGATCTTGACAAGGAATTCTTCGCACTAATGGCCATTGACGATGACAAGGAGGTATGCAACATTTCATCTCATTATAAAGTTATTGATGAGCGAGATGATTTAATACAAGAAAATGATCTCCTTGATTTAAAGTATCAACGTGTCAAGAAAGAGTTTAGAGCATGCATAAATGAGTATAATGACACGTTAGAAAATCACATTGCATTGCAACTTGAACATGACATATTTTTAACAATGCATGTGATTGCACTTGAAGAGAAACATGATTTGATGAAATCATGTGCTCAAGCCCTTGAGGATAAGAAAAATGAATCAAGGGTAAGTGCTAAAAAGGTAGAGATCAAAGATGCATCTAGGCCAAGCATGAAAGTCAAACCTAGTGTCATGTATGCATCTAAGAAGGGAAATAAAAAGGAACAAGCACAAGTGATCAAGGAGTCTAAAACCTCCTTGAAGAAGCAAAGGCACATGCCTAAACAAAAGGCTAATGCACCAAAGGTATCACAACCTTTGGTTCATGTTGTGAAACAAAAACCTTCTACTATTCCAAAGAAGGTGGTTCCTAAGAAGGAAACACGACATGTGCCAATGCACAAACATTCACACAAGCATACTCCTACGTGTTTTTATTGCAATAGGAAAGGTCATGTAGAAAGAGTATGTAGAGCTAAAAATAATAAGAATCTTGTGTGGGTGCCGAAAGGCGAGATGAAGGTAACTAACCTTCAAGGACCCAAAACAAAAAGGGTACCAACTTCATATGGTTCTTTTGTAGGCCCTAGCACTCAATGGAGAAAGCGAAGACAACAAGGACAAATGGGTCGTGGACAGTGGGTGTTCCAACCATATGACGGGAGACAAACGTCTCTTCCATAGACTCACTATGCAAGACGGAGGAGTATTGTATTCATATAATTTAGTTTAAGGTTTTTGTTAGACTGAGAATTCAAATGGTTTGACATTTTAATGAATACTAAAAATGAACACATAGTACCCTTCCTCTTAAAGAAAATGATTAGTTATTGATATTGCACCATGGTGGAATACTTGAAGCAAAAGGTCATTCCTTAATTTTGACTACCTCCACTGCCTTAGTCTCAAGGAGCATTGTGAAGGATGTAAATCAGGAGTCCAGCGGCTTTCTAGGTTGAGTGAGGACTTACACAATGACCCATACAAGGTATTCCTCTGGAAACCAGGCCTTCGACCTATCAGCAGTGGAACACCTACACTGTGCTTGTTCCTGGAATCGAACTATTGACATTTTGAAGCAAATTTGTACTCAAATACTATCTGAGCTATGCCCGGAGCAGCATGGTGAAATAATGTTAAAAATTAAGTTCTTCTTTGTAGTTCGGAGACAGTATATATCGGAGTAAGGCCCAATCGAATGTCGAGTTTAGGATGCAAGTGTCTTTCTTCCCCTCCACACACCTACCCCCCCCAAAAAAAAGGAAGCCAAAAAACACATAAAAATTATTAAGTTGCGGGTTCATAAGTTCTTCACTAGGGTGTAATTAAATCGAGTTGAATCGATACTTGTCAAGGTTCGCATTCGATATAACATTCCTACCGCTTGATACAACTAGGGTTGTAAACGAGCCGAACGAGCCGAGTATTGCGTTGTTCAAGCTCTGTTCATTTAACTTAGCGAACAAGCCGAGTTTGTTCGTTTATTTAAACGAACATATTTACTTGTTCAAGCTTGGTTCGTTTAACTTACGAACAACATTAACGAGCCGAACATCTTAAATGAACGGTGCCACTTACCGAGCTCGAACAGAAAAAGATGTTCAACCTCTGTTCATTAACCTTTTATCCGAGCCGAGCTCGAGCTCGAGCTCGAACAAACGAGCCGAACAACCGAACGGCTTGGTTCATTTACAGCCCTAGATACAACACTTGACTTCTTTGTTCTGATTAAATAAGAGATTCCAATTCAACTTTTATATCTTTTAGTCAACTTAATGAGATTATGTTGTATATATAAAAATTTAAAAAACTGAATACATGTGACATCGTTTCATATTAACGAATTAGAAGATGTGACAGAATTTAGACTAGGTGACATTCTCTCTTTTAAACAATAACTAAACTTGACTGATATTTTACTAGATTCATCTAGATGACATTTTACCATGTGTCGTAAAGGATGATATATCAAATTAACTATATCAATCAATCAATCATACCCAGTATATTCCAACGACATCAAAAGTTATCATTAGGGTCTGAAAAAGGTGAGAGACATGCAAACAATACCTACATCTCAAGGGACAGAGTTTCAGTGAGACCCCTGCCTCTATATTTACCTGCGTAAATGACACAACAATAGGAATATGGTGTGCTAGTATGTTAGTGAGAGAATTCAGTTTAGAAAGTTTCCGATATTAAAATAGTCATGAACGTGTATATTCACAAATAATGTAAGACAAAGATAAAAACCAAAAAAAGTGAAAAATCAACCTAAAATTGTAGATAATATATAAACCCTAAATATACTTTAAGGTGTATCTATATCCTGCATAAACCTAGTTAACCTTAATCATCTGTCTTCATGAACATATATCATGTTAACTACATTACCTCGAAATATTCTGCATGACATTTTCGTACGTATCTCCATTATTTTTCTATTGAGTTTCACTTTTATCTTGTAATGTAAAAATAGTAGAAATTAGAAGAGAAATTCTATTAACAAATTTACAATATCACATCATCGTGATGTAACATCTTACCAAAATTCAATCATCATACCTACAATCATCCCAAACCGAATACCAAATAAACTATACCCGGACACAATTTTTCTTTTCATGTATTATATAATCAAATACTTCCACTGCTCAATTCACATGTTCCTACTATAGCAAATTTTCCATCATTCCCATATCATACATTACATTTCCAATATATCACTTCTTTCCTAAACCCAATCTACACCCCAGTAAAATATATATATATATAGTTAATAATTAAATCCAGAAAATAAAACAGAAGAGTCTGCATGTTCTTTTGATACTTCCCCAAGAAGAAACCATGGACGTAGAGTTCGGGACTCCGGCAAAGGCAACCATGGTTGCTCGTCTAAATTCATTCGTAGCTAAAAGCCCAGTAGGCCAACGCTTTAAACTCAATGACCGGAAAACAACCTTCACCACCGAACTCCGTGCTGGCACCGCCACCTTTCTAACCATGGCCTACATCCTCGCCGTGAACGCTTCCATTTTATCCGACTCCGGTGGCACCTGTTCCGTCTCCGATTGCATTCCTCTTTGCTCTGATCCTACGATTTCTGCCTCTAACTGTAGCAGGAAATTGAATCTCGACGGGTCGTGCAAATTTGACCCGGTGAATCCGGGTTACGCCGCTTGTTTAGTGAAATTACGTAAAGACCTGATCGTTGCTACTGCGGCTTCTTCTGTTATAGGTTGCATGATCATGGGCATTTTCGCCAATTTACCTCTAGCATTAGCGCCTGGGATGGGTGCTAATGCTTATTTTGCTTATACAGTAGTTGGCTTCCACGGGTCGGGTAATGTATCTTACCAAAATGCCCTCGCCGCGGTTTTCATGGAAGGTTTACTCTTTCTTTTAATCTCAGCCGTCGGATTACGCGCCAAATTGACAAAACTTATTCCGAAACCGGTGAGAATCTCCTCCTCGGCCGGCATCGGGCTTTTCTTAGCTTTCATCGGATTACAAAACAACCAAGGAGTCGGCCTAATTTCTTATAGCCCTTCCACTTTGATCACTCTCGGAGCATGTAAAGAATCCTCTCGGGTTTCGGTGGCGCCGGTGATGACGTCATTAAACGGGACGGTGTCGCTTTTACCTGGAGGGACCGTTTCCGGCAGCGTTTTGTGTTTGCATGGAAAAATGGTAGGCCCAACCTTTTGGCTTGGCGTGGTGGGGTTTGTGATAATTGGATATTGTTTGGTGAAGAATATTAAAGGGGCAATGATTTATGGAATAATTTTTGTTACGGCCGTTTCTTGGTTGAGGAATACTTCTGTTACGGCGTTTCCGGACACCGCCGACGGCAAGGTTGCCTATGCGTATTTTAAGAAAGTGGTTGATTTCCATAAGATTGAGAGAACGGCGGGAGCTTTAAGCTTTGGAGGTATTGGAAAAGCGTATTTCTGGGAAGCTTTGGTGACGTTTTTGTATGTCGATATTTTGGATACAACAGGAACCCTTTACTCCATGGCACGTTTTGCAGGTTCTTTTCTTTTAGTACACAATCGTTATTGACTTTAGAATATGATAGAATAAAACAAAATGACTTACTAAATTAGTTGTTCTTCTTATATTGTGAAGTAGCAGTTGAGCGATACAGCTTGACGTGATTTTCATTATGGGTCATTGGAAAATAACATCTATGTGTTTCTAACAATAGATATGGTTGCGTACATCCGACCTTCCATATCCTGCCATAGGCGGGAGCCTATAAGGCAATAGGTAATGTTGTTGTTGTAAATGATTGGTAGCAGAGTAACTAGTGATATTTGTTGGGTGACTAATTTAAAATTTCTCTACACACGTTTATACATGTCTCTACATGCTTACAATCATATATCGGTGATACATGTATATGTATATATACATACACGTGAGTCTGTGCGTTCACAAACATATAATGGAGTACCCAAAAAACACTAATAAAACAAATGCACATACCAATTAGTTGTATCCGTCGTATTAGTGAATTTTCAACTAAAATCTATTAGAGTCCTTGTCTTAGTAACAAGGTCACATTGGATCTTTGGCATAGAAAATGAATGTATGTTATGTCAGTTGTTTACTTAGAAGTTAGAGCATCGTATTTTGCATTGTAATGCAAATGTCGTCATTGGTTCAAATCTGAAAGTCGACATTTTTTAGTGATTAAACTGTCAAATGATCGAAGCTTTTGAAACCAAAGAATGTTAGAAGGGTGTGGCTCGGGGTTTACTTAAGTTCAAAATTGTGAACTTCAAAAGAGGGGTTATATAAGCTAACAAAGCGGTGTTGATGTACCCTTTTGTCCCTCCATTTAAAGGTGTTAACAAACCGAACCGAATTGAATACTAGGTTTTCGAATTCGGATTTTTTAGCTAAACAAACTGTTTGGCTCAATTCGTTTAGTGTAACGAGCTTTAAAATTAGTTCGAGTTTGACTCGAAAGCACTATAACTATTTAAACAAGACGAACATTTCGCAAACAATTCGGTTCATTTAGTAAACGAACCCAAACAGTTGTTTGAATTCGGCTCATTTAAGTAAAATTAACGAACAAACTCGAATCAAATACGAATCAAATAGAACACTTCGTGAACTGTTCGGTTCGCTTAACACCCCTACCTCTATTCTTCTCTTTTTTTTGGTTCCTTTGAATGCTGCATACATCAAATTGCAAAGCGATCCAGACCTTTCCGGGACTCTATACAAACTCGTAAGCATAGTACATCAGAACACTTTTTTTAGTTAGAACTTTTGAACTTAAGAAAATCCCGTGTAGCTCCCTATTAATATGCATATTCTGAGGCTATTGCATGATGGTATATGCCATGGGTTGGGTAAGGTAAGGCCATGTTGTAGTATGTACTGGCACTTGCATATATTCTCATGAATGAAGATGAAGTTTGTAGTTAAAATAATTGACATAAACAATGACATGACACCATAGAGAATACGAGACATGGACCGCCATTCATAAAGTTCAATTCCAAACATCAAATTTAGAATCAAGCATATTTACGTGATGAGGATCAAAGGTCCGATGAGGATCAAGGGCCCCATCAAGAGGTCAAAGGTCCTATAACAAGAAGGAGGGCAAGGGAACTTTGTCATCAAGTTGCCTGATCAACGACCATCTTATAGTGTTGGTCTTGCTCGTTGTCCACACGTTTGATCACTAAGGAAGCAAGGGGAAGTTTACTTCTTTGTGCCTAACCCTTTGTGAAGGACGTTTGGAAGGTGGAATTGTTGGAGCCCACGAGTTGCACGCATCATTACGTCAAGTTTGCACCAGATTGTAACACACGTAAACCCTCAACAGTATTTTAGACAAATTCAACCTATCTTGCAACTGAATTTTATTTTAGTGACTAAGTTTGCATATGCATCATAGGATCTCTCGATCCCACGATAGAGTCACACAGACAATTCCGACACAATTTGTTCGAGTAAGAGTTAATAGTAATTATTGTTAATTAGCATTAACTTAAGTTTATCTGCATGTGGGGTGTATATTTTTGGAATGGATTCTAATGAAAAGTTATATCTAGCTCAGAAAGCAAGTATGAACAACTTTGCCAATAGAATAAACATTTCACCTCCAATTGGATTGAATTAGATGGAATATAATATTTATTCCAAATAAAAAATATTATCATAGTTTGACTTTTTACGATCACTAGTTTTGGAAAGTAGAATAAACATGTTCATCACAAACAGATTGAATTAGATCAAATCCACACCAACAACAACATTACCCAATTGCCTTAGAAGCTTCCGCCTATGACGGGGTATGGAAGTCGAAAGTATGCAACGATACTCATGTGTTAGAAACACACGGCAGTTGTTTTCCGATGACTCATAACGAAAATGTTGGAGAAATTGGAAATAAATTGAAATTGAGCCAAATTGCAAACTGTGGTTAGCAACGTACTTTGAGTTGTGTTATGATTAGTTTCATTAATGATGATTAGAAACTAATGAGTCCTTAATTGTCTACGCGAAGAGTAGACAATTTTAGGCTTTTGAATCACTCAATTTCGATACCAGGTGAATGAGAAATTAATGCTCAAAGTAAAAGATAAAGTCAACTCAGCCCGAACTTGACGGGTTCAGGTTGCGAACTGAGCTATGGACCTGATAGGCCCAGGTTGCGGACTGGGCTGCGGGCTGCTAACTGCAGACGGGTCCTGCATCAGCGGGTCAGATCTTATCAGTTGGGGTGAAGTTTGTTTGAGTTCAAACTTCAAGGTTGTTAAGATATGCTAAGGTTAAATTTTGAAAAGTGGTTGAACTTTAACCGTCCCGAGCTGACCTGAATTTGTTATGATCTGACGGTTGAACAATTAATCGATCTGATGGCTGACGACAGACCTGATGTGGTTATGTGATCCAAGGGTTCAGGCAGAGCAGGTATCTGATCCTACGGCTTTGGTTGAACTGACTGTAACAGACTGACCTCAGAATTTCTGTATAAATAGTGGCATAGCTGACCTCTGTGGTCACTCACTCAGAAATTCCAGTTCTTCCTCTTCCTCTGCAATCTTCTACTCTTTGCATATTCATACTTCTGCATACACAAAAACACTCTGCATTCTCAGTAATCCGAGAAGTTCAGGGCAACTTACAGGTTTTTAGAGTTCATACGTTGTAGTGCCGCTCGTCTGAACTGAATTTCGTTGTATCCTAGAAGACGATTGCTCTATCTGGTTGGGCACAATATATCAGAGCAATACATCTTAAGGACACAGTCCTGGACTCACCTCGGATCTCTGCTCAACTGAGCTGTTGAGGTTATTGCTGACCTGAGCTCTGCTGATCGAAGGATATTGCAGCACTGTTGTACAGTGTTGCCGAGCTGAGCTCTGCTGTTTGTTGAGAACATTCGTTGTTCTGCAGCACTGTCATACTGAACTCTGCTGTGCTGAACTCTGCGTTGTGTTAAGCTCGGCTGAAGCGGCTGAAAGCTCCACTGTTGTGGTTGTGCTGAGGTGCTTAGGTCGGCAGGTTGGTCATCAGTCCAGAACGCAAATACAATTGCGCTGACTGGACTGATCTGATATGTCTGATCAATCTGACTTGAGTTCAGCTCGGCTGGAAGGCTGATAGCACAGAACTATTGTTCTGAAGTGCTACTGTGTTGAGGTCGACAAATCGGCTGACTGTTCAGAACGCAAACTCAATTGCGCTATCTGAACTGTCTTGACTTAGCGGATCAATCGTGTCTACCCTGAGCTCGGCAGGTCGGCCACAGCTTTATTTTACAAGCAAACTGTACAGAAGTCAATTTTGTCTGACTTGAATTACATCCAACAGAAAATTACGTCAAGCTGTCTCGATCAACTGTTACTTCACAATATAAGAAGCGCAGCTAATTTAGTGAGTCATTCTGATTTATTGTATCATATTCTAAAGTAAAAAAAATTCTCCTTGAATTCATTGAAAATGAAAACATGATCAAATCCATATGGAGTTAGATTATATAAACATCTTCAATCCAGACTTGGATGGCTTTTAGTGAGCAACTTAGTCCAATACAATAATGTTACATAATTATTTTGGAAGCACTAATCGTTCTTGTTCTATAAGTATTTTAAAATTACAATTTTTTTTTTATTTTTTTGCCATTTATCACGTGTGGTAGGTTTCACAGACAGCAAAGGCGATTTTGAAGGCCAGTATTTCGCATTCATGTCAGACGCATCATCCATCGTCGTCGGATCATTGCTCGGAACATCACCGGTGACGACATTCATCGAGTCCTCTACCGGCATAAGGGAGGGTGGAAGAACAGGGCTAACAGCATTAACAGTAGCAGCCTATTTTCTGCTCTCATTTTTCTTCACGCCGCTGTTGGCCTCCATTCCGCCGTGGGCGGTGGGGCCGCCGCTGGTACTGGTCGGAGTTCTAATGATGAGGGCGGTGGTGGAGATTGAGTGGAATGATATGCAGCAGGCCATTCCGGCGTTCATGACGTTGATTCTGATGCCGCTGACGTATTCAATAGCTTATGGATTGATTGGGGGTATTGGTACTTATGTATTATTGCATTTGTGGGATTGGATTGTGGAGTTGTTACGTAAATTTGGAATTCTTGAGGAATTGGTAAGAAATAATAATGGAGCACACGAGAATGGAAGTGTGAAGGCTGATGATGTCTAGGCGATTTACACGTACGATACAATATTTGTTGCAATTATAGTAGTTTAGTTAGTCATTTATTTAAATGATGTATTTTTTCCCTTTTGCTTTCCCTTGTTGGTTAGAGGAGGGGTCTAAGGTTGCTGTTTTGTGACCTTTAGGTCACATGTTTGAGACGCAGAAATAGAAAGTGTTTTGTAACCTTAAAGTCACGAGTTTGAGACGCAGAAACAGAAAGTGTAAGGTACTACTGCGTATATCAGATCGCAAAGCGATCCGATCTCTCACCAGATCCTTCGCAAATGTTGGAACCTATTATACAGAGAACGCTCTTTTTACTTTCCCTTGTCCTGTTGCTTCTTTTATTTATTTCTGGAAAATTATACTTTGCGAATGTATGTGTGTGTCTATATATATATATATATATATATATATATATATATATATATATATATATATATATATATATATATATATATATATATATATATGTTAAATCAAGAATTGTTAAGCCGCATAACGATCGGAACTTTAAAAAAATATGGATGAAAATGTCTATCCAAATTTAGAATATATTAACATAAAAATACGTCATTTTATATCCACAGAAAACCATAGTGTGATAAAATATGGCCAAGGACCGGGTTTCTGAACTAAATAAAAAGTTGCAAAGTTTCCCATAAGCTATATTTCTAGACATTTTCCTCCTTATTTACTAGTATAGTTAGAAGAGAGAATGTTTAAATATATAACTCATGTACTAAACTACTAAACAACACATATCCAGCATATTCCAACAAAATAAAGTCTGGGGAATGTACTAAACTCAATGTTGCAAAATGCTCCATGAACTATTTTCTAAGCATTCCCCCTTTATTGACAATTTTGGATAGTGAAAAAAATATTTACATAAATGGTTCATACAAAAATATCTAAATAAATAGTTCACAAAAAGTTTTACAACTACCGTTTCATTTGTTCACTTAACAAGCCAAGTTCGATTCGTTTAGAAATGTATAACACTAAGAAGCTTTTAAACTCAACATACTAATAAATTAAACCAAACTATTCATTAACTTTATCGAGCCCAAACTGAAAGACGAAGGTGGTGTTTGGTTGGGAAGTTTGGAAATAAGGAAATGAGTTTGAATCTGGTAATGGATATCGTTTTTTGATATAGTCCCCTATCTATCAATATAGGGAATGAGGAGTCATCGGTCAACGCCGGTCAACGCCGCCGGCCACCGCCTCCGGCCGGTCACTATTCCGGTCGGTCAAATTTTTCCGGCCGTCCACATTCGATACTCATTCCAATTCTGATACATTCCAAACACCATCAATGTCTATCATACTCATTCCCACTTCAATAACAAACAACTATCACTTTTAGACTCAAACCCCTATCCTCCAAACTCATACTCTATCATACCCATTCCGATTCTGATATCCAAATGCGAACCAAACGCCACCTAAGTGTTTAGCTTGATTTGGCTCGTTAACACTCTTAACCATGGCTTAGTTCATGTTGTAACCCTTATTTATATATCTGGTTAACTTACGGAGAAAATTTTATACCAACTAGCAAGAAGTAGGTTTTTATTTGTTGCCCAATTGACTAATACAACATCGCCAGTGTCTTACAAGCTATCCGTCAGATATAGACAATCTTGTCCATATATTAAAAACACACATAAGTTGTTTTCAAACTATAATAAAAATTACGTCTAATATAATGTCGATCGACTGCTATATATTATAAGAAATACATACAATTTAGCGAGCCATTTTATTTTATTTTATCATATTCCAAAGACAAAGTCAAAAAAGGTTGTATCATTGACTTCGTTGTATATAAAAAGATAACCCATTGATGTATCTCAAAGGAAAAAAAAAAACTAATTTCCGATTATTATATAATGGCTAAACTTATACTCATAGCCATCCTAGCATTTCCCTCCCCTGGGCCGGTGCACTCAATTCCTAGAATGAAGGTTAAAGCAGAATATCACTAGTCTTATACTCCATCAATCGGAGGTAACATTCATTTCATCATCCTAAGACAATGTTACAGCAACAGTAAATCCAACCATCAAATCTGATAATCGGTGATACTCTAAAATAACATCAAATGGATCTGAAAACCCCCTTATCTACTGTCTCTTTTCACCAAGGAACTTACTATTGAGTGCTGGAAATTAGCTGTGTTTCACATATCATTTTCCTATAGTCTCTTCCAACTTAGCATGCTTGGATTCTAGTAGAGCCTTTAATTGCAGAACGAGCCCAAGTGCAAGAAATCAGAAGTAAAGACAAGCTTACCCGCACTGGGGCATGTCTTTGCCAAGTGAAGTGACTCAACTTCCATATATTGGCTTAAAGGAGTCAAGATGATTGGAGCTTTGCACGTTCCATCTGCCGCCTTCCTAGAAAGAATGCTGTTGCCATCCACGTTACACAAACCTAAGATGGACATTTTTTGAAGCTTGTTACCCCTAAAACCTTCTTTACAGATGGAGAAACTCAAATTATGTAATTACAGTTTTGTTTTATGAAAAATGTAGATCTGCGATACTCAAAGACATTAGCGACGTACAGGCAGGGCATAGAGGGAGGCAGTTGATGCTTTTTCATGAAGAATGCTGAACAGTAGCTTGTACATTCCAGCTGCTGAAGCATCTCCAAGCCTCTGAACCACTACGTCTATGCATATCTGTGAAAATTGAAGGGAAAGTGTGGTAAGTCCGAGTGATTGCTAACCTAGCAGCAAATAAATGATATCTACCTTGAAAAATAAGGCACAAACAGATATTAACAGAGTACTAAAAGATAAAGCTCTTGCCTCAGCAATTTTCAATTTTGATCATGTTACCGGAAAAAAAAAAGATAAATTTCATCAAGAGAAAAACTCCACGATGGCTTCTTGTACATCCTTTATACATGAAACAAGTTGCATAAGTGTACTAAACTAACATTTTTATACCTTAGCCTTGTACTTCTCCTCCTGGGAAACAACAGTGAAAAGGAGCTCCCTTCCAGGCCGAGTCACAACATACATGACCACCTGAGACAGCCAAAAGGGAAGATCTTACTCCACTTCAATGAGGGGCGTCACATCAATAATATTGGTTTAATGAACTGCAAATTTCCTTCTCCATTTTCCATTCTGATGCAGGATAGAAGGAAACACTAAATTTTCTCGTTTCTTTTTCCCTCTAGGGGCGGGCGCAAGAATAGATGAAGCGCTATATTATAACTGTAACAAAACCGTTATTTCAGCATGCTTTTGCCTCCCCACAAAAATAAATAGAGCAAACCTTGCGCAAGGTTTCGCAGACAGCAACCACAATCCATGTTGGCCACAGAGCAATAGCAGTTAAGTTCATGAATGAAACAAAGGGTGTAGAGCATAGAGCTACTGAAATCCCAGCAACAGTAAGGATCCGACCCTACAAATACATAAGCAGCATAATATCAAGGAATTCAAGATTCTAGCATGATATATATCGGTCAAAGCATAACAAATAAAATACCAACAATTTCATGAATAATGCCAATAGTGAAGTCTCAACTACAAAGAAAACTGTAACATGAATAAACACATGTAAAATACAAAGCTACCAGAACTGTAATGTGAGGTGCGACCAAAATACCTAAAACAATACTTCATAAATTTGCAAAACCTCAATGAGGGAACTCAACACTGATGCTACAAATTGCAAAAGCCAAAAGGAGGGAAAACGTTCACAGTTTGCCTGAGAAGTGATTAAGATCGTGATTTAATACAGCAAATGTTAACTTGAGCCAATTTGACAAGATAATATTCTTGATCCAAGACTGAAGTTACTGGCTGGTTTGCAAGGATTTGTTTATTTTCTTGATCCTGTATAATTTAACACACACACACACACACACACACATATAGATATATATATATATATATATATATATATATATATATATATATATATATATATATATATATATATATATATATCCGTCCAAAATGAACTGAATAAAGTATGCAATACAGTATTTACATTAATCCTAAAAGCAGAGTTTTCCTTAATATGTATTAATTGATTTACACGGAGGAAATAGTCATTTCCAGCTATTTGCGTTCTCGATATTGCGCACTCAACCCTTATTCCCGTTATGCGAGGTAAACTCTTTTGTCTTCACTGCATCCTATCGAGTCATATACTATGATACCCATGAAACCATATTTTACTTGATCGACTCTCTTGATGTCCTTTTTCGTCCCTTTTCTTTCCCTTTTAGTATTAGTTTCTCCTAAACCCTCACCATAACTAACCAGTGCACTCAAAGGGCGTATCAAATAATCCCATATATCAAGCATGATTCTCTAATTTTCTCACCGATGGATATCAAACTAACCATTGTGAAACATCATATTAAGCAATGAAAACATTGCATGGTTGAAAAATAATAGATGAAGGAGAGCCATGCAATCAGTTTGGTAGTATCCAATTGAAAAACCTTCTCATGTTCAAAGTTTCAACAAAACCGCACAGGAAAAATCACTTGATAGCATTTATGAAATGCCATGCCTAGGCCTTGTTTTTTTTTAAATTAATGATCCAATCATTTCAATCATCAAAATAATCATAGTAAATGGTATTTAAGTCTTATTCATTATAGAGCTTAATCATTTAGGGACACTAATTTGTGTGTTAAACAACAATTACAAGAGTGTGCAGGTAGAAACTATTTTGGCTGTCATGTCATACCGTTAAAGTTAGTTGTCCGGCAAGGATAAAAATAGCAATAAAGCTATTGATTTGAGCAAACAACTTTCTTCTTCCCACAGGGCTTGTAACAGTTGAAGCAATAATGGTGACTTTCTGCAAGGATAACCAAGAAAACATCTGATCAACGAGGTTGCGCCCAAACTTAACAATAAAGGGGGAAAGAAAGAAAATGGAAAAGATGGGAAGCAGGAGATACTCAACAAGGAGCAACAGCACCAGAAAACCTGTCTGAAGCTTTTCTTTTTTACTTTGAGACGCAAAAAAAAGATGGAAAAAGCATCCTCTAAAGAAGACAATGGGGAAAAGGGTCACAAACAAAAAGCACCTGGAAGTAAAAGAAGGAGGATACTACTGCACTCAGCCACAGAAAAAGCGCAACATGCAACAGATACGTTGATGACAGTATGAGACGAAGTCCATCTAAGATAGCCCACAGCTGATTCTTTGCTGTTGCAGAGGGTGATTTAGGGGAAGAGCCTCTGGCAGAAGATTCAAGTTGAGCTTCTTCACCAGCCGCACTCACGTCGGCTTTTCTAAGAAGACAAAAAGAAAGAAAAAGAAAACACACCAAAAAAGATTAAGCTTAATTATAAGTCCACACTAGTCTTCTTAAGGTCTCTGCCCAGCCTTTAGCCAAAAGTTGTTTCAAATATCTAGTCTATTTTACAAAAAGGGAAAGTTTTACTTCAAAAGATATTTTCCCCTTCTAGTAATTTTAAAGAGCTTTTCATAAAAATTGTCTCAATTTATTCAAGAAACAACAGACTGGATTACTCGCTCTCTTCTATGGTCTTCCATAAGAAAATAGTGCTTTAGCATATAAAAGATGCAGTAAACTGTGTGCACCAAAAAGGTCCATTTCAAAATTTTCTTGAATGGTCAAATGGACAAGAGGAGCCTTGGTGCAACGCTAAAAGTCAACTATATGACTTTGTTCACAGGTTTAAGTGCTAGAGCAACCTTAGAAATGTAAGGTAACACTGGGTGAAGGCTCAAAGTTGTCTGCTACTTAACCAAAACTGATATATGTGGGATTTGTATGCCTCCAGCTGCCTTCTCTTTCTCCATTAAAATGAACATTCTGGAATAGCTATTCGTGTCCAAGCAGGCTGCTCAGGGGCCAAGATCATCAGGTTTGCTGGATCAGTGAACTGGATGTGCCAAAAGCATAACCAAGAAAAATAACAAGCTGGTGTGTGATTAACATTTTCCTATGATATCCTTAGACTGAAAGACACCAGACCGTTTTCTTTTTGTCTTTCCATGTTGATAAAAGAATCTAGCAAAGCTGGTCAAACGATCCAAGAAATTTTGGTGTTCTATGTTCTGCAAAAGTAAGGGGATAAGAGTTGGGGGGAGAGAGAGAGAGAGAGAGAGAGAGAGAGAGAGAGAGAGAGAGAGAGAGAGAGAGAGAGAGAGAGCAAATGGTACCTTAAGGGAGATTGTTCTTCAGGAAGATTACTAACATCTTTAGCGATTCCTTTTGCAAACTGCGCAGCAAGTTCCAACAGAAGAGCAGAAAAAAGAAGTAAATCTGCAAAAAAAACAGACCTATCAAGCAAACCAGCTATCATAAGAGAGAAGCGAAGAGAGTACGATATGGAGAAGTAAAATCAAAATACAGTGAGACGATGCTTCAAAAATAGGAGCACATGCATACATGGTCCTAACCAAGCCATTCCATTGGCAAATAGTGAACCAAAAAGTTGTCCAAATGTAGCCCCTGCACCAATAAATCCAAACAATCTTGAACCTGACTGAACACAAGATTCAGTTAGTGATATATATTAACTTAAACCAACGATTAAAGATGCAGAAACAAGGATGATTAGTATAAGTTCATGTCACCGGGACTTGATATTTGTTAGCATGTTGTTTAGCTTCTTCTTCTTTTTTTTTTATATAGAGTTACCTAACAGAGTAAAAGTACTAAAGCTGATAAGCATAGAATGCATACCTCATTGTCCATCACATCAATTACTCTGGCCCAGGTTGAAGATATAGTAATAAGATTAAGCAAAGCAACCTGCAGAAGAAAAGAATTAAGATAATTTTGCTTCGGCCACAAGAGCATACTTCACTATATCCTTGACAGTCGTACATTGCGGTATTGTTCAAAGAAAGGAAGCACTATTACCCAAAGAAATAGGCTTATTCGGACAGATATGTAAAACCATCCATGGCTGGCCCATCCATCGGCAGGTGGGGGAGTGGCTTGACTGACTTGAACCTTCAGTTCCTCGTTCAAGCCAGATGACATATGAAGCAATCCCTATCAAATCATTCTCCAAAATGATATGCCGTAATCGGTAATTGACAGCCATCACCCAAAATGGGAGCTTTTTCAACACTAAATTCTAACCTTGAAAGTAGGAAGTGAGTACCCAGGCGTAGACAAGAGCCATAGAATGAAGAATAGAACCAGGGACAAACTGAAAAATCTGTGGATGATAACTAAGGCCTGAACATTAAAGCACCAGCAATTACTCAATTTTCACTAATCCAGTCAAACACACCTCCAAGAATTTATACACTTCAAATAAAACAGCCAAATACTTCCTCTTCATAATACGCAAAATTTGTACATCCTAAACTAAACAATAACGAAAACAGTTATACCTTAGCTTTGGAAAGATTAGGCATAGAGAAAATGAGAGTGGAGAGAGGTGCAGCTATCAATGTGAGCACTAAAGAACCAGCAAAAAGCCCCGGCAAATTCCCTAGTCCTAATGATATAGCACCTTCATCACGCAAAGGAAGCACCACAAAATACGCACTCAAAATCTGCACAAAGAAAAAGAAAAAAATACTGCACTGTTACAAATTCAACAAAACTAAAAGCAATCACCAAAACTTATATAAGAAAAAACTTTCAATTGATAGCGATAGAGTAAAAATTCATACGCAGAAGAAAGTGGAGGTGGAATAGAAGAGCGCGGAGGTCTCATGTGGATGAACTTTGACAAACCATGACATGAATTCTTCCACACGATGTTTCCCTACCATCTCCAACGGCTTCATCGTGTTCTTTGCGTCCTTCTTCCTTTTTCCTTTTAGCTTTGCATTTGGGAAATGTGAATTGGTAACAGGCAGGTGGGAAAAGATGGAAAATGGAGGGAATCGGGAAGCAATTTTGAAGATGAAAATGATATCGCTGATCAGAGATCGGAATTTCCGGGAACTGAGAATTCGATGTTGGAAGCGGTGATCAGTCCGGCGAGGATAATGTAAGCCGGTTAACAGGATCGGCCGGGCTCAATCTCTACCGTCTTTGCACAAAAATAAGTTGACCTGACCTTCGGCGAAAATGAAACGCAGATTTCAAAATGAGAGAAAAATGTTTATATGCTCTACTGTATTAGGAGTATATTTGTTAACATTATGTTGAAGTAAAAGGTGATATATCTCAACCCGATGTTATTACCGTACTAATCTTAAGAAGCATGTGTAGAAGATTCACCGTCTAAGCCCCAAGAAGCATGTGTAAAAGATACAGATCAGGAGCTCCACCATCCCAACTCCAAGAAGCATGTGTGGAAGATGCCACCGCGTAGAAGATGAAAATCAGGAGCCCACCGGTCTCTTAGATTGTATTAGATCTTACGCAGTGGCCCACACAAATTGTCCCCTGCAAAGCAGAGGAACACTCATGCTGTGCGTGTCCCTGGAATCGAGCTCTTGATCTCTTGGAGGAAATCCTAACCCGAGTACCAACTGGACTATGCTCTAAAGCATTTGTTAACATTATATAACATCATACTATACGATTTAATATTCTGGTAAGGTTATTGTGTTGTGACTTTGAGGTCGGTGGTTCGAGTTCCGAAAACAGTCTCATACACAAAGTATAGAGTAAGCCTACAAATCTGACCCATTCTCGAACACTGCACAAACGTGGGAGAACGCCCTTTTTTATACTATTTTAATAATTATAACACAATACCACTTAACGTATAAACAATAAAATAGAGCAAATAATAGACAATCATCTTTCAATAGAATAAATTATTAGTATATATAGTTTAAAATGGTGGTTGTTTTAATTTTGGCAACGCGTTTTCTTAAATAAAGTGATTGCTTTTTATATAATAGTGGGTTATTGTTAATATGAAGAAGAAAAATACAAGTTAGAAGTGTGATTTTTATTAGGAATTACGAAAAACCACACAAATACATGACTATAAATCATGAAAACAAACAAAGTTAGGTCTAAGGCACAACCATCGTACATACTTTGATCCTAGTATGAATCAAAAATCGTTTGGCGCTTCCAGGGCATGGTTTAGTTCGTATTCGAATGGAGAAATTGCTCCAAGAAAGGTCGTAGGTTTAAACCGGAACAGGTGCAGCGTAGGTGCAATCTGCTATCTGAGTCGGTAATGGCTATACCATCGTATCTGACCTAATTAGGTTAAATGGTTGCTGGCTCAGTTTGCAGTAAACATCTTATATGGATTCTGACAATGTTGTAACTTCTGATTTGCATACTCTACGCAGTTTCATAAGACTAGTGCAGTAAAGATCTCTGAGGTTAGAGATTTAAGCCACCAGTAATATTCGAACCACCAATTGCAGATCGCGTAAATAGCTTAGCAAACTGGCACTTCTCAGTGGATTATACTCGTAGTACTAACCTTTTTCTGGTCATGAGTTAACTTTCCATTTCTTGAGTTTGGGTTCAGATCTATTAAAGTGAACGGTGAGCCAAAATATTAAAACCTCCAATCACCTGTCGATACGTGTATAAACTGGTCAGCGGTTTAATTTTTTTTTTAAAAAACAGTTTGTATACGTAACAGCGTGTGATTAAAGACCTCATATGTATCTGAACAGCTTTAGTTTGTGCTAATTTGATAACATATCTATATATAACATTAAATGATGTTGGTAGATAGTGTTTTACGAAATTCGATGAAGATTTAGAGAGAGGTACTAGGTATTGTTGTAGCTGACCAATTTGTTGCCGAATAATTCATAAAATGAAAATTTCAATTTAAAACATTGAAGAATAAATCGTTGAAAAATTTTGTGGTGAGCTAAAATAGATTGATCAAATATGCATGACAAATAATTATATTACATTCGATACAACAAATTTGCACATTTTAATTACGCATCAATGTTGTGAAATATATTACTGGAATTTTCCTAAAACTGACAAAGATCAAACTTTTACTAACAAATTTACCATAACATGTAAAACAAAAACTTAGATTACCAGTATAGTTAACAATATAGTTTTTTTCCCCTTCAAAATATTTCCTTCTCCTCACGAGGTTTACAACCTTCAAGTAAATAATAGGCCTTACATAATCTTTCTATTGTATGTTTGCACGTATTCTTAGACAATTCGTTCCCGGTGTACTAAGCTTCCTAATTTACTTAGGATCCGAAGAGGCGTCGGATCGCTTCGCAATCTGATATAGGCAGTCTTACCCTACACTTTGTACAAGAGGTTGTTTCTTCGGTTCGAACCTGTGACCTCAAGATCACAAACAACCACTTTACCATTTGTTCTAAGTACCGCCCTCTAGTCACTTCCAATACACAACATTAAATAGTTTTCTGGCATTATAATTTTATACCCCATCCCTATCATATGGTTACGAACAAATATAATTAACATATATAGGCTAAACATCAAGAGAATAGAACTGAATTATGTGACCCAGGAGGAGCCCTCCATCGTGGGGATACGATCACCTCACCGCAAGGGGGTGCGGTGACGTGTGACCGCGCGACACGTGGCAGCAGGGGGTGGTGAGGCTATATGAGGGTCACCCTCATCTAGCATCACCACCCCCTTTGCTGCCACGTGTCGCGTGGTCATAAAAGGGATGATGAAAGTTGGGGTGAGGAGATCTCATCTTCCATCGTGGCAAAGCTTAGTGACTGCATAATTTTATTTTAGTTTTCTTTAAAACCAGACAATATTAGATGAAGTCATAGTATATTGCTACACATCCAATGCTAGCTTCATAAGGAAACACTCTGGTGGTGGCAAAAGGCAAATATTGGCAGATTTACATATTAACAAAACCGAACCAAATATCAGATTTTTAAATTTACATTTGTTTAGTTAAACTTCAATTTGTTTACGGTAACAAACTTTAAATTTTGTCCAAATTCGACTTAAAATATGACTATTTAAACGAGTCAAATAGTTCACAAATAATTTGACTCATTTTAGTAAACGAACCTAATTAGGTGTCTGAATTCGGTCCGTTTAAGTAAAATTAACGAACAAACTCGAATCAAATACAAATCAAACTTGAACAGTTCACAAACTGTTCAATTCGTTTAACGGTAACAACAACTCAGATTTTGAAAATATACACAACTTTGGTAATTGACCAGTAGTCAGTTTGCTTCTTAAGCATCTATTCCCTCTATCTCAAAATATTATGTTTTTTGACTTTTCAACGTGCGTAATTGTCCCAAAAACCGTCTCTTTTCAATGTGTAATTACACATGTTGAAAATTCAAAAGAGACTATTTTTGAGATAGAGGAAGTACAAAATAAGCAACCATTAGGTTAGACTGCAGACAACTTCTTGATGCAAATCCCTCACCACCCTAGTTGGGTAATTTACGTTATGAGCTTCTAATTTTGGAATTTTCGGTTGGTTAACAAGAACTGGGTTGCTGCAGATAGATTGATAATTAAATACTACCTGCTAAGTTTTCGGATACACCAGAGGTTTGGCTATAGCAGCAGGAGAATGCCTTCTTACCAAACCCATTATCGAAGTAACTAGCACTAGAAATACAACAACAACAACATTACCCCATTGTCTTAGAGGCTCTCGCCTATGACGGGTATGGAGGATCGGATGTACGCAACCATACACATGTATTAGAAACACACAGAGGTTGTTTCTCGATGATCCATAATGAAAATTAGGTCGAGCTGTGCCGATACATTGCTACTTCACAATATAAGAAGCGCAACCAGTTTAGTGAGTCATTATACTTTATTTTATTATATTCCAAAGTCAAGAAAGAGTGTGTTGTTGACTCCATTGAAAATGAAAAATAACTAGCACTTGAAATAGCTAACAGATAATAGGCAAAGTAATCTTCTTATACGGACTACAATTTTTGAGTAGGTAGATCCGTTATTCAGGCTGAAGGCAAACTCCAGCAAAACAACTTAGGCAAGTGCATAATACACTAAAAAGATAATAATACCAGGAAGCTTCGGAGGAAGGAAAAAGAAGGCCCATGGCAAGGCAAACACCAGAAAGCATGCAGAAGTGGCTGCATCTTCTTTAGTGCTTCAGACACGCATTCATTCAAGCATATCCAAAACTAATGATGCATGAATCTGCCTTCAGCCAGATAGCATGTTCTAGCTCAGGCACGCAAATGCAAGAAGATATCTTATTGGTTTTAGGAGAGCGATAAACGCCGAAAGCGAAACACCACATCTCCTCCATTCTACTAGTCTAGTGCAAGGAGCTTTACTTACAATCATGGACACTCTTTCTCATAAACCTCGCTTGCATATTTCCAGTTGATAACCTTCCATATGTTCTTCAAGTAATCTGGCCTCACATTTTTGTACTGCAAGGGAAAAGCAAACAATATGATTACAAGATATGGAATTCTCGCTACGAGATAGCAAGCTCAGCCTTGATATTCTCTTCAGACATGATATATAACAACAACATTAACCTATTGTCTTACATGCTCTCGCTTATAACGGGGTATAGGGGAATCGGAAGTATGCAACCATGCTCATATGTTAGAAACACAGAGGTTGTTTCCCGATGATGCATAATGAAAATTGCGTCAGACTGTGCCGATTAACTGCTACTTCACAATATAATAAGCGCAGCCGATTTAATGAGTCATTTTGCTTTATTCCACCATATTACAAAGTCAAGAAAGAATGTGCCCTTGACTCTATTGAAAATGGAAATAACAATAACAAGATGCAACATAAAAGACCCACAAATTCCAAATGTACGAAGTTTCAATCCGAAGCAAATTTTGCCAAACAACAAATCCACACGAGGGCAGATCACATCAGAGAAAACATCCAACAAAACAATGTGCTGAAAAACTAACGTCAGTTTCTTTCTGTTATCCCTTCCAGAGTTTCTCAAGGACTCAATTAACAATTAATATGAAAGTGAAAAAAAACTTACAACTAGATGGTAATCGAAAATAACTGAAAATAATGTCCTTACCGGTACAACCATTGCCAACAGGAAAAATGTAGTCTATCAAATCAAGGAAGAAAGAAATAACCTGCAGGTAATATGCGTGTTCCCAAACATCAATACCAAGCAGCGGAGCTAAACTGGATCCTTTTGTGACAAGTGGGTCCTGCAAGGTAGGATTGACAGCTCATGATTATGACTAAGAATATTGTGTCCCAGCATCACCACCGCACACTGTTGTATCAGTTTCAAACTAGCATGGGCTTTGCATCTTAAACATATAACCATCTCAGCTCAAGTTACAACAATACTCAAGCCTTTTTCTACTATGTGGGATCACCGATGTGGATCAATCATTTCTCTCTCTCTTTATTCATTTTATTTTTTTTTCGTTTTTCTTTTGTTCTGATTTTTTTTGAGTCATAACGTAAATCATACCCTCCTTGTGTGTCTCCTAATACTTATACATAATATGTGTCTTTAGAATACACATATTTCAAAATTATCATGACATATCAACTATAATCCAGGCCTAAAAACCTAAAATTTTCACTTAAATGTTACATTCTCTACACGACATCAGCTACATAAATCAATTGTCTCCACTATGCTCTATCAGTGATTATATGTTTCCCGATTATTATATAAGTCATGTCATTCCTTATTGTCTTTCTCCATGTCTTTTTTAGTTTTCCTCTCCCAGGTTTAACATGTATCTCATTCATTGTCTCCCACTGCCTCACAGATGCATCTTTCGAACGCCTTCGCACATGTCCATACTATCTTAACATTGACTCCTTCATCTTCTCATTTATAGGAGCCACCACAACCTTTTTCCTTTCATTTCGTATTTTATCCTTCTTTATATGTCAACACATCCATCTTGATGTTATCATTTCTGCCACTAGCATTATTTGTTCATGCCCATAATTGACTGCCCAATATTCACACTCTCATAACAGTGTGGGTATCAATGTAGCCTAATTCTGATGGCAAAATGTTCATCACGTGCATATATTTCCGGAACAAAATAAGAAACCATTGAGATTGTCTATTAAGTGGCTAAATCATTTCTTCTCAGTTTTCCTATTTACAATCATGTTACAAAGTTCATAATATAGGGAAATAGAATATGCATGCATATAGTTCCTCGTCTATAAGAGATGATTAAAATCTTATAATTACCACACAGAATCCTTTTTCCCAATTTCAGATCCAATATAATCCAGGCAAACTTCAATTAAAAGGTTTCAGAAAAAGAAAAAGGAACTTAGCCAAGGAGAAAGGAGTCCGGAGGAGGGGGGCATTAGAGAATAAAAAGGAGGATTATGAAGAAACTATGGATTTATGAGTTGATCATAGATTGATACCAAGTTCCAAGCTTAAATACTCGAGCAACCAGCACTATCCAAAAGAGTAGCTGGCGAGAAACTGAATAGCTATCAAGAACATAAAAACGCAGCAGAAGTTACTAACTATAATTCCTAGCATAATCCATCGCCCTTAAAAAATCAGTCAAGCACCATAAGGGACGAATAAAATAAACCAGGGGGTAAACAAACAACTCAATGTTAGTGGATTCTAAGAACCATAAAGTTGCAAAGGATGAACAAGAAAGATAGACCTGATTTGCGGTGGTCTCAACCACAAGGCGTTTTAGCTCTTTGTCCACACCAAGCCACTGTCAAATTAGCAGCAGTCCCTCTTTGAGCAGACGTACATAGCAAAATTTTCAGACAACAGACCTGCTTGAAGAGACATGTAAAACTTACCACCCATCCAGATCCCTGTAAGGCAGCACCTTCAGCATTCATCTTTTGTATCAAAGCTTCCAAGGAACCAAAATGATTGTCAATAGCCCAGCCTAACGAACCCTTTGGAGGCTCACCACCACCTTCCTGCAATTAGATTGTAATTGTTTGTAATGCAATTAAGCAACAAAAACAAAAGCAAACAACTCTAGCCGAGAAAGTGAACTCACACGAACAGGGGCAAGATTCTTCCAGAAAACAGAGTGGTTAATGTGACCTGCTCAATAACATTAAACCTGTTATAATAAGTGAGATATGGTAGTAGCACCAAAGGAATAATCTAGTAAACAAGATGCATAAAGCACATGCACACTGATTAACACAGTAACATTACATTAATATTCTCTTATTACTCAAGAAAGCTACTGATTATCCAAATTTAAATAGTAGCAAATATTTTTAGCTCGTAATAATCTCTAAACAATAAGAAAGGAAAAAAAACAGTACGTCTTTTTCTTCATAGAAAGAAATGAAAGTATCATGAGTACAGAGATAAGCAGCTACTTAAATAAGTCAAAAAAGATAAAGAACAAAAATCCAATTTTCTAGTCAATTGAACCGATACCTCCGCCGTTAAACTTGATGGCGCTATGCAATTTGACGACAGTCGGAGCATCGCCTTTGTTGACGGCATCGTCAAGCTGTTCAAGAGCCTTATTGTAATTGGTGACGTAAGCCTGGTGATGCTTCTGGTGGTGGAGCTGCATAATATCCCCGCTAATAGCAGGCTCCAAAGCGCCATAATCGTAGGGAAGGTCCGGCATAATAGAGGTTTGCAAGCCCCGAAGCTGCTGACGGAACATTGATGCCTGCCCGACGGTGGCATTTCGGCCAAATAGGATTCGTAAAGCCATCAATTTGGTCGGATTCAGATGAGACAGAGAGATCGAGAGCCGCCGCTGTGGATGATCGGCAAAATTTGGTCGGACTGAAATTTCCTTTTTCCCTTTATCTTTTGAATAGATTATAGACGGACTTTTCTAAATTTTGTGTTTTTGTTGTTATTTTAAGGAAGAAATAGGAAATGCTCCTGGCTTCTTTTAGGAATTTTCATTCTAATGAATAGGTGTCAACTAACCGAACCAAATCGAACCGAATATTATGTTTTCGAATTCGAATTCGTTTTGTTAAACGAACTATTTGGTTTGGTTTGTTTAACAAAAAACTTTAAAATTAGTTCGAGTTTCGGCTTGATAAACTTATAACTGTTTAAACGAGCCGAATAATTCGCAAACAGTTTAGCTCGTTTAGCTAAACGAACCCGAATAACGTTTCTAATTTGACTCGTTAACAAATAATCATCGAAAAAGACGAACCGAACACGAACCAAATTCAAACAGTTCGTGAACTGTTCGATTCGTTCAACAGCTCTACTCATTGGGGTATGTTTAAGATACCACTATACTGATTTTAATATTTTATAATCTGAAATTACAATAGAGGTTGGATCCATGTTTGCTGACTTAATAAAGTTGGTGTACTAAATTATCATTATATATATTATGAAATATTCGACATGATGTTTATTTTATTCAATTCAATATCTTCTTTAATTTACGATAATCTATTTTTACAAATTGTGCCACTATTTTATTCTGACGTTATTCTTTTGAGCAAGGTAAAAAATATGAGAAAGAAAAAAATGAGTTAGAACTTCATTTGGATTTATGTTTTCATTATAATTTTCAATTAGAATTGCCTCCAAACAATACCTCAGAGCATTGCAATTCACTCTTATATTATAACGTAAAAATAGTAATGCAAATTACATGAATTAATGAGTAAAAAAAAGAGAAGGTGCATTTTTACACCTTCATTCTTTCATCTAATTAGTTCACGCCATTCACTTTATCGCTTTAACAGTACAATTTCACGACGAAAAACTTTATCCTAACTAATTTGGTGAATGTATAATCAAATTTAACTTAACCATGAGTTATGCACTTTCATGTTTGAGTTATTTAAGAAAATCTTAGCATTTGAAACCAGAATTTTAATAATGATTATATAAAAGTACTAAAAAGAAATTCAATTTCAACTTTGCTTTCTTACGTTTTCTCATCATAAGAAAAAAAATTCAGAAAATAATGATATTATTTGTTAATAGAAGGTGCAATGTAAAGATTATTCTGTTATAGGAAATCAGACTATTTTGTTCGTCAGTTTAAGTTTGTATAATTGCAAAGCGTAAAGTAAAATGGTTCAATTTGTTGATTTTAGAAATATCTTTTTCAACAATCAACCTATCATCAAGATATAGTAAAAGAATGATAAATTCACCATCAGAGAATCTCTATATAAAAACACAATGATCGGTCTTTGTCATCTTGTAACCATGTTTAATCATCACTGAAATGAAGTTTTGGTACTATAGTCTCGGTACTTACTTCAAACCATAGAGACTCTGTCAATTTGGAAACATAGTCTTCTTTACCATTCTCTTGAAAACCTTTTGGTTGCTCCGTATGAATCTCGTCATGTAGATCATGATGAAGGAAAATTGTCTTCACATTCATTTGCTCAACTTCTAAATTATGGCTATCAGCTAGCGAGCACAACCTAAATAGCAGGTTTTTTTCAACAATTTTTTACTCGTTGGCAACTTCACCAATTCAAAGGTTCGATTCTCACAAAGGGATTGCATTTCATCCTCCATGGCATCCACCCATTCCTTTTTGTTTTCATCTTCCAAAACTTCTTAAAAACTTTCGGGTTCCCCACCATCAGCAAGAAACACATACTCGTTTGTGGGTTATCAAACAAAATGTCTTCTATCACAGGTAGACCGTCTCAACTCATTAGAAAAAATAGAATGCTCAACTATCTCATCTTCATGATAGATTTCAGTCTCAAAACTTGTTTCACTGGATTCAACCTTGACAAGATCATTAGAATTTAAAGGATAATCAATATGTAAATCCGTACATTGATTTTTCGCCTCCAAAACCAACGTCTGATACCACTTTCTTGGGAGGAAACTATGATGCAACAAAAATTTAAAACAATCTCTCTCGAAATTCCAACAACTTAGAGACAGAATAAAACCAAACACATCTAATCCACAAAAAAATTCCTAGCATGAAAAAACTCCTAAATTAAGAGTAAAAAACCATATGACCTTTGGGTCACTTAAGCAATCTCCATTATAATCATAATTGGGTACAAAAAGTCGCTCGAGACACAATTAAAGGAATACATCATCATCAATATCAAACAATCAATCTTAGAATACAAGAAGATACCATAGAAAAATCAAGAAAAACTTAAACAAAGTTCTCTAAAAAAAGTACATAAAAAAACCAGTTTGGATTCGATCTCACCGGACAAACATAGAAGACACTAAATCTAATCTTCACCGTTCAAAATATACATGGACAACTTGTCCAAATTTCGCGATGATCCAACAGCGGAATTTGGCACAAGCTTGTTTTTTCCGTTGGACTACTCTATACCAACGAAAATTCCTTTCTCTTTCTATATTGTCTCATTCCCTTCTCTCTTACCCTTTCACACTCTCGAGGTCATATTTGACCTAGGATACCACCAATAGCTCAACAGATTCATTAACTTAAATTTCATTAAGTTAACATACCGCTATAAAATAGGAGGGATAATCCAACAATGCGATCCTGGAAGGTCGAGGTAGTCTTCGATGATCATATTTACATTCCTACATCATTCTCGTTTTAATTGACGTATAATCATTTGACGCGTCAATGTATAATTTCAAATTAAACACGGTTGGTCCTTTCTTGGACAAGTCGAAATCAAAGATAGTGCAAGGGCATGAAGTTATAGCTTGCCCTGCAACTTGCCATTTTTGCATTTGTGGATTATTGTAGCGCCCCGCTCCCGAACCCTACATTGGAAACGGTGCACCCGCCGTAGTCTGCAACAAGAACTACAAAGCGTCGTTCAATTCCCTTACACGTCAGCAGTGACGTAGAAAAATCTCGCAGCGGAAACGAAATAAATAAAATAAATATTCATTTTATTCCAACATTACAATCCCAACATCAATAAGTACCACGTCTAAGTTCGTTAATACATTTCAACATAAAGAAATAAACGCCAAAGTAGACATCTTCTTGCTCTAACTACCCCACTGCCCGAACTCAGCTCCGTCTTCTATGTACATGTAGTCGTACCCTTGCTCTCCTGGGGGAAAAATAAAGGGGTGAGTGATATAGAAATATCACCCAGTAGGTTCCCACCTCTTTCCGAACAATTTCATATATGGCAACAAATAGCATGTAATTCACATACACACATGAATAACTGAATAAGTAAATAAAAGCACAGCACAACAGTTATGCAATGTCATGATGCATGCTTGTGGCACACGCAACGATATCTCAACATCCGAATGCCTGTCTCTCTATTGTGCAATGCATGAACCTCGAGGTAATTCTACCACACGCCTCGTCAGGCCACACGCCCCGTCGGGCCACACGCCTCATAGGGCCACACGCCTCATAGGGCAACACGCCTCGTAGGGCAACACGCCTCGTAGGGCCACACGCCTCTTAGGGCAACACGCCTCTTAGGGCAACACGCCTCGTAGGGCCACACGCCTCATAGGGCCACATGTCCCGTAGGACAATGCATGTGCCATGAAATGCAATGTGATATGCCGCACAACACATTTTTCGTTCTCTCCCTCTTTACTCCTTCCTCATTTTTTATTTTTTTTTGCATTTCTTCTCAATTTCCTTGTAACAATAATTTTCTCTTATTTATTGACCTCTCTTTAAAAATTTATTGATTAATTTATTCATTGATGAAGCTACTTAATTTGATTCTCCAAATTATCCTCAAATATGTATTAAGTAATTGATTTGATATATACTGATATATTTATTTATTTCTTTTATATTGTAATCGGTAACCAATTTAGTTGATACATTAGAAAATAAATGTAATTATTTTATATTATTTTTTTTCCATTCTGAACGTCCCACAAACAAATGCCCTATAATTTTTTATTGTTTATTTGTTTTCAAACACAGTTTTTTTTAACCGAATTCAGTTTTTTTTATATAAGAAACTTGTTTTATATATATATATATATATATTTAAACCCAAACCAATTTTTTTTATACACAGCCACCAGTCCAACGCCCCCTTTCAGCCTTTTCTTTTTCTTTTTCTGCTGTCAGCCCTAAAGGGCCCTTTCCTCTGTTTCTGGGTCAAGAATCTCCCAGCCAGCCCCCTTTTCTTTCTAGCCCAAAACCTCTTCAACTCTCTTCTTTTACCTCCTCAACTCAAACTAACCCAAATAATCTTTATTTTTAATTCTAACTTTAATCAAATTTCAACTTCTTTAATTAAACTCCAAAAATTAAGATACACTTTCATATATGAAACAAACAGCCGAAATATATTCTTTTAATTTTTCTTTAAAATTTATTTCTTCCCTACATAACTCTAATGATAACATATGTAATATACAAAATTCTTCTAAAACTCATTTATACAATTCTAATACATAATATATACTTCAAACAGTTTATATAAGCAATAAACATACACAAAACATTTTGATTCAATAAATGAAGCAACTAAAGCATATAACACATGATATATCTCCAATTTCATTATAACAAATAGAATAAACTAGAAGTAAAGAAAACATATAGCAAATAACAAATATATGAAATTGACTCAAAAAGAAAGGGCCACCTACCTCTTTGTTGTAAGTATATGTTGGTTGTGGTGGTGTGATGGTGTTGAAAATAATATGGCATTCTTCTTCTCTTTTCTTCTTCTTTCTTTTTCCTCTATTCCTCTCAGCACTTTTTCTTTTCCTTCTCTTGCCCAAAAACCCACGGCACTCCTCTTTTTTTTTTTTTGTTTGGCCGATTAGGCCTTTTAATTTAGTGTAGTGGAGAGTTTTCTTAATCTTTTGAGTGTCTTAGAAATAAAGGCTCATTAGTGAGGTTAATAAATATTAGAGATAAGAGTATGGGGGTTACATAATTAATTCACTTAATCCCCATATTATCTTTTTTTTCCGGTTTGTAACAATTATCCCTGTCGAAAGTTTGATTGGCTGGCTGGAATTCATGATTTCTTCAATGGGAGTTGTTTTCCATCTCAATCAATCTATTTAGATTGATATAGAGTAGCACGTACAAAAAAGACTATCACATGCACTATATTGCAAAACGTAGACTTTCATATTTTGACTTAGCAACTACGTTTGTCATTTTACATGTTTGACAAATAAATAAGAGTGATACCACAAGAACAACAACATTACTTCATTGCCTTAAAAGCTCCCGTCTATGGCGGGGTACATGGGATCGGATGTACATAACTATATTCATGTGTTAGAAACACACAGAGGTTGTTTCTCGATGACCCATAATGAAAATTGCATCAAGCTTTGTCTCTCAACTGCTACTTCACAATATAAGAAGCGCAGCCAATTTAATGAGTCAATTTGCTTTACTCCATCATATTCTAAAGTCAAAGGAAGAGTGTGTCTTGACTCCATTGGAAATAGAAATTAAATAATAGAAATATAAAATAAAGGCAAAGCATGAACTAGACTGCAACAACAACAATATTACTCCATTGCTTTAGAGGCTCCCGTCTATGGCGAGGTATAGGGGGTCAGATGCACGCAACCATACCATGTGTTAGAAATATACAGAGATGTTTACCGATGACTCATAATAAAAATTTCGTCAAACTGTGTCGATCAAATCTTGATACGACAACGACAACATTACCCTATTGCCTTAGAGGCTCCTGCCTATGGCAGGATATGAGAGAGTCACATGTATGCAACCATACTCATGTGTTAGAAACACACAGAGATTGTTTCCCGTTGACCCATAATGAAAATTGCGTCAAGCTGTGTCGATCAACTGCTACTTCACAATATAAAAAGCGCAACCAATTTAGTGAGTCATTTTGCTTTATTTTCATCATATTTGAAAGCCAAGGAAGAAAGTGTTCTTCACTCCATTGCAAATGATAACAAAATCATATGTTAATTAACACCTCAACTTAAACTTGGCAGTGAGTAAATACTTACATATACAACTTATGATATTTATGGCATAGCTTTCATTCCAAATTTAGCTTGCCAATCCAATAAAGATGAAAAAGTGAAAATCTTTTCGTAGCCCTACTACCAAATCCTTCACAATATATATAAAAAATAGGCCTAAGCGGGTGCAACCTTGCCACCACAGCCCTAGAACCACAATCTTTCACCCTCTTAGCCTTTGCTACATGCAAGTACATACAATTATTTTTTCCCTCTTCTTACATATAATCCTTTCACATTGATATATGCACCATTAAACAATGCATTTGATCCTCTGTGAATGATGTATTAAAGGGTGTAAATGATGTCCTAAAATTGGTTGCCTTCAAATGTTTGGCCAAATTGCCAATTAGGTGGTGCAACATTGTTGCTTGTGAGGGTTCTTCCATCACTAGTGGTCACTTGGAAAGACAGACTCTGGCCATTGAGGTATGAATTGCTTTGCCAATTTTGCCCCCAGTTCCTTGACAAGGGCACCCACCCTGTCCTTGAGCCCTTGACCGAAATTGAATGGACATCTCCAGCACCTCCAACGTTGGTGACTAGGACCAGATTGAAGTAGGAGTGTCCATTTATTGTGAACCTAATGCCTCCCTTCTTCTTACATGGCACCCTGTATATTTAACAACCACAAAAACATATCAACAAGTCATCCAATAAAAACTGGTCCTTCAAGGAATCTCTTATATGTTTATATGTTGCACACACATTAGTTAAAAATCCCATCTATATTTTGGAAGAAATTATGGTTGGGTCATCCTTCTTACGAAAATGTTAAACAGGGATAGTATTGTAATTTCACCTCAGCGCTAGCGTGTAATTTAACATCCCGGCTTAGTATCTCAAAAGGGCAATGTTATCCGCATGACATATCTCAATGGTTCCAGATAGGGGGTTTCGAAAAGAACGTCAGGAGTTCGAAACTTGCCAAATGCAAGAATGTTTGAACCCCTTCAGGCTAGATGCATAGTGTAGGGGCACTATTGGCCCGTGGAATGACCTGATAGGCTGACAGGCCAGCCCGTCGGTTGTTCCTTCAGTGCCAATAGGTTCCTTGTGTTGTCTCTGTGCTATGACAAACTTCTACTAGTGAGGATAGGCTGACAGGCCAGCCCGTCGGTTGTTCCTTCAGTGCCAATAGGTTCCTTGTGTTGTCTCTGTGCTATGACAAACTTCTACTAGTGAGGTTTAGGAACCTGATTTACATCACTACACACCCTTTAAGACCAAGGGTGACATGGACCCTTACTGGTTGAGTTTCAGACTTTTTTTTTCAAAAGGGCAATGTTGATAAAGTTACATAAGTACTATTAGACGTTCTACAAGTTACTCAAAAGTAGCTTTCCTTTTTCAATCCCAATTGTTATCTGACGTGCTGTTTTTCATTATGGGTCATCGGAAAACAACCACTGTCATTACACGTAAAATTTTTCAGTTTTACATTACATACCTCATGAAGTCAACCGGAACAATTCCAGCTCGGTACTGAGCAATTTGCAAGTAAGCAGGTTCAGCCAAATCAAAATGTTGACGAGGGAAATTGCACCAACCACCATTGTCATTAGGCAAAGCAGGATTAGGAGGGCAGAAATTCGTCGCCGTGACTGTAATCATGCCTCCTAAGCAATATTTAGGATCAGAAGAGCTACATTTAATGGCATAGCAAGCTCCACAGCTCAACCCATTGTTGAATAGAGCAGTGCTCAAAGCTGCAGTGTTAGTGCCATAGCCAGCACTATACAAGTTCCCATATCCACATGCACCCCCCATCGTGCCTGATGCGTCCCCCCCTCCATAGAATGTTGCATGTGCAGTTTGCCATCCTCCATAATCACCAAGGGTTTCTTTCATGAGAGTTGCAAAGATGAAGAAGTACAGAATTGGAAATGCTGCCATTTGGAAGATAGTTGTTGTTGAGATGGTGCGTTTGCACTTTGAGATGTTTGGTTAGTATAGAGTTTGGGGTAAGGGACACTGCTTATATAGGAAAAGTGAAGGAGGCTATTCTATTTATTACGGGACGTGACACATGTAGAATTGTAGTTCAGAATAAATGACACTTCTTGAATAGATAAATTACATGATAAGCAGGAAGATTGAACCCAACCAGTAAGGGTCCTGTCACACCCAGTCCCAAAGGTAGTGTAGGGATGTAAATCAGGTATCCAATGGCCCGTTAGCAGAAGCTTGGTCATATACACATTAGTCTGCATAAGGAGCCCCCAGCACTGCAGTCAAGCCTATAGACCAAGGAAGCTCTTATACTATGTACTTGCTGGAAAGGGGATGTCTTGCCTTTGACAAAAATTGAACCCCTGACCTCCCTTTCGAGAACTCCTGCCCGGAACCAGTTGGGCTATGTCCTGGGGACAATGATAATAAGGAATAAGTATCTTCATAGTTATCACAGCTTGAAGCAATTTTCATTATGGGTCATCGAAAAACCACCTCTGTATGTTTCTAACACATGGGTATGGTTGCGTACATCCGACCCCCCATACTCCGCCATAGACCGGGGCCTCTAAAGTAATAGGGTAATATGGGTCATCGAGAAACCACCTCCGTGTGTTTCTAACACATGGGTATGGTTGCGTACATCCGACCCCCATACTCCGTCATAGACCAGAGCCTCTAAAGTAATGGGGTAATGTTGTTGTTGTTATTGTATCTTCATAGTTTAATATATCATATATTTATTATCAGACATTTTAAGGTGGTGCATAAGTTTTAGTAGTTTTGGATAAGTAATTAGGAATGAATATGATAAGAAAGGAACATGTTTCAAGGATCAACATGGTCCTCACTATCATAAAATCCTTGTCATATAGTTATTTTAAGTGGTGGAGGAACTTTAGTAGTCATATTTACTCTGAAAATATTTTAAAATTTCTCATATATATAGATACGAGATTAAATAGTTGTAATAAATGCATAGTATGACTCATTTTCACATGGTTGTTCCTTATTAGGTAAGAATAACCAATAGCAATAGTATGTATAATAGTTATTCCTAGACCATTTTAATTAAGAATGGTCGAAAATGACTATGTATAAATGTTTTATATATGAAAAGGGTTAAGGTCTCCTCTTTCTTTGTGTTTCATCTCATGTCCCAACTTAATAGGATTATACCACATACACACATACTCTATTTTACAACAACAACAACAACAACATTAATGGAGGGGAGGGAGGGTCAGATGTAAGTAACCATATTCATGTGTTAGAAACACACAGATGTTGTTTTCTGATGATCCGTAATGAAAATTGCGTCAAGTGTATCGATCAACTGCTACTTCACAATATAAGAAGCGTAACCAATTTAGTGAATCACTGATTAAATTGGCTTAGAAAATAGACATACAAGAATTAGAAAAACTTTTCAGATATGAGAATTAGCCAAAGCCACAAAAAACCTAATATCCATTTTATTTATGAATGAAAAAAATAGGAGGTAATGTAACAAGTAGGAAGATGCACATGTATTGGTTCCAAGTTGAGGTACCAATTGCTAATCTTATAGGGCCTACATTCACATGCAATTGCTAAGTGTTCCTTTCTTCAGATTTCACGCTTCATTATTTTTCTCTGCAATTTGATGTCAGACCATAGTTTTTGCTTTCTCCTCTGTTTCTTCCAGAAAGGTAATGTATTCTATGTCGTAAATGGTAGTTTTTTGGGGTTAAAATGTATATATTTACATAAGGATCAAAAATCGATGAAGTCATTACATGTACATCGGATATACTCGGGATGTGGGACATACAATCAATGAGGCTAGCTATTTTCGTAAGTGAGTCTAATTACAAAAATAGTGAGTCTATGCACAACATCCTGGATTATAGGAACTTGATCTTCAAAAAAATTTCAATTCTTTGCTTGCCAAAGGTGGTAGATCGCGGATGCAAACATGGCCTTGGTGAATTTTGCACGATCGCATTTCTTGCGGAGATGGTTCCGGCACCAAACCAGCATTGCGCTAAGGGTGGAGAATTGGGTCGAAATGCCAAGAGATGGGAGGATAGAATCTCAAATTTGCCGTGCAAAGGGACATCCGAAAAATAAATGATTGATGGATTCCAAAGAAGATCCACGTATAGGGCAAGTCAGGAGCAAAAAATCTGAGATTATCTCTTGTGGAGAGACACTTCCAAACCGCTAGCCAAAGAGTGAAGGAATGTTTGGGGGCAATGGACTTAGCCTAAACCATGTTGGTCCATCTCACCTTGGGGCCTTTTTGCCTAAAAGCATCATACGCCATCCTAGTGCAAAATTTTCCAACAGTAGTCCAAGAATTAAAGGCAACCTCAGCAGCCTTCTTGGAACCGAAAGAAGTCCGAATGTAGTCTATGATATCTACCAATTTTTTTTATTAATGGAGAGAAGTTCGACTTGGCCTTAATCTCCCAGATTCCTCCCTGGAGGTCATAATAGTGATGAATCTAACGAACCCACAATGAATCCTTTTGGTTCTGTTACAATGTCATACATATATTTTGTGAACTGTTTGGAAGTATTAAGCAAGTTATTTTCAAATGTAGTTGTAAACAAGGAGCTTATGTTGGTGCTTGAACCTTATATCGGAACGAGTTTGGGTTCAGACACCTTGTGGATACCAAGTTTTAGGCATTTCACGACAGATGCTGGTTAATGGATTGATATATCTCATCTACAAAACTTCTTAAAACTAGATTGGTAGAGACTCTACGATGCAAAATATGACTTTTTTTATCCAAAAAAATTAGATAGTTTGGGCACATGCTTTTTATTTTTGGTTAAAAGTACCAGACATTGATGAGCAATTATTGTCATATGAACAGGTTCGGTGCCATAAAAGGAGTATCAAAGAGACGGCTTCTGATATTATACATATAATAATGAATTAACTAAGATAAAAATTATGGAACACACATTTATCTAAAAGATAAATTTTGCACCAATGTGTAAACCTCTCATAAATGACATATAATTGCACAAACATATCATAGTATTGAACAAACATGAGCACATGCCAAATTGGCAACTGTGTGTTATGTAATTTAATAGTTGAGACAAGAAAACAATAATAACAACCATAAGCATTGATATTATACAAATTCAGATACAGGTGTCGGCTTTTTGCCTTTTTTTTAATTATCGTGTAACTCTATTTTTACTTAGAGGAAAAAGTGAAATCTCACAACCCGAGGGTTATTAAAGTCTCAGCTTTAAAGAGCATCGTAGAGGATGTAAATCAGGAGACCAGCAGCCTTTTAGGTTGGATGAAGACTTACACAGTGACCCACACAATGTAATTTCTACAAACTAAGCCTTCGGCCTAGCAGCAGTGGAGCACATACATTGTGCGTGTTCCTAGATTCGAACTTTTAACCTCTTGGAGCAAATCTCAACCCGAATACCAACTAGACTATGTCTTACAGGCGAACTCTATTTTTACTAAACAACAGCGATGACGACAACATTACCCCATTGCTTTAGAGGCTCCTGTCTATGACGGGGTATGGGAGGTCGGATATACACAACCATACCTATGTATTATAAACACATAGAACTTGTTTATGATGAAATATATAAATACTAACCATTGATAATAAATCGGAAATCACACAGTATCTTCTGACACACTATTTTTTAATTGTAAATCTAAAATACATAGAGTGCCTGCATTTATACACTGAATTATGTCATAAGATTCCAATCATGATCTAATTTGTCCATCAGAATCATGCATGTAATCAGTTTTCGTTTAATATAATCATCTAATCGTGTAGTAATTATTGTAAAGATCATCATCAGCAATCTGAAAGTATGGACAAAAAGAAAATTTAATTTATGAAAGTTTATATATATTTTTATTAAGTGTAACGAAAGCATTATAATTTATAATGTTGCTGAAATGCTTACATTTGAAGAAGGGGCCTACCATGTTAGGGGGGCACATGCAGGTGCCGGAGATGACGGTGTTCTGTAGCCGTCGGCCATTATCATCTTGGCAGCATTCAATTCTCCATATGAAGAAAATTCAAGGGAAAATTTGCTATAAAAAAAAAGGAGCAACAAATTAAACATAGGGATTTCTTTTGTCACTTGTTTTTCTTGTTGTGTATTCATTTTTTTTTTCAAAGAAGGAACTAAAGTTAAAGATTTAGAAATTAAGACGATTAGATATACTTTAGGAAATGATAAAATATAGATATAGATGGGTAATTCTATGTATATTGAATCCATGCTGGTGTGGTTCTTAGATAATAACTTTTGTAAAGAAAGGGGAGAAAAGAATATTAATAAATTTGAAACATTAGTAAATTCATAGTTTCATGACAATAAATTAAAATTTAGCCAACAGATTGTTGAAACTTGCGCTGAATTGTGCTTCATATCCACTCAAAATCTTAGGGTAATGAATGATAGTATCTTATCCTCATATAACCTATATGTTTTTTTCAATGTAACCAATATTCTCACCATCCAAAGTAGTCAATGTGGGACAATATTCTCAACACCCACCCTCATATGGTAATGTGGGACAATATTCTCACCACCCAAAGTACCCAATGTTGGACAATATTCTCACCATCCACCCTCACATGGCAATGTGGGAAAATATTCTCACCATCCAAAGTAGCTAATGTGGGACAATATTCTCAACAACAGCCTTCACGTGGCAACATGGCTTGGTATACACACGCGTCTTAGAACCCACCCTCAATCACAAAACTTAAGTCAAGCATGAATATCTAGACTTGGGTGAGGGGAGACAATAAATAGCCAGCCATGGACCATGCAAGACATAAGTCCACATTTTAAACTGGCTCTGATAACATGTTGAAACTTGGGCTTATATGATATGAGTCACGTATCCATTTAAAACATTAAGACAATAGGTGGTGTTCATATAACTCATATATCTTTCTCAAAGCGGGAAAAACAAAATAAAATAAAATAAAACAAAAACTATGTAACTCTGCATTTCGATTGACTAAATCTTCAGACTTTGTCCTCGGTGAGTTAGGGAGATAGGAATATAAGGGCAAAGATTTGGAGAGAAAAGATTCTTTACGAAAAGTCCGGGAACATTATAAGAGTTGTTCCTTTATTTTCTTGCTAATTATTATTATTTTAATAATGAAAAGTGAGAAGGAATCATAAAGTACACAAAAATCTGACACTTCGTAATTATTACCGCCAACAAAATATTTTGTGTCCTTTTATTTAATTAAAAATCTTGAAAGATGGATGTTGAGAGTTCGAGACATTTGTGGAGAATTACATTTTTTGGGCTCCATAATGCTGTACTCGTATATATAACATGCTCTTTGTCTGAATCTATCAGGTTCCTAATTTACATTCCTGTACTTTCTGTGGAAACGGAGGTGTCAAGGATCCTTACAGGTTACGTTACAACCTTTTTATTTAATTATTCTTGTTGATATAATTTGCAAACGAATTTATTTCCCAAAGCTCCTCCTCTAAGGTTTCTTCCGGGAAGCATCACATATATGATTCATGCACTTTATCAAGAAAAAGAAATATGATTCGTACATTTTTATTATTTTCATATATTCTATACATATATATATAGAGAGCCAGAATCGGGTCACACTAGAACCAAGTTCTCTATCTCTTAGAATGGAGATATTGTTTATCTGCCTCTCACTCTCTCCATACTCTAGCGATAGTTTTTGAGGTTATTGTTATATACTACATATGGTTATTGTATTCTTTCTGAACTTTTCAGCGTGCTGGCACCACAAACGCTCTCTCAGCTGGAAAAAAGAAATATAATGGATGAATTAATTATGGCTAATTGCTTAGAAAGCACGGTGACGGCTCGTAAAGTTTATTATTGTGTTCATGCATGCAAGACTATTGGTTTTAAGAATAACATGTATTAACGTCCTCTATTTTATTGCAAAAATATGATGTAACGCCCGCATAACTTGGGCTCACGGTGTTAATATAGAACTTTTTTTTTTGGGGAAATTAGATCTTTCATTAATATATTGCAAAAGAGAATTTACAAAGTACAGCTATCGATTACAAACTGACTCTATGTATGACTATCATCACTATCAACATAATAAAGGTGATCATTAGCTAGCACTAATCTAGTTGCACGTCAAATGATTTCATCACAAACGTATCTTGGATGAGGTAGCTGAGGTAAACAACCATGGATGACTTTATTTCGCCAATGCCATATTGATGCGATAGCTTCGCGGAAAACATATCTCCACTCCAATCCATTAATACATGGAATCCAAGAGCTCTCCAGATTTTGTATAATTCACTACCGAGGACTGGACGGGTTGTGGAACCATTGAAGATCGGGTGGCCGAACAAGATGCTGCTAAATATGAGATGCCCAAGTACATTCCCTTAACACATGCAGTATGTTCTCAGATACGCCACCACATAACTTGCAACTCACGTCATCGGTTATATGGTGTATTTTGCACGTTTCTCCTACCGGGAGAGCTTCATGACAGATTTGCCACAAGAAGAAATTCAGCCTCGTAGGTCCTTTCATAGCCCAAATATTATCCCAAGAGGAGGAAGAAGGGTGGGTAGTACATGTAGATATATCATAAGCACTAGATACAGAGAACTTCCCTGATGAAGTCGCATCTAGCATGGTGGGAGTGATTGCCTCGCGGTGATCTAGAGCTGGATCTTTCAGTGCCAATCCCGCCCGGTGCAAAGAAGCCGTGCTGCAAATTTGGCGCCATAAGGATGATGCTGTAGCTTTCGGGCTGGTCTCCAACAAATCTCCATATTTGCAACGCAGCACCTGGACCCATAGAAGCTCTGGTTTTGTCAGTATTGTCCATCCCAACTTAGCAAGCATGGCTTTGTTCATATCGTGAAGGCACTTAATCCCCAAACCGCCAGTAGACTTATCTTGACAAATGATATCCCAAGATACCCAATGTGTCTTCCGATTATTCATAGTCTCGCCCCAAAAGAATCTCCGGACTATTTTCTCAATCTCTTGCACCAGACTCTTTGGAAGACTTACAGTTTGCATTGCGTATATTGGCATTAAAGAGATGACGCTACGGACCAACACATACCTTGCAGCATGAGATAGTACCTTCGTTTTCCAACCTGCTAATTTCTTATGGACCTTATCAACAATGTAGGAATAAGTTTTTCGGCCACCTCTACCATTGAGCAATGGCATACCCAAGTATGTACCAAAATCTAATGTACATTTGAGTCCCATGCGAGCTAAAGTATCGGGCATAAAATTTAAGCCAATATTTTTTGACATCAATACCTGAGATTTGGCCACACTAATGGTCTGTCCAGATTTCTGACAAAAATCACCAACGATCGTTGCCATCAAAGATGCTTGGCTCGCTGTTGCCTCCCCAAATAATAGTAGATCGTCCGCAAAAAATAAATGTGAGATACGTGGGCCTCTAGGCGACGTGTAGATGGGTTTACAGATCGTCATACGTTCAGCCTGCTGTATTTTCTGGGACAATACCTCCATGCATAATAGGAAAAGATATGGGGCAAGGGGGTCTCTTCTGCGTATACCTCTCTGCGGACAAAAAGGTGTAAGCCGCTAACCATTCCAAAGAACAGTAAGGGTGGAAGATGTAATAGTAAACATAATAAGATTAGTGAGTTCCCTGCTAAAGCCGACTCTCAGTAGAATACTCTCCAAGAATTTCCAATCCACCTTATCGTATGCTTTCTCCAAATCAAGTTTCACTGCCATATACCCCTTCCTTCCTTTTTTTCGTCGCATAGTATGCATTATCTCTTGCGCTATAATGATATTATCCGATGCTTGTCGTCCCGGTACAAAAGCACATTGGGTTGGAGAGATGATCTTATCAATGACTGCTTTCAAGCGATTAGCTATCACTTTTGTAATGATCTTGACAATAACATTCATTAATCCGATAGGTCTGAAATGTGAGGGGCCTTCCGGATCTGCTATCTTCGGAATAAGTGTGATGAGAGTTTCATTCAGTTCACGAGGGTAACTTTGGTTCTTAAAAGCAGTCGTAACAAATTCAATCACATCCGGCCCTACTATGTTCCAATTACATTAATAAAACACCGGTGGTAGACCATCTGGGCCCGGAGATTTAAATGCGTCCATTTGTAAAACAGCTGCTTCAATCTCCACCGGACTCACGTCCCTGTTTAGCCAGCACTTATCAGCTTGATTTAATGTAGGAATAGGAGGCTCCTCATCAATAAGTTGGTCAGAACAGATACAAGTGAACAACTATTTATAATAGTTTAGAACCTGCATTTTGATAAGGGCTTTATCATCTATCCATTGGCCATCCCCACCTTTTAATCGATTGATCTGTGATTTGCGCCGTTTAGAGGCCATGCATATATGGAAGTATCGACTGTTTCTCTCCCCGTCCAGTAACCATTGCAGGTTACTTTTCTGTTGCCAGTAAATATCCTCCTGTGTAAGGATATCAATGTATTCCTCACGCAGTTGTTTTTCTAATTCATAAAGGAACCTTGAGGGTTTACATGCCAATGCTTTTTGGATTCCAGCAATCCTGGCAAGGCAACGGTTCCTACGTTATTGAAGGCTCCCAAACACTTCCTTGCTCCACTTAGTCATCTTGAGTTGAAATTCAGAAATAGTTCGACACAAATCACCTGGATATGATTGCCACGCGTGATGTATGAAAGAAGTGAAAAGTTTGTGTTCTATCCAACATGCTTGAAATTTGAACGTATAATCCCGACTAACATTATTTGCAGCACTCTCTAACATCAATAATATCGGACAATGGTCAGAAAAAGTGCGGGGAAGGTGCTAAAGATTGGCCGAGTTAAACTGCAAGTGCCAACAGCGGTTTGCCCATGCTTGGTCCAATCGCTGCTCAATCTTACATCTCCAGCGTTGCCCGTTAGACCACGTATATCGCGGGCCAGAGAAATCAACACCTATTAAACCGCAAGTTTCAATCATCTGTCGCATCCGACCTACCATTCGTCCATACACCCCTCGGCCACCTCTCTTATCTTCTTGTGTTAGAACTTGATTAAAGTCACCTATTAACAACCAAGGAGCAGCAATATGTGGTGCCATTTGCTCAACATATTCATAGAACACCTCCCGTAAGTCATCCTTCGGAGATGCATATACTAACGAAATTACACAATATAGCTGATTACCCTTCATGACGGCAATAGTGATAACTTGTGATGTGTAGGAGATTATCCGTAAATCAACAGAATTTTGATCCCATAGGCACCATAACCCCCCTGCAAAACCACGAGCTTCCACTGCTGCTAAATGGGTAAAATACGTTTGACGGATGATTTGGTTTGCTTTGAAACTGGACACACGGGTTTCCATCAGGAATAACACATCAAGTTTGTGATCTCTTGTCAATCTGACAATGTGACGTAATGTGTCGGGCAAACCTGCGCCACGACAATTCTAGGAGAGTAACTTCATTGTAAGGAGGAATGTTCAGCTCTGAGAGCTGGGCCAACGACATCCTTGTCCACTGACGCTTCAGTCGTCTCCATCAAGATTAAGTTGTGTTTAGTATGTTCCTCCACATCAATGACCATAGACATGTTGGTGCTGGTATCTGGAGGATGTTGGTTCACTTGTTCATCAATACGCAACTGGTCAGAGGGTGAGTTTTGTACGGGTCGTAGCAATGGACCTTCCAAGAGTGAAGTGTTGGTAATGTCGGATAGTGTTCGCTGCACCGTGTCTCCTGACCTCCTCTCGTGTTTTTTGTGACTGATTGTTGGTATGGACAAGGTTTTACGGGCAGGGTTGCTGGATGTTGCGTTGCTGGTTACCCGCGGGACTTGCACGCAAACTCGTGTTTGTTCTTTTATTGGTACACCCTTAGTCTTGCGTTCTCTGGGTTTCACTAGTTGCTTCTTCGAAGTTGTGCGGAACGTTGGCGTTGGGCCATAATCCTGGATGTGTCCTAGAGTAGCTTCGAGATTACTAAATGCCACAGATGGTTCTGTCTCATCTTCTTCATCACCCAACAACTCATACCTTGATCCACTCCCTTGGAACATCGTAGTGCTCTTCTTTGCTGAAGTCTGATTAGGCATCTGTGTTTTTGGCTGCGCAGAGGCAGATGTCTTAGTGGGATCCTGCCATTCGTGGTTTGGTGTGTTTCTCCGACGATTAGTATTACGTGCGATCATCCACGGGCCAAACGGATCCGAGGAGGTGCTTCATGAACCGATGCCACCGGGCTAGAATGCATTGGATTTTCGGTAGACTGCTGTAGGGTAGGACATAACTCCATCCGGTGTCCATACATACCACACTTGAAGCATATTTGATGGAGATTCTCATATTCAACATTTAACTGTACCCCATTGATAATAAGCATAGAAATGAGGGGCCTCTGAAAATCCACTTCCACATATACACGTGCATACTTTCTTCGTGAGGCCACTGTGGTATTGTGATCAATTTTGATGGTCGTGCCTAGCTGGTCGCCGATGCGCATAAGAACATATTCATGAAAAAATTCCAAAGGTAGGCGCGGTATTCTTACCCACACTAGTGTAGACTGGACTGTCTCTGCAGATGGCAAGAATCCAGGCCGAAGTTTTGCCACAGTCAAATAATGTCCTTGTACTGTCCATTGTCCATCTTCAAGGACATGTAAATAGTCCTCCTTGGAGTAGAAGCGCACAACATAAAAACCATCTTCAAGATCTGTTATATCAATTCGACATTGCAGTGCCCACATATCAGTAAGGCGCTGCGATAAAACCCAGAAAGAAATGCTGCGGCCTAAAGGTTTTACGACCAGTGCTCTACGCCATGGACGCCATAAACGTTTACATTCGTCTGCCGGGATTTCCACCACAATCTTACCCGGGCCAGGGCTGACTTCGTTGGATTCGTTGCATCCCTTCCACATTTTGCTGATTAACTCGTCATCATCATCAATGTCAGAATCTTCAACATACGGATCATCTCCGGGTAACAAATTGGCTGGTATCGGATGTCGTAGTAGATCCGCCCATGCTTTTGGTGGATTCCATGGTTCGCGTTCGTTAGTAACGGGTTCCTCCATCGCAGGTTGCTTGTATTTCTTCACACTCTGAATGAACTGATCTGTCTCCTCAGTGCTAGTAGTATGATGGGTGCCTTCCATCACGTCGGAGATGGCAGCGACGGCAAATTTCCGGTGAAGTAGCGGTTACGATGTGATTTGTGTTAATATAGAACTTGGAGTGCAAAAAACCAAATACTTGTGTCTGGTCCCGATGTTCCAGCTCCATAAAACTGTATGAAGTAAGCAAATCAGATCACTCATTGGCTTTCTAAGTAAAAAGTCATAGGTCCGGGTGTTATGCCCCGCACCCTCCGTGGGATAATTAAAAGTCAAAGAAGGAATTAAAGGAGATTAATGACGGTCAACGGTATTGAATTAGACATTAAGTATGAGATTAATTAGAAATTAATGAGAAGATTAAATATTAGCATTAAATGGTATTTAATTTTAGAATTAAATAATTTAAGTTTATCCTTTAAGATAAATAAGATAATAGATATAATTTAGAAACGCCAAACTTTCCCCCACCCCATATAAAACTGACAGAGCGTCAGCTTTTCTACAGAAAACATCGACGCTTCTTTTCTCATACCCTAGCCGTTTTGCCTAAGCCACGTAGAAGAAGAAGACAGCCTCCAGGAACCGATCCAACCTCCGTCTGTTTCCCAATCCGTTCTCGAGTAATCAAAGGCAAGTAATCTGTTTATAAGTTCCTACGATTTGTGAAAGAAAAACGGCCTATTTTATTATCAATTTGGATCACCATGCAGTAGATTTGTTCTTGATTATTTGCATACGATCTATGTGATTTCTTTTCGTGATTTGGCCAATGTATATGGAAAAGCTTTTGTTGTTGTTGTGGATTATGTGAAATCATGCCAATCCTTATCCCTCGGATCCCCTCTTGATGTGATTGTGTGTGTGCGTAGGTTTGAGGGAGAAAGGTGGGATTTTTGGCTTGATAGGGTTGATGAATGCACGTTTTAGGATTGAATCATTGTTGGTAAGTGCGTAGCGTTGAATCTGCAGTTTAAGTCTGTGATTTCAGCAAGGTGTTAGGCTTGGATGGATTGGTATGTGTTGGAGAAATCATGGATTGATGGTTCTGCAGAATTGCGGAGAAAAATTTTTGAGGCTACGCTGACATCGATCGATCGATGTCAGAGATCGATGTCCCCAGAAGGACATCGATCGATCGATGTATAGGTGGCTGAGAGATCGATGTCCCCAGATTGGACATCGATCGATCGAAGTGAGAGATCGATGTCCCCAGATTGGACATCGATCGATCGAAGTGAGAGATCGATGTCCCCAGTTGGACATCGATCGATCGATGTATAGGGGATGAAGTCCTGAAATATTGTGGAAAATAGAGGAAGGAAGGGGGATGTTCGGGGAACCTTTGGGTGACTCTAGTGACTTCTTAAGACTTGATTAAAGGTAGTCTAAGCCTTGGGAACATGCCCTAGGATGATGAATCAATCTTGGTGATTTCAACGGATTCTCGAATCGAGTTTCAACGGGAATGACGTAGACGGGTTAGGAAATGAACGTACGAGGTGCCTCGAGCTCAAGGAAGGAGAGATGGGGATACTCGCGTAGGTTATGAACTTTAGAGTCAAGAGTAAGTGTGGATGAGCTAGCTGAAGGTTAAGTATTAACGGACAAGTTAGTATAGCTTTGTGTGTGTCACTTGTACTTGCGCGTGTGAATGTGAATTGCATATGTGATTGAGGAATGTGAATGAACAAGGAGTCTTGCATGATGGCACGTGCATTGCATAAGTTTTTGAAAAGAGAGGTGCTTCGGCACTGATTTGCGAAGGTGACCTACAGTGTTAACCGGGATGGAAATTTAAGCCGGGGTGCACTGTAGGGCACAAAAGACTGTAACGTTAACCGGGATGGAAATTTAAGCCGGGGTGCGTTACAGGGTATAAAGTCCTCTACAATGTTAATCGGGATGGAAATTTAAGCCGAGGTGCATTGTAGAGTTTTACGAGAGCTGTGATGTTAATCGAGATGGAAATATAAGCCGAGGTGCATCACAGAGCATACGAGCTTGTAACGTTAACCGGGATGGAAATATAAGCCGGGGTGCGTTACAAGGAAATGAGTTAGGAACCAGACATTGTGTCATGCATTGCATTGATTTGAAAAAAATGGCTCATGCATATGTGATTGTGTAGCGTAGTGCATTATTTGACATGCATCACGAGAGTCGTTGTGGTATGTGTGTTTATGTTATTTGATCGATATTGAATTGCTTATTTGCGTTTCAAGTTGTTGTACCTGATTTATTACTTGTTCCGCTTATATTTTTGAAAATTACAAGACATGTGCCCCTCAATTCCCTCAATTTATCTATTACTCATGTCTTGCCATGTGTTGATCCCGTACGTCTTATAAGTGGGTTACTTGCTAGCGTTTTCGCTAAGGGTACTACTCTTGTTGTGCAGATGAGCCTAGCTATGACATGATTTTCATTGAAGACGACGGCGAGTGGGCAGAATGGGATGTTTAGACCTGATGGAGAGGATTGATTTGACAGTTTCCGTTATTTCTGCTCTTTAATTCATTTGAGGTTTTAGATGGCTGTGACCATACACATTTCTTTTGGGTATTCACATTGTCGGTTGACGTACTGTATTGATGATTTAGATTGCTGAGATATGTTTCCGTGCTTATTTCTCTTACGTCATCGATGATGTGTATTCGAGAGATGAGACGTCTTGTAGTCTTCCCAGTAAGCTACGACGGGTGCACCGGTTCGGATTCCGCTGTCCGGGTCGGGGCGCTACAGGTGGTATCAGAGCCTAGGCTTCAGATCTACCTCGGAGACCTAGGTTATGACATGTAGAGTTCTAAGTTATGATCTTCACTTTGAGTTGATCTTTAGATTTAAGTATACAATTTCAGAGTTAAGCTTGATCTGGGATGGGTGTGTGTACGAGCGCGATTAGTGAAATCAAATAGATGTAATCGTTTTAACCTATGAACTACGCCTTGTACCCCTTTATGGATTACACGTTTTATTTTGGAACTGCTCGACACTAATGACGTGATCTTGCAGAAAATGCCTCCCAGAAGAGATAACCAAGGTAACGGTGGCAATGAGAGCAATGACCCTCCTCCACCACCACCAGTTCTAGTCCCACAAGCGCTGATTGATGCTATCACAGTGATAGCCCAAGGAGTTGCTCAGCAGCAGCAACAACCGCAACAACCCCCTGCGCCAGCACCACCGCAGCATGGCATAAGGTATTACATTGGGGAGATGCGCAAGATGCACGCCCCAAACTTTGAAGGGACAACTGACCCAGAGGTGGCTGGGTTTTGGCTTGATGAGATAGAGAAATGCTTCAAGCTGGTTCAAGTGCCGGAAGAACACAAGGTGGATGTAGCCACACCTTTCCTGACTGGCAGAGCGAATGCCTGGTGGAACGGCATTCTGCCCAAGATGACTTCCCCCATCCAGTGGAGTCAATTTGTGAAGGCCTACAAAGACTATTATGTGCCTGAGACTGCCGTTCTGGAGAAGATGAGGCAGTTTGACAGATTTGAACAAGGGAGGATGACTATTTCTGACTATGCGGACAGGTTCCACGCATTGGGCAAGTTCACACCCTTGGTGTTAGAAAACAACAGAATGAAAATGCTGAAATTTGAAGAGGGTCTGAATCCCCGTATTCGGACAGCAATCGCGGGGTCAAGTCTGAAAACGTTCGAGGAGATGTTGGACGCATGTTATCGAGTGGAGAGTGACATGCGTAGGTCACAGAACAGAGAGGCTCGCGAAGAATCGAGCAAGAGGCCGAGGGTTGAGCAAAGTGGGAGTAGGCCCGGACGTTGGGTCAAGATCCCCAGAAAGGGGCAAGCGGGGCCAGTTCACAGGGCACCGCAACAGAATCAGCAGAATAGCCAAGCACCTGCAGAGTGCCCACACTGCCAGAAAAGACATGTGGGCGAATGTTGGAAAGTTAGCGGTGCATGTTTCAAGTGTGGGAAGACGGGCCATAGAATCAGAGATTGTCCCGAGTGGAATCCTAAACCACAAGCCGGGGCAGGGCCAGCCCCACCGCAGAAAGGTAGGCCCAATGCGAGAGTTCACGCGATGACGGACGCTGAGGTCCAGGAGGATGCAAACGTCGTGACAGGTACGACTTAAGTTTAATAATAGCAGTCTAAGTTGAATTTTAGCCTTTTTAAGTTGATGATTCAATATGCTTTATATGAGATCTTTATGTGCTGTACTTCATGTTAGGTGTGATCTTAGTTAACAACGTGCCTGCAAACGTGTTATTTGATAGTGGCGCTAGCCACTGTTTCATTTCTAAGCGATTCGCCAAAGGACTCGACTGTCTACCCGAATGGCTCGAGAACCCCTTTAGGGTACAGGCAGCAGGAGAACAAGTGCTGATTTCTCACCATCAGTACAAGGACTGTGAGTTGGAATTAGATGGGAAGCTTTTCTCGGTGACTCTAGTCCCAATACCGATGAAGGATTTTGATATAATATTAGGCATGGATTGGCTGACCAAGAACCATGCCAACATCGACTGCAGACTCAAGCGAGTGACCCTCAAGGACCCTGAGATGAATGATATCACGGTGCAAGGGAATACCAAGATAACCAAAGCCCCAAGAAAGATATACATGACGGCGATCAAGGCCTTTAAAGCCTTACAGAAGGGAGCTGAGGGATTTATGGTGTATGCACTAGATGCGAAGCAGGAGGTTCCCTCCATGGACCAAATACCGGTAATAAACGAGTTCAAGGACGTATTTCCGGACGATCTACCGGGAGTACCACCAACGAGGGAAGTGGAGTTTGAGATCAACTTGATCCCTGGAGCCGAGCCTATATCTAAGGCACCCTACAGAATGGCTCCGGCTGAACTCAAGGAGTTAAAAGGGCAATTACAAGAGTTGTTGGACAAGAAATTGATACGCCCCAGTGTATCACCTTGGGGAGCTCCGGTTCTATTTGTAAAGAAGAAAGATGGCAGCATGAGGTTATGCATCGATTATCGGGAGTTGAATAAGATTACTATCAAGAACAAATATCCTTTGCCAAGGATAGAGGACTTATTTGATCAACTAAAAGGAGCCCGTTGGTTTTCAAAGATCGACCTTCGTCAAGGGTATCATCAGTTGCTTGTGAAAGCGGGAGATGTCCCTAAGACTGCTTTTCGGACTCGCTACGGGCATTACGAATTTCTGGTGATGCCATTTGGACTAACTAATGCCCCAGCAGCTTTTATGGACTTGATGAACACTGTGTTTCATGAGCAGTTGGATCACTTTGTAGTAGTGTTCATCGACGACATCCTAGTTTACTCGCCCGACGAGCAAGCACACGCTGAACACTTGAGAATGGTGTTGCAAATTCTGAGACAACAAAGGCTCTATGCCAAATTCAGCAAGTGTGAATTCTGGCTAAGAAGCGTAGCCTTCCTTGGTCACGTAATTTCGGAAGATGGGATCTCTGTGGATCCTAAGAAGATAGAAGCCATCACTGAATGGCCAAGACCTACCAACGTGACTGAAGTTAGAAGCTTCCTAGGCTTGGCAGGCTACTATAGAAAGTTTGTTGAGGGATTCTCAACGATAGCAGTACCATTGAGTCGACTCACGCAGAAAAAGACTAAATTCGAATGGACTGCTGAATGCGAGCAAAGCTTTACCGAGCTCAAAAAGAGATTGACCACAGCCCCGGTGTTGGCACAACCCTCCGGCACCGACGGTTTTGTCATCTATAGTGACGCGTCCAAGAAAGGACTAGGTATGTACACCATTTCAATTAATGCATTGTATATACATATGCTAGTCCTAAACTAACCCTCTGTTTATAGGTTGTGTCTTAGTATGCAGAACGAACGAGTCATATCGTACGCGTCAAGACAACTGAAACCATATGAGCAGAACTATCCGACTCATGACTTGGAGCTCGCAGCTGTGGTATTTGCCCTTAAGATCTGGAGACACTACCTATATGGAGAGAAGTGTGCAGTGTTCACCGATCACAAGAGCCTGAAGTATCTATTCTCGCAGAAGGAGCTGAATATGAGACAAAGAAGATGGTTAGAGTTACTCAAGGACTATGACTTGACCATCAACTACCATCCGGGCAAAGCCAATAGAGTGGCGGACGCATTGAGCAGAAAGTCTAGCCACGCAAGACAGTCTCCATTGGAAAGAGAGATTGAAGAGTTTGACCTTGAATTGGTGGATTCTATGGCTAATGTCCTCACAGCTCTGTCTATCAGCCCAGACTTGGTAGACCAAATCAAAGAAGCACAGGATGAGGACCCAGCACTGAAAGAGATCCGCGGCAGGTTATCCACGGAACCGGTAAGGGATTTCCAGTTACGAGAAGATGGGAGTCTATGGTTCCGGAATCGGTTATGCGTGCCAAGTAAAGACGAACTCCGAACAGAATTGCTCCGAGAAGCGCATAACTCAAAGATGTCTATTCATCCCGGGAGCACGAAGATGTACAAAGATCTTAAAAGAAACTATTGGTGGATAGGGATGAAGAGATCTATAGCAGAGTATGTTGAAAGGTGTTTGGTTTGCCAACAAGTCAAAGCCGAACATCAACGACCTGGTGGTTTGATGAAGCCGCTAGAGATTCCAGAATAGAAATGGGAACACGTGACGATGGATTTCGTAATGGGACTACCCAAGACCCGCAATGGGAACGAGATGATTTGGGTGATTGTAGACCGTTTAACAAAGACGGCTCATTTTATAGCTATGCCACATGGTACTTCATATGAGAAGCTATCCAATATCTATGTGGATAACATTGTAAGTCTACATGGAGTCCCAGTCAGCATCGTATCGGACCGCGACCCCAAGTTCACCTCCAAGTTCTGGAGGGCATTCCAGAAAGCTATGGGTACAGAGTTGAGAATGAGCACAGCTTACCACCCGCAAACGGATGGACAATCCGAGAGGACAATACAAACATTGGAAGACATGCTGAGAGCATGCGCCTTAGACTTTAAAGGAAACTGGGATAGCATGTTGAAGTTAATGGAGTTCTCCTATAATAACAGCTATCACAGTGCAATTGGCATGGCGCCATTCGAAGTGCTATACGGGCGTAAGTGCAGGTCCCCGATTTGTTGGGACGAAGTTGGAGAAAGGACGATCACCGCACCCGAGTTGGTTGAGCAAACAGTGGAAAAGGTCAAGGTGATAAGAGAGAAACTCAAGGTGGCTCAAGATCGTAGTAAGAGTTGGGCTGATTCCAAGAGACGACCTTTGGAGTTCGAGGACGGTGAAAAGGTATACTTACGAGTCTCACCTACCAAGGGAGTTGCTAGATTTGGAGTGAAGGGCAAGTTAAGCCCTAGATATATTGGCCCCTACGAAATTCTTGGTAAGGTTGGAGAAAGAGCCTATCGACTAGCTTTACCTCCGAGTTTATTCCAAGTCCATAACGTATTCCACGTATCTCAACTACGGAAATACGTATCAGATCCAAGTCATGTCCTTGAAGCCCAACCCTTGGATGTGAAAGAAGATGTCACATATGAGGAGCATCCAATAAGGATTGTGGATAGAAAAGATCAAGTCCTACGACGTCGCGTCATTCCGTATGTCAAAGTTCAGTGGAGTAACCATACGGAGCGTGAAGCCACGTGGGAGCTTGAAGAGCAAATGAAGGAGCTATATCCACATCTCTTCCCATAAGGTACGCCAGTTTCGAGGACGAAACTCTTTTTAAGGGGGGTGGAATGTTATGCCCCGCACCCTCCGTGGGATAATTAAAAGTCAAAGAAGGAATTAAAGGAGATTAATGACGGTCAACGGTATTGAATTAGACATTAAGTATGAGATTAATTAGAAATTAATGAGAAGATTAAATATTAGCATTAAATGGTATTTAATTTTAGAATTAAATAATTTAAGTTTATCCTTTAAGATAAATAAGATAATAGATATAATTTAGAAACGCCAAACTTTCCCCCACCCCATATAAAACTGACAGAGCGTCAGCTTTTCTACAGAAAACATCGACGCTTCTTTTCTCATACCCTAGCCGTTTTGCCTAAGCCACGTAGAAGAAGAAGACAGCCTCCAGGAACCGATCCAACCTCCGTCTGTTTCCCAATCCGTTCTCGAGTAATCAAAGGCAAGTAATCTGTTTATAAGTTCCTACGATTTGTGAAAGAAAAACGGCCTATTTTATTATCAATTTGGATCACCATGCAGTAGATTTGTTCTTGATTATTTGCATACGATCTATGTGATTTCTTTTCGTGATTTGGCCAATGTATATGGAAAAGCTTTTGTTGTTGTTGTGGATTATGTGAAATCATGCCAATCCTTATCCCTCGGATCCCCTCTTGATGTGATTGTGTGTGTGCGTAGGTTTGAGGGAGAAAGGTGGGATTTTTGGCTTGATGGGGTTGATGAATGCACGTTTTAGGATTGAATCATTGTTGGTAAGTGCGTAGCGTTGAATCTGCAGTTTAAGTCTGTGATTTCAGCAAGGTGTTAGGCTTGGATGGATTGGTATGTGTTGGAGAAATCATGGATTGATGGTTCTGCAGAATTGCGGAGAAAAATTTTTGAGGCTACGCTGACATCGATCGATCGATGTCAGAGATCGATGTCCCCAGAAGGACATCGATCGATCGATGTATAGGTGGCTGAGAGATCGATGTCCCCAGATTGGACATCGATCGATCGAAGTGAGAGATCGATGTCCCCAGATTGGACATCGATCGATCGAAGTGAGAGATCGATGTCCCCAGTTGGACATCGATCGATCGATGTATAGGGGATGAAGTCCTGAAATATTGTGGAAAATAGAGGAAGGAAGGGGGATGTTCGGGGAACCTTTGGGTGACTCTAGTGACTTCTTAAGACTTGATTAAAGGTAGTCTAAGCCTTGGGAACATGCCCTAGGATGATGAATCAATCTTGGTGATTTCAACGGATTCTCGAATCGAGTTTCAACGGGAATGACGTAGACGGGTTAGGAAATGAACGTACGAGGTGCCTCAAGCTCAAGGAAGGAGAGATGGGGATACTCACGTAGGTTATGAACTTTAGAGTCAAGAGTAAGTGTGGATGAGCTAGCTGAAGGTTAAGTATTGACGGACAAGTTAGTATAGCTTTGTGTGTGTCACTTGTACTTGCGCGTGTGAATGTGAATTGCATATGTGATTGAGGAATGTGAATGAACAAGGAGTCTTGCATGATGGCACGTGCATTGCATAAGTTTTTGAAAAGAGAGGTGCTTCGGCACTGATTTGCGAAGGTGACCTACAGTGTTAACCGGGATGGAAATTTAAGCCGGGGTGCACTGTAGGGCACAAAAGACTGTAACGTTAACCGGGATGGAAATTTAAGCCGGGGTACGTTACAGGGTATAAAGTCCTCTACAATGTTAATCGGGATGGAAATTTAAGCCGAGGTGCATTGTAGAGTTTTACGAGAGCTGTGATGTTAATCGGGATGGAAATATAAGCCGAGGTGCATCACAGAGCATACGAGCTTGTAACGTTAACCGGGATGGAAATATAAGCCGGGGTGCGTTACAAGGAAATGAGTTAGGAACCGGACATTGTGTCATGCATTGCATTGATTTGAAAAAAATGGCTCATGCATATGTGATTGTGTAGCGTAGTGCATTATTTGACATGCATCACGAGAGTCGTTGTGGTATGTGTGTTTATGTTATTTGATCGATATTGAATTGCTTATTTGCGTTTCAAGTTGCTGTACCTGATTTATTACTTGTTCCGCTTATATTTTTGAAAATTACAAGACATGTGCCCCTCAATTCCCTCAATTTATCTATTACTCATGTCTTGCCATGTGTTGATCCCGTACGTCTTATAAGTGGGTTACTTGCTAGCGTTTTCGCTAAGGGTACTACTCTTGTTGTGCAGATGAGCCTAGCTATGACATGATTTTCATTGAAGACGACGGCGAGTGGGCAGAATGGGATGTTTAGACCTGATGGAGAGGATTGATTTGACAGTTTCCGTTATTTCTGCTCTTTAATTCATTTGAGGTTTTAGATGGCTGTGACCATACACATTTCTTTTGGGTATTCACATTGTCGGTTGACGTACTGTATTGATGATTTAGATTGCTGAGATATGTTTCCGTGCTTATTTCTCTTACGTCATCGATGATGTGTATTCGAGAGATGAGACGTCTTGTAGTCTTCCCAGTAAGCTACGACGGGTGCACCGGTTCGGATTCCGCTGTCCGGGTCGGGGCGCTACACCGGGTCTCCCACAAAGCTTAAAAACATGACACAGTGTTACTATAGAATTTGTAGCATTAAATCTCAACTTTTCGATACTTATATTGTTTAACATTTAATATTTAAGTTCATATTTATATACCATTTGGTAGCCGTCTACGATACTATTGTTTAAGGCTCCTTTAAATCTATTTGGTAGTCTTCTACAATACCACTATTTAATGCCCCATAAGTTACCCATTAATTAGAATCTTCCTATCAAACCATTTGGGCAATCATAATCCTCTTACCAGACCCTTTAGGTCTGTTTGGTAGTCATATACAATGCTATTATTTAACGTCCCACAAGTTGCTCGCGAAGATCCTCTGCTAGACTCTTTATGATTGACGGGTAGTCATCTCTAATACCATTATTTAGCGCTTAGAACTTAGGTCTGGTGATGTTACTATAGATCTAGCTGCACTTAATGTTAACTTTCTGAGAGTAAGGTACTAAAATGGTCCACCTAAGTTAATATTTTTTTCAAGAAAAAGTCAATATTTAGTACTTAGGTTCATCATATTTATATATAATGACATTCATTACTTTCTTTTCAATGTGACATTTGGGTGTTACATGCAATGTATTCGTATATATGTATATACTTTTGCTTGTGTATTTGTTACAAAAAGTTTAGGTTAGGGGGGAACTTTTCCAACCCAAAGTTATGGCATATCACAAGTATCATCAAAGACTGAGTGTAATTTACAGATTGTCTTAAAAAAGTTTGATGGCACCGGAAATCGATGTATTTGTATATATTATCAAACTTTTTAAACTATATTTATAAACGCTGCATATGGCATCTCTCCAATAGAACACAGAACAGAAAAGTCGTACAAAATTATCGTCCCATTTTATAAATCAGTCACTCTTTTATATGAGCAAATTCCGTGAAATGTCGTTGTATTCTTCTTAAATGATATAATCTTGATAGAAAACAAAGGCCAATTACAAAAGCAGGGTACATGAATCAGATAAAGTAGATACACTCACCCTCCATGAAAGTTCAAGTTTACCCAAATTGGCCAATCATAACATGATTCGATTCAATTCAATTGTCTATATGAAGTGTAGACAATCCGACTTTTTTTTGTTAATAAAAGTTTTCACAAGAAATGCATGCAGTTTGAACAAGTAGGGCAAGCATGTATAGGTACAGATCTTTTCTCCTCAAAAGTCAAAATAAAGAAAACTTGGAGCAAAAGCGAAATCTATCGCCTCTGAAGCTCCCACTGTCTAAGCTTCAATGAGAATTATGGAGGATGCAAATCAAGAGCTCAGCGGCCTTCTAGGTTGGGTGAGCACTTATACAGTAACCCACACAAGGGCCTTCGGCCTAGCAGTAGTGGAACACCCACACTGTACGTGTATTTGAAATTGAACTCTAGACCTCTTGGAGCAAATCTCAACCCGAGTACCAACTGGACTATGTCATGAGAGCAAAAAAATAAAAAATGTATATAAAAAAAGAAAACTAAGTCCTATATTAGAAATGCAAGATACAAGAACAGTAGTATCTCATCATCTTAGAGGATTATGTTTATAACGAGTATGAGAGGTTTGATATACGAAACTATCTGTCTTTCATCTCCGTATCATGCAATCTTCTCATCCTTGTAACTTTTGTTGGCATATTATATTTTAATTCAATTTTTAGCTTATAAAGTTTACGTCCTCGTACGTTGTATCCCTAGTTGGATCCACACACAACTTGATTTAGTTTTGCACCAATATTTACACAGTCGGAGTAGATATAAGGTATTTACTTACTCATTGGAACGCAATTATAAACATGACTTAGATCACGTTAAGATGCATTTGATTTCAATTATTTGACTCAATAAATTTGATACGATAAACCTAGTTCACAGATAATATAAAATATTCAATGTGTATTTATTGTAATCTTTATAATAAGTACACATACAACTTGATTTACTTTTGCTCCAAGATTTACACAATCAGAGTAGATATAAGATATCTACTTACCCTTTGGAACGTAATTATAAATATGACTTAGATCACGTTCAGATGCACTTGATTTAAATTATTTGATTCAATAAGTTTGATATAACAAACCTAGTTTATACATATGATACAATATTCAATGTGTATTTACTGTAATCTTTATCCTTAGTTGGATCCACATACAACTTTGATTTAGTTTTGCCCCAAGATTTACACAATCAGAGTAGATATAAAATATTTACTTACTCATTGGAACGTAATTATAAGCATGACTTACATCACCTTCGGATGCATTTGATTCAATAAATTCAATATGGTAAACCTAGTTCATAGATAATATAAAATAGTCAACGTGTGCTTATTGTAATCTTTCGTTTTTTAATGTGAAGTAATGTCTTTTTATAAATAGTGTTATTATTTTGTGCAGATGTCATTTGTTTGGTTAAAATATAAGAGAGAAACAGTTAAATTAAAACTTTACTCAAAAGTGACAAAACTGTATTTTAAATATGTGATTATGATGTAGCTCAAATTTTGATCTTGTTTGAAATTGAGAAAGTTAAAATGAAATAGAAACTCATTTGTGCAATTGTTTTACCAAGTAACATGCTTACCTAGTATACAACAACAACATTACCACATTGTCATATATGCTCCTGCCTATGACGGGGTATAAGGATTCGGATGTACGCAACCATACACATGTATTAGAAACATGCCGAGGTTGTTTCCTGATGACCCATAATGATGCGACAAGCTATGTCGATCAACTGCTACTTCACAATATAAGAACCGCAGCCAATTTAGTGAGTCATTTTGTTTTATTCCATCATATTCCAAAGTTAAGGAAGAGTGTGTCTTTGACTCCATTGGAAATAGAAACATGCTTACCTAGTATAACTCTTATACATACATACATACATACATATATATATATATATATATTGCACTAAATAGGACCTATTTGCAAAGTGTCCATGTGTAAAAATAATATATTTTTACCGCTTGGGGCCATGTACATGTTAGACATTTTCCTTTAGGGTGCATGAAAAAGTGGTTGAGAATCAAAATAATGATTCTTGTAGGAACAAATATTGGAAGGAAACTTGGAATAGTAACCACAAAAGGCGGATGAGATCAGAGGAGGCCTCATATGAGACAAAATATGAGGCTTTTAATCACGCGATGCCACGTGTACAAAAGGGTCCGCTGTTTACTTTTTCTCTTTTTTAAAAAAGGTTCTTTTATACACGTGGCGTCGCGTGATTGGAAGCCTCATATTTTGCTTCGTATAAGGTCTTTTCAGATCTCATCCGCACAAAAGGCATGTTGATTATCACCCCCACCAACATGTCACTAGGGTAGGAATCAACGAAAGCGTCATTCAAAAGGGCTGTCTGTTTAGCCCCACCTATATGTAATTGTAACATGAAATGCACCCTAACTAACCCCATGGATTCTCTTGCATGACAGCCCTTCCTCTGCCCTTGTCTGGTCTACTTTTCCTAACGTTATTTCTAAGCAAAAAGGGCCAAATCCTCCGGGACATCTATTATTCGGGTCCAATCGAGCTGCGTAGATGATGTAAATCAGAAACTTAACGGTCTTCTAGACTGGTAAGACGTTACCATACAACTCACACAAAGAGTTCATTGCAAATCGGACATGTAACCCAGCATCTAATTGAGTCGGATTTAGGCCTTTGGCCTTCATATTCAGATTGCAGCATTACTCTCACACTGTGTATATCATGGTTCGAGCCTATACTTTTGTGAAACAATGTTACAACTCGAGTACCAATTAAGCTATTTCATGGAGTTTTCCTGATGTCATTTATGAGCATGATTAGTAGCCCAACATAGAACCCCACAAGAACTTGCTTGCAGAATTATCACCTCTAAAATCTTTGGCTCTTAGCGTTTGCCATGTTCAAAATAGTGGTGAGCTAAATCGGTTGGTCAATTCATGGTCCCGGCTTAGCAACAAACAAGATTACTATTTCGGGGATGAGATCTCCTCACCTCTAAATTCCCCACTCTCTTCCCCACCACACGACACGTGGCAGCAAAGAGAGGTGGTGAGGCTAGATGAGGGGTGGGAAATAAAAGGTGTATGAGAGTGGTTGTTGGCACGTAGCGGACGGTGGGCAAGGGGATGAGGAGTTTGGAGGTGAGGAGATCTCGTTCCCTATTTGGGACCCAAAACTACGCGTAGGTTAGGAATTTGTATTGATTCATTAAACTTCTTTATATGATTCCGGATGTTGATATTGTGACACATAAAAGAAAAACGTAACAATGTTATAACGTGTTGTAATATGGCTGATTCTTTAATAAAAACAAATAGTTTTGCACATGTAAAGAAGTGTGGATACAAACCTAGGAAAACATGTGGGGATGAGATCACCTTACTCACTTTCTCATCATCTCACGCGTCACCATGCGACACGTGGCAGTAGAGGTGGGTGGTGAGGTTAGATGAGGGTGACCCGCTAGCCTTACCACCCACCCCTATTGCCACGTGTCGCGCAGTGACGTATTTGGTGAGGGATTTTGGGGTGAGGGAATCTTAACCCGAACATGTGAGCCCCTTTTGCCTCATTTTTCTCGATGACACATGCATTTTTTACTTTTCCTGACATCCTAATACGTAAAACAGAAAAGTGATATCGTTAAAATTAAATGCATGATCAACGAAAATTTTTAGTTTGATTGGTGACCAATTCGATCATCTTACTAACTGATCAATAAATGATTAAATTAAAACGAAATAAGATCATTAATATTTCGAGCATCTTACTTAAAATGTGTGCCGTTCACTAAATTGACATTCATCCTTTATTTATCTTAATTTTATTGTCTAGTGATTTATAGTTCGTCATCAAACACTAACAACAACAACCATACTTAATATATACCAACGACAGCAAAAGCTATCGTCAAGGTCTGAAAAAAGTAATAGGCAAACAAACAATACTTTCATCCCAAAGAATAGAAAGTTTGGTTTCATTGAAACATCGGGTTCTATATGGTCATCGACACTAAGAAATCTACTATTATCAAAAACTTTAATTGAAGAGCATAAAATTAGTCTTAAAAAAACGGCCGATAACTAACTACTCAGCTTAAGTGAAAAGGCCTTCAAGGTCACAGGCCGAGTGGGTGGCGATGAACGTACAAAAGAATTGGGAAGACCCTGATCCAACAGGCGAGTGACGTTATATGTTTCGTGACATACTTTATGGTATTTGCCACCATCATCTCAAAACCAGACATGAGGGCGTTCATCAGAAGATTCATCCTAGTCATTTTCTTCAGTCTATGAAGCAAAGAGTTTTTGTTTTGCTGAAAGCTTGCTTTTTGATGTAGACAATAGCGTCGTATAGATAACTTCCCACGTATCTTCCATTGTACAGAACACTTTGGTTTCCAAATATATACGATCGAACATTCCCAAAAAAAAAAAGGCCTTCAAGAAGCAACGATATGTTGCTTATTAAACTTGAAACTGAGACCTAGTCATCACAATATATCAACACAAATCACTTAGCCTAGTTTTTATTGCCACTAAAGATAAAATATCAATTGAAACAAGAATAAAATACAACACAACCTTTTCACAGGATAGGATGAGCACCTAGAGTAGGGATATTAACAAGCCGAGCCGAATATTAAGTTTTTAAATTCGGATTCGTTTAGCGAAACAAACTATTCAGCTGGATTTGTTTATTTTTAAAATTGGTTCGAGTTCAGCTCGATAATAATATAACTGTTTAAACGAGCCGAACTATTCGCGAACAATTCGGCTTGTTTAACTAAGTGAACCCAAATAGATGTTCGAATTCGACTCGTTTGAATAAAATTAACAAACGAACTCGAACTAAATACAAATCGAACTTAAACTGTTCGCGAGACGTTCGGTTCAATTAACCGCTCTAACCTAGAGTATGCTAAATAATCCATGTTATTATCACCAAGTTTGACTAAATGGGACTAATATACCTATGCTACGCGTTCTAAAGGAAACGATAGCATAAATGCCAGGTTAGCCATTTGTATGCCAAATAATCGGATCCTTGAAAGAAAAAAAAATAAATTACATTGTTAAGTATGATACGCTGTATATCGTTATTTATGAGGCACAAATTTTCCAACCGGACATTGACAAACACTAGAGACTTACCATCGGATTGATGTGACATTTCTCTGTACTTGTCTATATTCTAATCTATTGGACAAGACATTATTCTCTTTATATGTATGTATTTTATTGGATAAGACATGACTATCGAAGTACGAAGACGAACCGATAAGGTGGGTGCTTTTGTGACTTCAAGGTCACGGGTTTGAGCTGCGAAAATAGCCTCTTATACAAAAGTGTCGGGTAAGGCTGCGTAAATCAGATCGCGAAACGATTTGACTTCTGCATAAATACGGAAACCTAATGCACAATAAACGTTCTTTGTCAAATTACGATAAGACTCTTCGGGATGAGAATGGTAGGACGTAATGTTAAAAGAATAAAACTACCAGAGCTCAATAAAACTGTTGTGCATGTTGATGTTTCCCATGCGGATGAAGTTCAGTAGAGGGAAAGGTAGAGGAGAGGCGATGAGATCCCCTCATCCAAAATCCTTCACCCCTCTCCTCACCGCATGACACATGTCAGCAGGAGAGTGTGGTAAGGCTGCATGCAGATGACCTTCATATAATCTCACCATCCTCCGCTACTGCTATGTGTCGTGCGGTGAGGAGAGGGGTAAGGGATTTTGGAGTGAGGTGATCCAAACCCAGAGGAGAGGGAGGGAAAACATGGGACCCCCTGCTACCCCTGCTCAGGATGAGAAAGGGCAGAATTTGCCCCCAGGGGCATAGTCCAGTGGTAAGTGGCAAAGGTGATTGAGGCTAGAACCCCGACGTCCCGAATTCGAGTCCGTGTGGAGACAATCCTTGTTGAAATATTACAAGGGTTGCCTCTGGGCTGGCTGAATCTCGAGTGTCCTCTCCCTTTGCAGGGCTACCGGTGGAGCACATCCCTCGATTTACATCCCACCTGGCTAAGGGGCCTCTGGTACAGGTGGGGGGAGAACCCACTCCCTCATCAAAGAAAGGGCAGAATTCCCCGATTTTATACTAAGAGAATACAACAACAACAACATTACCCCATTTCTTTACCGGCTCCCGTCGATAACGGGGTATGGGGGGTCGGATGTACGCAACCATACCTATGTGTTAGAAACACATGGAGGTTGTTTCCCGATGACCCAAAACGAAAATTGCGTGTCGATCAACTGCTGCTTCACAATATAAGAAACGCATCCAATTTAGTGAGTCATTTTGCTTTATACTAAGAGAATAAGAACGTTAAACAATAACATGTGATTAATCCATTTCGAGCAAGAAAGAGCACTTCAATAAAGTACATAAATTCTAAACTGAACGAAATTCTAATAACGACTTACATGAAAAGAACTTTTCACAATTCCGAAAGATCAGGGCATTTAGAAGGCTGTCCAAACTACCACAACAGTTGAGCCTAAAGAACGAATTGAATAGTTAACTGTAACACTATGAGAATGTCGATGATTGTTGTAAGTTTATGAACATTTCCACACATACAGTTTAAAGAATCAGAGAGCACTGCTGCTTTCACTGGCTGAGATGGAAGGGCCTTCCGGTTTCATGAGATGAGAGCCGCGACTACCGATGTCAAGTCCTTGGAAACGACCAAGAGGATCCTGAAGGTTCAATGTGTCTGAGAAAGTCTGTGCATGGTTGGCTGCTAGCATTTGGAGCTGGTGATTTGACATGTTTGGGGGGAGTAGGTTAAACTGTTGCATCTGCGTGTTCTGGAGTTCGTTCCTCTCTGGTTGTGGCTGGCGTGCAAATAACACAGATTGATCATATGGAACATGCTGCATCTGCAAATTGAATGCATCTGCAATGCCTGCTAATTCTCCTGTGGCACTCCTTAGTCTTTCCACTTCGTTCTTAAGTGTTTCGTTTAAATCTGCTAATAGGAAAAGCAATTAGTAGAACAACACAATGTGGTTGAAGAAAATCATTACAAGAAACAAATAAGGGGTATCTTCAAGATTTGATTTGGGTTAATGTTTTGGGGACACAGAAGGCTCAATCACAATGGCACTGTCCAATTTAAGTATCTAACAGCCACAGATGAGCATCCTGGAACTTCTTGTCTGGTTCTCAAAGGTAACAAATCGGTGAACTTTAGTAGCCATTTTTCCTCATTTAATTTTTGCAGAAAAAGGGAAATTAGGTTGTCGAGTAAACAACAAGATCCAACTAGGTCATTTGTGGAAGAAAATTCTGGTAAGTGGCATTAGAGAGAGATGTAAATTGGCAAGTCTTCATGGCTATATTAATATCGGAATCTTTCTATTTGCATTTACTAAATTCCTTCACTAACACACTAACGTACCATATCCCTATTATTGTGTCATTTATGCAGGTACATATAGAGCAGGGGTCTCGCTGGAACCACACTCTCTATCCTTTGGGAATGAAGATATTGTTTGTCTGCCTCTCACACTCTCTAGATCCTAGCGATAGCTTTTGCTATCGATAGGATATATTGGGTATGTGTTGTTGCTGTAAATTGGTAACTCCACGAGGTTACATAACAACTGCATACAACAATAACAACACCACGTACCCAATACATCCCAACGACAGCAAAAGCTATCGCTGGGGACTGAGAAGGGTGAAAAGTATGCAAACAATACCTCCATTCCAAAGGATAAAGATTTTCCTTCCAGTAAACCCCCGGTCCTATAAGTATATGCATAAATGACACAATAACAGGGATATATTGTGCTAGTGTGTTACATAACAACTGCATAGCACACATAAAATCGATACTATGGAAAAAAGTAGCTACTGTTCCTCCAAGCGTCTCAAGTAATGTTCAGAGACGTGTCATGGGGCAAATGTTGCAAGGAAATTTTCTTGTCCAACAGTGAAAGCCTATTGAAAGAAAGATTGTCTTGCAAATAAAATATGTCAGAGATTCAAGGTTTGCGAGTACATACGGTCACGCAGCTGAGCTTGTTGTTCCATTGATTGCAAACGGATCTTTAGCTGTGTATTTTCAGCGGTTAGTCCTGTTGTATCTCTCTGCAGAATATAGGAGCCGATGATCAAACATCTAATAGAACAAGAGAAAAATGTCGCTGTGCAGTGCCAACGGACACACACTGGCTAAACAACTTGAGACGTTGACCAGAAACTGTTGTTTGTTTGAACATATTAGTTGCACAATGCATTAAATGTATCCAACATGGGACAACAACGAAGATAAGACAAAGAAGAAGCATCAAAGTACATACTCGGAAAGCTAGCACAAAACATGGAAGTAATGAACAAGTACAAGAACTTCCAACACAAGCTTAACATTTACTATGTCTTCACAAAAAGCTCCAACTAGCAAATCATTATAAAAAGGAGGAAACAGAAATGTCACAAACGGAAGACAAGTTTTATATTATTCATGGCGTCTGTGCCCTAATCAAGAAGCTTTTAGGTTCATCATGACATATAGGACCTTGAGTAATTTGCTGATGTGTTTTCCTTGTGCAAAGAACTGTTCAAATACCAAGGAAAATCTGACCCTATAAAAGATCAGTAATACTGGTAGAGAAGTGTTAGTGAAGTAGTTGTCAGTATAGTTATAACTTAGTTACAGCCTTTTCGTTGCTCGTTGAAGTATAACATGCTTAAGGTATAAAAGTGTGTGTGAAATAGTTGAGCCACCACAGATTAGGGATGAGAAGTATATCCAGCAACATTGATGTATGTTTCAAGTAAGAAAAATAGCCATGAAAGCAACACAGTACCTGGTACATAGAGAGCTGCGCACCGAGAGTAGTTGCTTCTGTTTGGAGTGTCTGAACCTTTCTCTCAAGTTCATTTATATAACGGGCCTTCCTTTCTTTGGATCGAGCAGCAGACTGGCGATTTGCCAAAATTCTGACGATTATTTAATAAATATTATCAGCGAATTGACGGGAGCTGTCTCATATTTTAATTTGAATAGAAAAATCACTACTATGTAAGGTGTCTCAAGTTAGTAACAGGTGTATATGTCGCACATACAGTAGGTAAGCATGATGGCCTTTGCAAGTTTGCACTTTGCACCAGTTCATTCAGGAGGTTAATTTTCCTAAAGGCAATGCCAACTACACTAGTCGAATCAATTTTTTTAATGGTGCTAGGATTTAACACAGAATGCGCGTCCATGCAATCCTCCAAAATGAATGCACGGAATACTTTGTCTTTGTGTAAACTAGACCTTACATAGAAAACCCAACAAGAAAATCAGAGAAACAAGGTAAAACAGCTAAAAAAGGGAGCATAGACATTGCTCAATGCTATTGCTTGACAACATTTGTGAAGGGAAACTTGGACCAAATATGGAAAGTGACAAGATCACGGTTACTTACTACCTCAATCCAACAACAGGTGCCTTTTAAGGTGATTGTACAAGGATTAAAAGAGTCAATAAATACGATATATAACATGGTAAATCACTAAATGACCTTTATTCTTATAATGTTTCTCCCTAAAGTAAACATAATGAGCTAGGGGTTTAGGGACCCAAAAACAGAACTACGCCTAATGTGTGCTAGAAAAACAAACAAAACTTCACCAAAAGGCATATGAGGTAAGTTATTTGGTCCTGGAACATTTAGATGCCACCTATGAACACATCACGTCTGGTATCTGATTCTCACTGCAACTTCCGTTATGTCATTAGCTGCTTGCCATTTACTCAAGGACCAAAAGTGCCATAGTCCGTAAGTATATCAACAATTTATTCTGCAGTCTATACCATGATTTGTTTTTTCTTTGAGTCAATCCACTATAAAGTAAGAAACTGCTGCATTTGCAGAGATTGAACCCAATACCTCCTGTCTTAGGTGCCTTACCTTAACTGCTAAAGGAAGCCTGATTTGCAGAGATTGATCTTTTTGGATTTCACATCATTAAGGTACTTGGTTACTTGGATGTAAAAATAAATAAGATGTTTGTTTGCTTAATGGGATGTGTTTGTAAGTTACCTTTTTTGTGTGTTTATTTTTGAAACAACATACCCATGCTATGTCCTTGAATAAAAAACATAAATTGATGAATATTCCGTATTTTTTATTTTATTTTATTTTTTTGTCAAATAATTTTTTTTTTTTACTGAGAAAACAACAGAACAAAACCAAAAGGAAGAACAGTTTCGTCATTGATCCAGTTTGATTTGACTTCTAAAAATCAAAACCTTAAAAGAATAATTTGATTTTTAACTAGAACATCGTTGTGACCAAGTTCATCCCTCCCAACGAGGAGACGATATCTCCTCATCCCATTTACTCTTACCTCACTCTCTATTGCACGACACACGTAGTAGAGGGTGATGAGCCTAGATGCGTCACCTCATTTCCCCTCATCCCACCTTCCAACGTACGTCACGACACGTGTCACCACCTGCATCCAACCTCACCATCCTCTGATGACACATGTGCCGTGGGGAGTGGGATGTGGGAAAATGGGTGAGAGGATCTTAGCCCGCACGAGACAGCGGAAGAAATAATCAAGATCTACAGCCACAGAAAACCATCACTTCTCAATCTCCATGTCCATCAATCCATGACAATAAACACTAAACACTGTTCAATTCCAAACCACGTCATTACATACAAATCGTTATACAAAACGAAGAAGCATTAACTGATAAATTTTCAGGCATGAATAAACAGTGAATCAAACTCATAAATGCAATCTTAAAATTTAATCTAAAAAATAAAATTAAAAATTCCAAAAATCGAGTACCTCTTGGCCCGTTTGGGATCCAAATTCCAGAGCTCTGCAAGCTTATCAGGAGCCATAGCTTTCTTAGCATCAATGCTCTCACCCAACATCAAACTCGACCCGTCCATCGAACTACTATACCTATGCCGCGGCCTAGAGCTTCCTCCCACTGCCACATCAGCAGTCAAATTCATCTCATTATCTCCATCACCATTGCTCTCCACCGCCACACCATCACCGGCATTGTCACCAGAACCGCCGTCGTTTGAATTGGATCCGCCAAGCTTCTCGACATCAATATAAGTCGAGAAGAAATCGTCCTCCGATCTCATCTCCTCGAAGTTACAGTCCACCGGAGAACCGAATTGGTCCGGCACCAGATCTAAGTTGTCCGGCAGTCGGAAATTGACCTCCGACTGAGCTCGCCGGTGATGAGCATTCCGGAATACTACTGGTCCGGGTTGGTTACCGGGCTTGCTGTTTGGATCTTGCATTTTTGGTGCTTGTAACTTCTTCTCTTCTTGGTCAAAGACGTTTGCCTTGGGAGAAGAGCAGAGGAGAGTTATCGGATTTCTCGGGAAATGCAAGAAGATTTGGGAGAATGAAAGTTTGTTTGAATCTGTTGAGGGGAAGGAAAATCTAGTTTACCAATGGACTCTCCAGGAAACTGCAGAGACTAGTACAACTTTGATGAGGGAGTGGTTCTCCCCCCACCTGTACCAGAGGCCCCTTAGTCAGGTGGGATGTAAATCGAGGGATGTGCTCCACCGGCAGCCCTGCAAAGGGAGAGGACACTCGAGACTCAGCCAGCCCAGAGGCAACCCTTGTAATATTTCAACAAGGATTGTCTCCACACGGACTCGAACTCGGGACGTCGGGGTTCTAGCCCCAATCACCTTTGCCACTTACCACTGGACTATGCCCCTGGGGGCGCAGAGACTAGTACAACTAGTAGTACTAACTGTTGGAGGAAAAGGAAGTATATTGTAATTGAGTCAAGTTGCAAACTGTGGTTAGTAATGCACTTTGAGCTAATATTATGATTAATTCCACTAGTGCTAAGTGAAAAATAATGAGTCCTTGATTATCTACACGATGAGTAGATAATTGTAGTCTTTTGAATCACTCGATTCCAATACCGGGTGAATGAGAAATTAATGTTCAAAGTAAAGGGAAAGTCAGCTCCGTTCGGCCTAGACCTGAGCGTGGGCCTAAGTAGCGGACTGGGTTGTAGACCTGAAAGGCTCAGGTTATGGACTGGGATAAAGGCCGGACTGTGGGCTGCAGACTGCAGGTTGAGTCCTGTAGCACCATGTCGGATCCCGTCAGCCCGAGTGGAGGTTGTTATTTTCAAACTCGTTAGGTTGTTGAGATCGGATGGCGGTTAAATTTGAAAAGGTTGTTCAGATTTATTCGGCTGAGCTGACCTGAAGTGGTTATGATCTGACGGTTCAGATTGAACAGTTGGTTGATCTGACGGCTGAGAGGCAGACCTGGTGCGGTTCTGATCCAACGGTTCAGGCCGAGCCGTTATCTGATCCTACGGCTGAGGTTGGAGCGACTGTAACAACTGACTTCAGAATTTCCCTATAAATAGTAGCAGAGGCTGTTTTTTGTGAACACAGCGAAAATTCACGAGTTATTCTCCTCTCTGCAATCTCCCTCTCTGCATCTTCATACTCACGAAACACTTCTGCATTCTAGTATACCGAGAAGGTGAGGACACTCTTAAAGGTTTGTGGAGTTCAGTGATGCAGTGCCGCACGTCTGAACTGGTATCCGTTGTATCCTGGGAGACGATTGCTCCTCTGGTTGGACATAGTGTACCGGAGCAATAACGTCTTAAGGACAGAGTCATGGATTCACCTCAGATCTCTGATCTGCTGAGCTGAGAAGTTTTTTCCCGAGGCCGAGCTCTGTTGTGTGCCGAGTTCAGTTGTCTGGAAAGAACGCAGCACTGGTATAGTGTTGGCGTGCTGAGCTCTGCTAGGTGCTGAGTTCTGCTATTAGGCTGGGAACATTCGTTATTCTGGAGCATTGTTTGTTGAGCTCTACTTTGTGTCGAGCTCTGCTGTTCGGCTGAGGACATTCGTTGTTCTGCATCTCTGCCGTGCGGGGCTCTGTTCGGCTAAAGCGGTTGAAAGCACAACTCGGTTGTTGTGCTGAGGTCCCGAGGTCGGCAGGTTAGTGATCAGTCCAGAACGCAAATACAATTCGCTGACTGGACTGATTGGAACTGTCTGATCAGGCTCTCAAGTTCAACTCGGCTGGAAGGGTGACACCACAGAACAGTGGTTCTGAAGTGTTGCTCGGTTAGGTCAGCAGGTTTGCTGACTGTTCAGAACGCAGAGGTGTGCCATCTGAACTGTCTTACCTTTGCAGATCAGTCTAGCCTATCTTGAGCTCGGCGGATTGGCCATACTATCATCATCATCATCCGGACCCAGTATATCCCAACGACAGCAAAAGCTATCGTTTGGGTCTGGGGAGGGTAAGTGGTAGACAGACAATACCTCTATCCCAAGGGATACAAAGTCTGCTTCCAATAAGACCCCCGACTCTATATGTACCTGCATAAGTGACATGATAATAGAGATATGGTGTGCTAGTGTGTTAGTGAGGAAATTCAAGAAATACAAACAAAGGACTTTCGATATTAAAATACACATCACGTGTATATGTACATGTAATGTAAAACAACTGTATAACATACGCAACCAAGTGGATCGGCCATATTATACATAAGTCAATTTGTCTAAATTATTTCCAACAATTCTTAAGACGTTATTGGTTTAATTATGTACTAATCTTTGATTGTTTCTGATTGTCAGAGACTAAATAGAGAATACGAGTTCAAACTCAGTTCAATGTGCAAATGTGCACAGCCCTACTCTTATGGCACCAAATGTTGGGGTGCCAAAGACTTGAAGACTCACCATCCACTAAGACTAGTCTATTCCTTATTCAGAGTAGATCTTTAGAAAAAATGGGAAAAGTTCTTTAACAAAAAAAAAAAAAGTTGAATCTCAACTCTTGGAGGGCGGATCCCTTTACCGCCGATCCTGTGACCCCTTCGTGACCGTCTGCCACATGGTAGCAGGAAGGGTGGTGAGGTTGGGTGGAGGTCACTCGCACTTAGCCTCACTACCCTCTGCTATCACGTAGTAGGAGGCCCTTTGTTACCGTCCATGTGTGGGATCAGGAGATCCCGTCCGCACCTCTTGATGGTCCGTGTTACTTTTCTGATAAATGTTTGCAGAAAATATCGATATAAGAATGTGTCTCAATTTGCAGAGTTTTAAAATGATGTAAATTAAAACATACATTTTGGTGAATAACAACCAGAGACGTTTATAACCCACGAAGTTTTGAATTTGTTAATTGTTGGTTTTTAAGTGAGTACAACAACCATATCCATTATATTCTAACGCTACCAGAAGTTATCACTAGTGTATTAGGAGTGTGATAGACAGACAAACAAGGCATGGAGGGATGGAGAGTTTGCTTCCAGTAAGATCCACGACTCTACATGTATCTGCATAGATTGAATATGGTGTGCTAGTGTAATATTGAAGGAATTTAGTAAACAAAAATAGAAAGCTTCCGATATTAAAATAGCACTAAGCGTGTATACGCACAAATAATGAAAGACAAAACAAAACAAAAATGTGTAAAATCAATCTAAAGTGTAGATAGTATCTAAGCCCCTAAGTATACAATAATGTGCTTCTATATTGGGGTGACAATCTCAGACACGACATGAAAACACGACTCGAACTTGACACACTCTTCGCGGGTATGGGTATAACCTTGGCGGGTTTCATGTACAAATCAAGTAAGACATGAAACTTACCCGCTAAGAACAGGTTGTGTCCAGGTATACCCGCAGGTTATCCATTTATACCCAAGATACCAGATTTTTAAAAAATATAAATTATAAATTATTAAAGTAAAATTTATAAAATAAAAAAAGAAAATCCTAAAACCTAAAAACCTAATCCCTATCTTTTTACCCTCGCAATTTGCCCAATTGCCCCTACATTGTTATTTCAATGATACATTGTAACATTAGTCATTTTAAATACATGAAACCTTAAAAATAAACAGAACCTGAAAATACCTGAAAAATACACGAAATGACCGTACATGACATGAAATACTTGTACTTGTGAAGTTTGTGAGTATACCTGATACACGACACGAAACCTGTCATGTACAGGTTTAGATATTTACTTCCGTACACGCGAAAAAAGGGATAAGGTATGTATCTAGTACTTTAATACCCGAAACCCAAAAAATACGAAACACGACCTACTTGCCAACTTTATTTTGTATTCTGTCTAAACCTCCTTAACCTTAATCCTCCCACTGTAAACTTCAAAATCAAAATGTGATTATACTCGCACTTCAAATGCCAACCTTTCTTCACATTTCCCCACGGTAATATCTATCATATATATCTTTAGTAACGGTTAAATTTTAAAATAGCAATTGTAATTATGGGATATACTAATAGTTATTTATACTCATCCACCATAAAATATAGGACGAGGCTCCTGTTATTAGCACACATATTCCGCCAACATGTTAATATCCATGTGTACATCTTGTTTATTAACTAGTTATTATAATAATATATTTATTAGTTATTCATCAAACTTCATAATTTTTGTTGCTACATAAGTAACTTTAACCACAAAACTTTCTTTTTATAAAACATGACCTTTACTATAAAAATATGATGAAACTGTTATATAAAATACATCTAAACATAATTTAAGATACCACTTGTATTATGCCTTAGAAGACGGGCTTTGGAGCAATTGGTAAGGTTATGCTTTGTAACGTTGAAATCACGTGTTCTAGATGAAAAACATCATCTTGTACAAAATATAGGGTGAGTCTGCATACATCAGATCACGAAGCAATCTGGTCCCTCCCTATACCATATACAAATACGATAGTCTAATATACCGAGAACGCCTTTCTATTATGCCTTAAAAATGTGTTGTAAACTGTCATGCCAAAGAGAAATTTTTTTTTTGAGCAAATACGTAATTGATATTATGCCTTAAAAATATGTAGGAGAATGTCATACGGGATCGAGGCTGTTGACTTTTGCGCTGGGAAAATAACTATCTTGAATCGGAGTAGGATCTTCTCACCGCTTTGTACCTCACCCCTCACGTGACCGCCCGCCACGTAGCAGGAGAGAGGGTGGTGAGGCTAGGTGAGGGTTATTTGCACCCAGCCTCATCACCCCTTCCCCTGCCACATGGCAGGGGGTCATTTGTTACCCCCTCTAGAGGGGGTGAGGAGATCCGGACTCTCTTGAATCAGCTTACCCAGAAGTTCAACGGATTTTTTCAACGTACTAATCAGTTATGTATTAAATTTTCATGTTCAAAAACATTAATCTCAATTCACGTTATTTTCTAACCTCATAACGAGTCTTGGAGCAACATGTAATCGAGTTCAAACAGCATATAGCAAAGAGATCCGGCTCCTCCTCAGATCCTGTACAAATACGGAAATCTAATGCACCGGGAACGCCCACGTTATTTTCTAACTTATTCTTCATTTCATACCTTTTCCGTTTAAAATCTTTATTTCTCTTATGACCTTGTGTAGCAACGAGTATGAATATCAAATTTTTATTAATTTTCGTCTTCAAAGTTTTCTTATTAATTATCATTATCGTTCTTACTATCGCCTCCACTATCGTTATCAAATTATACCACTTTTTTTCCCTAGAGAAAAAGTATCGTCATTTTCAAAGCTTTCTTATTAATTATCATTATTAATTATCATTATCGTTCCTACCATCACCTCCACTATCGTTATCAAATTATACGACTTTTCTTTTTCCCTAGAGAAAAAGTATCGTTTTAAGTTCTAACCAAGATTTGTCATTTCGTTGATTCAGACCATAGTTCAGTTGGTACTTGGATTCGGATTTGTTCTAAGAATCAACAGTTCGAATCCATAGACATGTACAGTGTAGGTATTCTACTGTTGCCGGAGGTCTAATTTACAAGAGGACACCTTATATGGGTTACTGCATAAATACTCATCCAACCTAAAAGTTCACTGAGTTATTTCTTCAAACTTAAACGGTGGAGCTCAAGATCAGAGAATGAGCTTTGCTTCAAGAGTTATCATTTCGTCTTTGTTGAACGGCAAGAACATAAACTTTTTTATAAGGGTCAATAAGTCGAATATCTGCATGGACAGGGACGTTTTAAGAATACATTATACAAAAGGAAGTCAATTGTGTGTATTTGGTTTAGCATAGGCCCTACACATTGATTGAACATGCTACAGTAGAGTGCATTCTACCCACGTAACAGTTAGAATAGGATACCCTCATCTATTTTTCTTCACCACACGCGTCATCGTACGACACGTGGCAGCAAAGGGGATGGTGATGCTAGATGAGGGTGAGCTGCCACATGTTACGTGTTCATGAATGAGGTGAGGGATTGAAAGTGAGGAGATCTCATCCCGTAACAGTTACCATCAACTGTGAACTTCATTAAAACCAACTCCTCTTTCCAAGAAAACAATCATCAATTTAGAGACTAACTTAGATATGTTCTGAGATCATTTTTCTCTATTTCTCGTGTCTTGTGGGTTTCTTTTCTTGTTTTGAGGTTTCCTTTTCCTTATTCTTTATTAATTGGAAATCAGCCTCTTGTATAAAGTGTAGAAAAAAGCTGCATGCATCGGATCGCGAAACAATCCGGCCTTTTTCTAAACCATATGTAAACGCGGAAGCATATTGCATCGGAACCTCATATTCTTTGTTAATTGGAGGAGGATGTCTTTTTGTTTATGGAATAGGTAATTCGTGAGAAGGATGATTGGCACATACCGTGATTTAGCTCATACCTATCAAGGGTATGTGTGCATGGGTTTCATTTGTGGCCAAAATTCTAAAAGCTTTCTTGTTACCAAATGATGAACCAAAAAATATCCCTCGTTAGTCAATAACGGTCAACACTTAAGTAGAGTGTAAGAAATGGCCAAGTATGGCGGGTCGGCCCGGAGGTTGACCAGGTCACCTGGGGACAAACAGCCCATCTCGGCCATAGGGCCCCATCACCATCTCGCCCACCTGACTTCTCGGCTATCTCGGCCATACGGTCTCAGTACCCTCAGGGGGTTAAGGAATTCACCTCGGTTAAAAGGCCTAAGTCATCCTTGGCCCCAAGGTCTCATCTCGACCCGCAGTTCCATCTCGGCCAAAGAGCCGAACTCGATCTTAGATCTGATCTGCTCACTGGTATAAGGGTCAGCTACGAGCATCACGAAAGGCCTCCCATTGCCCTTTGGAGTCGGCCACTTTCATCTCGGCATGCTGACCCCACACCATCAGCCATCTCGGGCACTTCAGAGTGCTTCTAGAAGACTTCATCTCGGTTCTAGGAGTTTACCCCAGGTAATTCTACCAGGCAAAACTCCCAGCCAGATGTCACAAGCTAGCTTATTCAGCTCAGCACCGAGCCACGTGGCGAGCATGCAAGAGCAAGAGTCATATGACTGACCTCCTTGCCTGTCACGATATCTAAGCTCTGCCCATGCATTGGCCCAAGCCGCCATATAAAAAGGCCGAACAGCAGGAGAGAGGAGGGGAGGTAACAACAAGCTCTAAGAAACTACTCATCTTCTCCACGGTGAAAACCCAGGTTTTACAAGAACATCTCAGTTTACTTAAAACTTCACCATATATATAAACCTCTCCAGAAAAATGGCCCAGACTGACTTGAGCGTCGGAGGGTATTACCTGAGGCCATAAATCCCGGGTCCTCTGACCCTTTCTCTCTGTGCAGGTCAGCAACTCGCTCGCTACGGACAACTGACGGAGTTTTAACGGCACCACATCAAACGATTACTTGGTGGTAAATTCAGACATCATCACCAAAAGTGATGAACGAGAACCCGTAGGCAAACATGGGAATTTAATAGGATAATTGTTATAAATGACAGATTAAAATTTTGCCCAAATACTGGGCGGCAATCAAGTCAGAAATGATATGAAAGATATTCTATTCTTTCTGTTTCAAAAATATTATTTTTCTTTATTTTTCAACATCTGTATAATATATATGTTGATAAATCAAAAAGGACAATATTTTTAAAATAGAGATAATAACAGAAGTTTCTGTGTCTTTATTCTTATTTTTGGACTAGAAAAAAGATTACCTAATAAACTTAAATTCCACATGGTCGGAACGGGATAGGATCTCCTCACCGCGAAGAGGGTGCGGTGACGCGTGACCCCGTGACACGTGGCAGCAAGGGGGGGTGTGAGGCTAGATGAGAGTCATCCGCATCTAGCCTCACCACCCCTTTTGCTGCCACGTGGTCGCACGGTCATAAAAAGGGTGGGGAAATTGGGGTTAGGAGATGCCACCCCGATCGGAACGTGCATAGCGAACGTGAGGCTATGAGTGGATCACTTTTGCCAATATATCAAAGCTCCTTGTCGGACTTATTGTCATCTAGAAGTTAGTCCAATCCAGCTCCAAATGGAGGTATGGTATCTTAGACGTTATCCATGAAACAATCATATATGGAAATACACACAAAAAATACAGTCTATTTTTTTATAAGAAATACAAAAAAAATGAAGCGTATTTTACTTATGATTTTTCAGAAGTTTTATGTTGCTACAGAAACAACTAGTGACACAATAAGATGGCGTTACAAAAGATTTACCTACATGTAAAATAAATGGTTATTGACCAAACCAGATGACGCACATATATTCAATACATTTGATAGTTTGATAGGTAACTTGTCATATTTGTTTTAGAACCATTGTAAATTTCGCCATTTTTTCGTTTTAGCTAAAGAGTTGTTAATGGTAATGAAAGGAAGTTTATTATGTAAAATTATTCATCCTAAATGTTCTCCAATATAATTTATTTGGAAAATAATATAAACTTGAAATCTTCATGTCATAAATTTCTTACACCATCCCTAGTTTTTTCACCGTCTAGTGGCCCCTGCACATGAGACCCACGTTTGAAGCCCATTATATTCTAACAAAAAGATATTCCATACTTTTCTGATTTTCTTACGATTTCCAGACTGTAGTGATATCTTTTGCTATCATTGACGTATAATAGGTATGTGTTGTTGTTGTTCTGACTTTCTCACGATATAGAAGACACTATATGCAATCCACTTGTGAGGTTTTTTTTTTGTTTTCACCACGAGGTGTCCTGGATGGGTCCTAACTGTGGGCGACATCTTTAAACCATGTCTACATACAAACTAGTCCCTGATCGCCAATTTGCGAGTGCCTCAAAGGGTAGGATGGCTGACCTCAAGATTTAAGGTTGCTCCATACACATCTCAGATTTCGATCTCTAGTAGATGTTTAAGGATGGACTAGCCCCAACCAGTAACTACAGATTATCCTTAGTTTTCTCACAACATAGTGGTCCATGAATGTGAGATCTATTTTTAGGCCCACTGTATTAAGACAGAAACCATGGATCATCTTCAGTTTCCTTGCAAAGCAATGGACCATGCATGAGATCCACATACTAGACCTACCGACTGTATTGTGACATCTTTAGTTTTATATGACAATTAAAAAAATACGTGACTTATATGACAATTGAGAAAAAGACGTGATTTATATGACAATTAAGGAACATACGGTCAATGAAAAAGCACATTAGATACAGCTGGTTTATAATGTTGATGTCATATAGAGGGTATAAGATTTAATTGAGAATTTCAAATACTTAATCCAGAATCACAATTGATTTGATATGATATTTTTGAAAAATACATATTCTAAAAACATATATTATGTATTAAATATTAGGAGACACAAAATAAGGGTATGATTTAGTCTATGACTCAGAAATAACTAAATAAATAAATAAAACTCAAAAAGAAATGATTGGTTCGTACAACCACTTTTACATACTAAAGAAAAGACTTAGATGAAGTTTAGTTCGCATTTGGGTATCGGAATGAGTATGACATGGTATAGGTTTAGAGTATATGGGTTTGGATCTAAAAATGATAGTTGTATAATATTAAAGTAGAAATAGGTATGATAGAAATTGATGATGTTTAGAACGTATAGGAATTGAAATGAGTATCAAACGTGGACGGCCGAAAAAATTTGAGCGAACGAAATAGTGATCGGCCGGCGGCATTGACCGGTCATACCCCTCATTCCCACTCACTCCCCTATATTGATAGACAATGGGACTAGTATATCAAAAAACGATATACATTACCAAATACTTGGATATCAAACCGAAACTATACTCCTATCTTCCCAAACAAACAATTTTAATAGGTCATTCTCTTAATCCTAAACACCCCAACCAAACACTTCTTAAAAATATTGTTGGCGAAAAATGATGGTCTACAAACACATTAGAAATGTGAGTATTCTATAAATACAAAACAAGTTCGGTTTAGCGATACCCATTGCGATCTCCACAGAAAATGTAATAAGACATTTCAAATAATCCTATAAGAAAGAATCCAACAAACAGCAAACTTGAACGTTCTTATTCTTAATCGCAGAAACACGACGATAACAGATTCAAGAAGCATTTCTTCCATCATTTTGACAATTCCACCGAAAGGTTATCGGCCAAGGAGGCGATAGTCGTCGGAGAAACGCCACTGCTTCCACCCAGGTACCATTTCTTGATCATCTCCACCACGTTCTCATTCTCCACTTTGATTTCCGACTCCTTTTCTCCTTCGCTTGCCACAAATTTTATCTGTTCAAATGGAGAAAGTAAATCCATCATTACCTACCACATTGCTAAGTCAATGAAGAATCATCCTTCCGTTTCTCCGTATGTTTATAACACATAATTATGGTTACGTACATCCGACTCCCTACATCGTTATAGACGGAAGGCTGTCTTAGAGTAATGATGTTGTTGTTGATGTTGTATATTAGACTAAGCTCGGATAGAGTAATAAGTTTACTGGTTTCTTTTATCTGACAAAGACAGATAAATTGAGATGGTTCCTAGTTTCAAACGCAACCAACCGACTGACTTGTGAAAGATTGTTATAGTTTGTACATATATTATTATGATAATTAACAGAATGATTAGTAGTTATTATATAGATAGAACCCGTTTCAATTCTTATAGTTTGTGAATATATCATTCTGATAATTAATAGAATGATTAGTAGTAATTATGTAGATGGAACCTTATTTCAAACAAAACTAATGCACTAACATAAAATTGTCCCTATTTGTGTATATCTCATGACGTTTTTTTTTGTTCTATCTTATCGGATAGGAAGTTCCTCTCAAGTGGATACTCATGATTGTTATATATATATATATATATATATATATATATATATATATATATATATATATATATATATATAGTACATATATATTGTTCAAGAGATGGGAAGCTTTCATTATCCAATGGCTGAAATACAAAAGTATGCCTATTTCTTATATTTGTAATTTTAATCCATGTGTTAACAACCTCGATTTATAAAAATGACCCATTAAAAACCAACTTCTTACCTTACCCAAGAAATGACTCATTTAGCACCGACTACTTATTATCCAATAAGAGAGCAGATCTTGGAGCAACTGGTAGATTTACTGTTTTGTAACCTTCAAGTCAGAGGGTTCGATCAACGAAAACAGCATCTGGCACGAAATGTAGGGTAAAGTTGTATACATGAGATCGCAAAACAATCCGATCTTTTTCCATACCCTACACAAACGCGAAAGCCTAATGCACTGAAAACGACTTTTTAACTTCTTACCCAATAAACCAACGAGGTGGGATCACCTCACCCCCTCTCTCACCGCCCTCCAAGTGGCAGTAGAGGGGATTGGTGATGCTACATGAGGGATGGTCAGTAACGGGTGTATGGAGGTGGGTAGAAGACACGTGTCATGACGTGGGGAGGGAGGGATCTCATCCCTAGACCAAGGCTCTTGTCCTTGGTAATGTAGGTTGTAAATAGATGTGATTTGTAATTTTATAATAAACGGTGAAACATCTAGATACAAAATAGAGCACATGTTTAAAAGTCAGATTTTTATTTGTTAAACGAAACATTTTTTTTAATTCGGTTAAAAACATACTATATACATAACGACGTAATAAATACGATGCATATGATTACTCAATGTAACCGCGAACATGTGAGAAAATATGAATATAGAAAGCAAGGAACCCAAAAATCAACATGGCCGGAATTCGAACCTCGACATTGCCGGGAGAAGAAGCAGGAAAATGGAAAGAGAAGACGGAATTTGGCCGGAAGTATTTCGACTGGAAAAACTCAACAATTTGTTCCAAAGCGGCTTCCTCCTCCTCCTCGTACTTATCAACTTCAGCCAATCGATCCCTAACAAAGCTCTCTAGCTGCGTTCCATACTGCGAGCCCTTGATCTCCTTGATTACAACAATTCTCAAGTACTTATCCACCGGCGCTGAAAAACGAAATTCAAACTCGTACAACAAAATCACATACAATTGAGATGAAAGAGAATTAAAATGAATTGTTCCGGTACCTGAAATGACGGCATCGAAGAAATTATCATCGGCTAAAAGTTCATCTCTTTTCTTCCCTTTCCACTGCTGCAAATGAGATAAGATTTCGGAATCGAAATAAACTCCGATTGCAGTGAACTTAATCTGAAGGAAGTGTATCTCAATTTCAGTGGCACCTGATGCATAAAATGGAGATAACGGTTTGATTTTCTGGATGAATACTAAATTAATTTGAGAAAAACAGGCTGTCCCCGGGGAATTGTTGACGGCGGAAGAGGCGGAGGAAGGCGGTAGAGAGGAGTAAATTACCTTGGGCCAGCAAGGACAAGGATTTGGCGGTCAGTGTGACCTGAGACGGAAATTGTGTCTGGTCCACCATCACGTAATTCTCTTTCTCACCTCCAAAGATTACGAGTCACCGATGTTTCTGCTTTCTATCTTTACTCAACGATCTTTATATACAGGGAGGACGGAAGCGGACATATACATTTGACTTATAATCTCTAATCTAGAATAACAAACAACAAAAACATTACTCCGTTATCTCAGAGACTTATGTATATAGCATGGGTAAGGAGAAGTCGCGCGTACACAACTTTACATGTATGTTAAAAACACACATAAATTGTTTTGATATGACCTATAATTGAAAAAAATCACCTATTCTATCTAATGTTACATTTTTTATTCACGTGTATTAAATTGAAGATAAGGATTTTCCATTTTTTACAATTGGAGATGAAATGCAATAGCCATTATCGTCTACTAACATATTTCGTTTCAATATACTTCGTTTTAGGTAGGGTTGTTAATTGAACCGAACGGTTCGCAAACTGTTCGATTTCGATTCGTATTTGGTTCGAGTTCATTCGTTAATTTTACTTAAACGAACCAAATTCGAATACTTATTTAGGTTCATCTAGTTAAACGAGCGAAACTATTTGCGAACGTTCAGCTTGTTTAAACAGTTATAGGGTTATTGAGTTGAACTCGGTCAATTTTAAAGCTCGTTTAGCTAAACAAACCGAGTCGATAATTCGTTTAGCTAAACGAATCCGAATTCAAAAATTTGGTATTCGACCCGACTTGGTTAGTTAATCCCCTAGTTTTAGGCATGGAGAGCAGTGACCTGTCAACTTTCTTTTTTTAAAGTCTTTTGAGTTCACCAACTTGATGTTAGGTAGAGTTATTGGCTCACATTTGGACACAGTGAAACAATTCCCAAATAAATGTATTTTAATATTAACCTAAATTAATGGTTTCAGATATCATCTTTCGAAAAGGTAAACAAACAACAAGGTAGGCAGATGGCTAAAATTATTATGCTTTTACATACATGCAGTAGTTACTGATTTACTTTCTCTACGAAACTCATTAATATTAGAACGATAATAGCTCTCGTAATTAGAGTATGACCTTTTACAACTACAAATAAGAAAGTTGACCACATAAGCTTGGCCATAATCCATCAAACATTGAGCTGTCTCACATGTAACTTCAAAGGCTCAAGATTATGAAACATTACACTAACTGTCGGATATATAACAATTGAATGCTTTAACCATGCCATAAAAAACACTCCCTTCGTCATATAAAATTTCTCATAATTGACTTTTTAATATAGGATGACTGTATATTACATTAAAAGATTAAGGATAACAATGTTTTTAGCAGATGTGTCAAATAGGGTATAAAGTTGTGTGGACTAAGGGAAAATTGAATAATATTCTTGATTGCCGTATTATATTACTTCTTCTGTCATAAAAATTGTTATGTTTGATTTTTTTGACATATATAATTTACATATTTAAAAAAAAATAAAAAGAGATCATATTTTTAGTAAGGAGAGACAACTTTGAGACTTTTTCTTCGGTTCACTCAAGAAACGGGCACCTATAGTTGGTAAGCTGCTCTTTGCATGTAAGAATTCTTTAGAACAGTAATGTTTTAGGAAAGTCAATTAGCTTTAAACCATAAACCATTCTAAAATTTACAAGCTCTAAATATAATTCATGAAGGTAAAAGATTAAGGTGAAGGAGAAGTAGACATGATATAGGGATACCTTAGACTATACTTAGAGGATTAGATAGTCTCTACACTTTAGCTTGACTTGCATTTTTTTTATTTTGATCTTTGTCTTTCAACTATTTGTGCATATTCACTATTTATTATTTTGATATCGAAAAAATTTGATTTATATTTAATAAAATCCATTCATTAGTACATATTCCTAGTATTGTACTATCTATGCAGATACATATAGAGCCGGGGGTCCTCACTGGAAACAAACTCTCTATCCTTTAGGATAAAGGTGCATGCCTCTTACCCTCCCTAGACCCTAGCGATAGCTTTTGATGTCGTTGGAATATACTGAGTATGATTATTGTTGTTGTAGTGATGCATCTACTCCAATAACGTTAGCCCAATCTCAATCAGAAGGTATATTCTGATCAAGGTGTAATGAAAAATATATGTTAAACTATAATCTAATAACCAAGTATTATAATTTTAGCATTACAAAATAAATTAATAGAACTTAATAAGATGTGTAAGTACTAGACCACCCTATCAATGTGATTATTAAGAAAACAACGTCGTTGTGATTCTTAAAAGGGCAATATTAGCACAAAAAAAAATTACAAGAAAAAATAATTTCAAAATTTCCTCTCATATTTCGGGTTTTATTGGAAAGACATTTTACACATTTACTTTCCGGTGGAGCTATAAAATGTTTCATGTTATGTTGTATGTTAATATTGGGCAGATGCTTTTGTAATTTTGTAGATCTTTTAATTATAAACTTTGAACAACCTACATGATTTTAGTATAATAGTAATAAAAGAAGAAATCACGATTACAGCATAATTAAGATTGCCAAATTCCAACACATACACGTTAACCTGATACAAAAGTTAACACGTTTTTTTTTATGATTTTGGAGATAGACTTTGCATGTTTATATCAGAATTATGTCAAACATGCAAAATAGTTGATTAAATTGGCTTTATTAACTCGTTAAACCTATAAAATTGGACTCAAACTCGACATACTCGAAGCTGACTAATCAATTCGATAAAATATAACACAAACTCGGTCTGTCAAATGTAAAAATAATTCGTCAAATCCAGTCGGTTAAACCTACCTTACTAGAAAATCATATTGTCGACTAAATCTAACACTATCCGTCAACCTAATATATTAAATTCTAATTTATCTTTTAAAAATCATCAACATATAAACTCGCTAACCCGTACCCGAACTTGACCTCCTCTTCTGGTCAGCCCTAAACGTACTAGGAGAATCTAATCATCTATGGAATGTTGGTTTAAAGTTCTTCCATCCCCATGACATAGCCCAACTGGTTCCGGTGCAGCTATAAAATGTTTCATGTTATGTTATATGTTAATATTGGGCAGATGCTTTTGTAATTTTGTAGATCTTTTAATTATAAACTTTGAACAACCTACATGATTTTAGTATAATAGTAATAAAAGAAGAAATCACGATTACAGCATAATTAGGACTGCCAAATTCCAACACATACACGTTAACCTGATACAAACTTTAACACGTTTTTTTTTGTGATTTTGGAGGTAGACTTTGCATGTTCATGTCAGAATTATGTCAAACATGCAAAATAGTTGATTAAATTGGCTTTATTAACTCGTTAAACCTATAAAATTGGACTCAAACTCGACATACTCGAAGCTGACTAATCAATTCGATAAAATATAACACAAACTCGATCCGTCAAATGTAAAAATAATTCGTCAAACCCAATCGGTTAAACCTACCTTACTAGAAAATCATATTGTCGACTAAATCTAACACTATCCGTCAACCTAATATATTAAATTCTAATTTATCTTTTAAAAATCATCAACATATAAACTCGCTAACCCGTACCCGAACTTGACCTCCTCTTCTGGTCAGCCTTAAATGTTCTAGGAGAATCTAATAATCTACGGAATATTGGTTTAAAGTTCCTCCATCTCTAGGACATAGCCCAACTGGTTCCGGTGCAGCTATAAAATGTTTCATGTTATGTTATATGTTAATATTGGGCAGATGCTTTTGTAATTTTGTAGATCTTTTAATTATAAACTTTGAACAACCTACATATGATTTTAGCATAATAGTAATAAAAGAAGAAATCACGATTACAGCATAATTAGGACTGCCAAATTCCAACACGTACACGTTAACCTGATACAAACTTTAACACATTTTTTTTGTGATTTTGGATGTAGACTTTGCATGTTCATATCAGAATTATGTCAAACATGCAAAATAGTTGATTAAATTGGCTTTATTAACTCGTTAAACCTATAAAACTGGACTCAAACTCGACAGACTCGAAACTGACTAATCAATTCGATAAAATTTAACACAAACTCGATCCATCAAATGTAAAAATAATTCGTCATACCCTATCGGTTTAACCTACCTTACTAGAAAATCAGATTGTCGACTAACTCTAACACTATCCATCAACCTAATATATTAAATTCTAATTTATCTTTTAAAAATCATCAACCTATAAACTCGCTAACCCATACCCGAACTTGACCTACACACTTCTGGTCAGCCCAAAACGTATTAGGAGAATCTAATCATGAACTTGACCTCCACTTCTGGTCAGGAGAATCTGATCATCTACTGAATGTTGGTTTAAAGTTCCTCCCGGTTACCTCTTGGCTTCCTCGAAGGTCATAATAAGACTACTTCAGAAGCCCCCCTCCGCCCCAGATCCCCGCTCCCCGTTCCCGGCCTAATGTCACCCTGCTCCTCCATCACCCCCATACTCGATTTTCCAGCCCCCATCTCAATTCGGTAACAATTTATTCTCAGACAATGCAATCGACACCTTGTGCTATTCAGTTCTTCGTGATCTGAATTAGCTGATAGTAAGTCGCTAACAATTTCTTCATATACATTGCAATCCACAACTCTCTGCTCTTAAGTTCTTGGTTGCTTTCAAAAGATGAATTCTTGCAAAACATTATCTCTCTTAATTCTGCTATATTACATTTTCAATCTCCCCCAAAGATTTTCTGCGGACGGAGAACCTAATAAATCCAATCCGGAGCTTGTTCAGCAGGTATATGCTTAATTTCCACCTTGATTATGCATTTTTATGTTGATTGGATAGTTGAATTGTGCATAAAGTTGTTGAATTTTGGAGAAATGTGTGAAATTTTGGATGGGTTTTATATTTCAGACTACTAGTCCTTCACCCAGTCCTGTTCCAGGGAATGGTGATTTGGATCCCGGGGATGCTAAAGTTGATGTGAAGTCAAAATCTGGGCAGGTGACTTGTGAATCGGTTCATAATAAGTGCCACGATGATAGTGCGAATGTCACCGCTTGTGTTCTACCTTATGCTGGTGATGGTAATTTCCATACCTCTCTAAAGGTTGTTGATTTGTTGATCTAGATGTGCATTTGCTTGATTCACGCTTCCTCAATGATGTCGTTTACTTTTTGATTCTTTTCCTTGCTTTGCTTCTATGATGCTGTAAACAGTGAATGAAGATTAAGGATGATAGTTTGGGAGAATTTTAATCTCTCACACTTGGAAGTTTAGGAAATTGGATGTGATGGAATGAAGATCATTGCATGAACATAAGCGAGAAACAGAATATGCTGGAATAGGCACACTTATACATAGCAGAGATGGCTTTCTTTTGATGGAGTTACTCCCTCCGTCCTTTACTTTGTTTTGCCTGTTCTGTTTTTCTTCCGAGGTTTCACTATTAGTATTTATATTGGGAATTTCTTGGTAGTTTGCGAATGTAATCTTAGGCTGTCATTTTGATACTAGCTGTTGGAATTCAAAGAGTTCAGCACAATTAGCACTAGGATGAACTCCAGTAGAAAGAATTGTGGGAAAGAACCCAAAGAAGTGTGCCAATCCTTGGGCTTTCTTTCTATATCAATGGTGTTACGCTTGACAGCACTCAATTTGCTCCTGCAAAGTAACCGTGACAAAAGGTGCAGCTTTTTTGAGCTAAACAGGCTTATGAACTCATTATGATAAAGTGAAAGAGGAGTTAAAAGTAAGATAAAATAACCATTGAGAGCTTTACGAATTTTATGCCATGTCTATAGGAAAACACTGTATGCTAGCTCTCACGAAATGAATAAAGAATAGTACTCTATCCTAAGTATTGGTACATAACCAAATATGTTGATCCTCCTATTTGATTGAAGTACAACTTGTTATTGTATGTTCTGTTGGTACTACTTTTGATTGGAGCAACAGGGTGGTAAATATAGTTGTTTTAAGAGAGAAAGTATGAAATCTGGTGCCAATTGTTAAAGTAGGGTATGGTGTGTTCTTTTTATCTCCCTTTGGAGCAATAAAATCTAACTGATTGCCCTGTGTGGATAGCCTTTTGCCTGCATCTGTTCCTGTAAGTTTGCAGCCACAGGTTCAAAGGTAATTTTTGGATGTGAAACTGCTGGTAAAATATGTAGTAGTTTTAGATGACAACTGCTTTGCTAACTTAATTCACAGCCAAACAGTGGAAATCACACAAATAAAGCACGAATAGAGAAGTGTGGACGAACTGTCGTTGGGACATACTGAGTATGATTGTTGTTGTTGTAGAGAAGTGTGGACGAATCTCATGCTTCAAATGTTCAAGAAATCACATTGCTAATGTGAATTGCACACTTGAAGATTACCAGTAGAAAATAGTTAGGCTGCGTTCATCCTATCCAATGTTGTGGTTGACCAACTTTTCAAATAAAGTCTTTATTTCCCTAAAAGCTTGCTTATTTATGTAGGAATATAATGCTCGCCAAAGGCTTACATTTTCCCATATATGGATGAATGCACATTATCCATTTTGTTTAAAGGGGAAAATGGGATTGGACTAAAAATCTGAGCCAACTTTCTGAGGAAACAAAGCGAGTTCTCACAGTCAAACATTTTATGGCCTCAGATATCAGAAAGTAGCTGGTAGGAGCAAGTACTATAATCGAGATTCCTAGTCGACTGTTTTTCTGCATCTTCTCTCTTAGAAAGGTGTGGGCCGGACTAAGAAAGAATCCTGATTAAGCTTCTTTGGTCCTTAGTTGCCATATCTGGACAGAAGAAACAAGTTATAAACTTCACTTCTGATTACATACTTTGATGGAACAGTAATGCCAGTTGCTTGCTAAATATAATGTGCATATTTCTGTTTAAGGATCTTAGTTCCCCCTGAAAGCAGTGTTCTAACCCTTACATAAATGGTAGTTGGTTAAAGTAGTTTCTGATATCTATTTTTGACCTTGGGTTTTGGGGTAGGAGAGTTCAGTTTAGTTGCTTTCCTGGTAAACTATACTTTGGCTCCTAGTTTCTTACCATCTTGCTTATTTATATCTAACTTTCTGCTGCGGGTTGCTCTGAACTATATACCATGCTATTGGAACAATGCAAACGGTAGACTCAACACGTTACTCGCTGAATCTAGTTTGGTTAGTTTGAATGGAAAGTTAAATGACAGGAAACCTTAGTTTCAGGACTGGGAAAAGTCCCTCTTTTTGTGTATGGCTGTGTGTCGTTCTTTGTAATATCAAAATCATAGTGTTTTAGGCCTTGGTTAAACTGAAGTGCTTGCTTTAAAAGAATGGATATAAGATGTAATAGTCAAGTTCTTTGGATGATAGCTGCTGGGAATCAAGGACGCTTGTGAGATGGGTGATGTTAATAGCTGGAATCCTGTATTCCTGAGTGACGAAGTTGGTCATTGAAATGGTTCTAGTGAATAAGATGGCTGACTTAGCAGCAGGATGATTCTAATTGATCTATGTCAAATGCAGAGCCACAGTTGCATCCTAATTTATCTATTTAACCCCGATTGGTAGTGGTAAGATTCTTTCCATTTCCAATGGAGTTAAGGACACACACTTCCTTGACTTCGGAATATGATGGAACAAAGCAAAATGATTCACTAAATTGGTTGCCCTTCTTATATTGTGAAGTAGCAGTTGATCGACACGAAATTTTCATTATGGGTCACCGGGAAACAACCTCTATGTGTTTCTAACACATGGGTATGGTTGCGCACATCCGACCCCCCATACCTCGCCATAGGCGGGAGCCTCTAGAGCAATTGGGTGTTGTTGTTGTTGTTGTTGTTGTTGTTGTTGGTAGTGGTAAGATCTATTTCCTGCATTTTTGTTTGGGGTTCACTTTGACTCACTGTGGAATGTGTCTGAGGGGACATTTACTAGCTTTCATAATCATTTTATTTTCATTGTGTGAGAAGTCATTTTTTGTTAGTGTCACCTATTGTGTGGCAGCTTTTCTTTTTATGCAACTATCTAGTCGCTGCTGCATGATGATACTTACAGTGCATAATCAGTTTTGAGTTCAAAAGATGCCGTGATATCATAGATTTGGCCCTTTGTTCCCTTCTAGCCATATAAGGTGGACATTGCATTTAACTTAAATGAAACGGACTTCAACTATGCGACCTCTTCAACTCCAAGTCCGCCAGGAAGATTTTTGCCTCAACCCCCAATTCGGCAATCCACTCGAGCCTTCAAGCTTCATGTTTTTAATCTATGTATAAGGACTTTGAGTATTGATTTTTGTTGATGACATGGCTCCACGATTGATATATAGTTTTGGGATTGACATGTAGTGGAACTTGTCCTTTTGTTTTTTGGACAAGACTAGACTAGGTACCGTTTGTGGTGTGAAATTTTGTTATCTTTTGTAAATTTCCCCACGGGTGCATATATGAAAATTTTAAATTACAAAAAAAAAAAAAAGATGTTTGTATTACCAAAAAAAAAAAAAAAAAACTATGCAACTTGGGCGGACAGGGAAAAATGATGATTACCAATTTCGGATTTCAAAAATGATAATTTAATCAGATTGAAAAGCATCACCTACAAGATCACAATTGGAAGCCTATACTACTCACCAGTATTCAAGGCTGATACTAACTAACCTATATCTTTGCTTTTGTTAGAAGATATAATAGGCTAAACAACTAGACTTGTATACCTGAGTGCTTTCTCTTCAGGATGAAGGGGAAGTAGGAATGGGATTCAGGAGCGCAATTATGCTAATCTACTTGTGTTCTCTCTTTTTTCCAGCGTATTTTTGGTGTATATGCCCTTTCAGGGTTAGTGTCTAATTTCAACTTGAACCACCTACTCCTCTAATTATAACCAATTGTATGCTACTTTGTGTTTGTTAACATTCAGAGAATGATGTTACTCTTGATTTCAGAACGTTAGATTACCTATGTGTTAGGTCAGGGAACCTAACCCTGTTTCCTTTGCAGGTTCCATGGGACTCATTGTTTTGAATGAAGGCGACCACCCCCTGAAATTTAATGTCACAGTCCTTCCATCAGAACCTACCTATGACAATATTGAAGTACTCGCACATAAAGTGACGAAGGTATATTTTTCATCTTCTTTGTATTTTGGTTGTCGCCCCACATTTTCTTTTGACTCCTTGGATTCGTGAATCTTTTTCTCTTGGCCTTTCATGTTCCAAATTAACTAAACTCGGTACCCTTCCTGAAATAACACCAGAAAGAAAAGGGGGGTACCCTTCCTAAGGAAAGAGGATATGAGAAGAAGTTCTTAGATTAATTCTAATAGAGCCAAAACTGAGTAGGTAAGGGGGATGTAGTTATGGAATTAATTTATATTGGTCTGAATCTTTTTTCTGCTATTTTTACTCATGTTTTATTGTTGGATATCAGATCAATGTCTCTGCTACTGCCAGCAGTTCCTCAGTTGTATTGAAGTCAATCAACTGGACTTGCAAAATTCAACTAGGTGTTCCCATTCCGCCGGGTATTCCTGTTCCGCTGGGTATTCCTTACTCTGAGTATGTAACTCCCATAAATGGGGCATATGTGCTGCTTGGTACAGCTGTGCTCATAGGGATGATGTGGGCGTGCTGCAAGTTAGGGAAACATAGGCGACATTCAGATGGGATTCCATATCAAGAACTTGAAATGGGGCAAGCACAGTCCACTTCATCACTCAAAGTGGAAACGGCGTCCGGTTGGGATCAGGATTGGGATGATGACTGGGATGAAGAGAGGGCAGTGAGGTCGCCTGGTGGAAACCGTATAGGAAACAGACGAGCAAATGGTGGTAGTTCCAGGTTAGCAGAATCTAACGGATGGGACGACGACTGGAAGGATTAGTAAGAAAGAAACAAGACACATAATGTTCAGATTTTACAAAAGCAAAACAGGAAACTCCAAGAGAAACAGGTAACAGTAGATTGGGATCGGATGGGGAATGAAAAATTTTTGGGTTTGGTGAGATTTGGAATTTTGGATACAATCAACACGCAGAAGGAGGTACATTACACAATTTTGGTCTTTGTAGAACATAATTTTCTTACTTCTTGTGGATGTATAGATGTCTCTTTTTCTCAAATGTTGTAATTTTCTATCAGCAAACTGCAGAAAGAATACTTATAAGCAGGTCTGTTATTAAATTTGCACCAAGTATAGAGCTGAAGCTGATCTTGGCAGTTCTATATGGATGGTTTTATCTTTTTCAGTTTTGTAGTTAGCCCACATCTCTATTGCTACTGGTTATGCACCATTTTTCTTCACCATTGCTTAAAAGAGTATAGCACCTCGTCAGTTTCATCTAACTTTGTTTCTACGAATTTTAGACATGATCTGATTGTCACTGTTATCATTGGTGGATATTAATGTTTAGGAGGTATTTAGAACTTTTTCTAGCAAAATCTGTTCCATTCACTGAGTAAGGGCGTTTCCGGTGCACTTAGCTTCTGCGTTTGTGCATGGTCGGTCGGATCGTTTCGCGATCTGATGTATACAGTCTTACTCTACACTCTGTGTAAGAGGCTGTTTTCGTGGCTCGAATTCGTGACTTCAAGTTATAAAACAACCACCTTACCAGTTGCTCCAAGGTCCGCTCTCTGTTCCATTCACTAACGTGGTTTCAAATTGAGGACTTCTTGTTCAAGGAATTCAACCATCATATTGGTTACAATAACTACAGTAACTGGTTGGACCCTAGTGCTGTAAACGAACCGAATGAGTCGAGGATTGCGTTGTTCAAGCTCAGTTCATTTAACTTAGCGAACGAGCCGAGCTTGTTCGTTTATTTAAACGAACATATTTAATTGTTCAAGCTTGGCTCGTTTAACTCACGAACAACATTAACGAGCCGAACACCTTAAACGAACGGTGTCACTTACCGAGTTCGAACAGAAAAAGGTGTTCAAGCTCTGTTCATTAACCTTTTAACCGAGCCGAGCTCGAGCTCCAAACAAGCTGGACAATCGAACGGCTTGGTTCATTTACAGCCCTATTGGACCCTTCTCGATCTCACCTGGCCTAGGATCAATAACATGTACTATTATTCAATCGATATAACTCGACATTTGAGATCGACGAAGTGCAGGGTAAAGCGTTCCGGTCTCTCCTGAATTTTGTACAAACATGAGAGCTTAGTGTGCTGGCAACACGCATTATATACCGAAACTTACCGGTAAGGGGATAGCATTTCTTGTTTTGTTCAAGTTTGAGCAAGAAATCAACCCAACAATTTGGTGATTAGGTAATATAACCATCTTCTGTTAATCAAGCAGATAAGCAAATATTGCTGCGTATTATGTTACGCAGAGCTATTTTAGCTGAATCAACTTGGTATTATCAGTGCCTGTTACAAAAATACATATTGTGAAAAAAAAAAATTAATAGGGAAAACTCTCTGTGTTGATTTAATAGTGTATTTACGTACCCTCAAGTTCTTGAATTGACACAACTAAGCCTATAGTCTCCTAGTCGAGACCACCATATATTTCTGGGGATGAGATCACCTCACCGCAAACCCGTGCGGTGACGCGTGATCGCACGACAAGTGGCAGCAAGGAGGGGTGGTGAGGCTAGATGAGGGTCACCCATATCTAGCTTTACCACCCCATCTTGTTGCCACGTGTCACGCGGTCACGTATATGGTGAGGGAAAGTGGGGTGAGGTGATCCTATCCCATATTCATGTCTTATGTTTTCTACATGAGTTTTTTCTTTTCCCACTCACTTAAGAAGACTGACCGTATCAAAAATGTTAAACATACACATAGATAGAAAGCAAATACTATGTTCGTCTCAAAATATTAGTTCATTTTAGTTTTTCAACATAATGTAAATTATACTATATTAAAATGTCAAAAGTGACTTATCTTTTGGAACATATGTAATACTATTCTAAAGTATACTACAACGTATAAATAGAGTGTTATCACAATCAGACATTAATTTTTTTTCTCCTATAGTTACTATCGATAACTGGTAGGGGCTGTTGTCACCATCATTTGTTACATTTTCATCAATTTTGCTTTGCAATACATATAGTGTAAAGTAGTGAAAATATATTAACAAAAATAACGGGAACATCCTTATTTTGTTTGATCTCTAACGTTGAAGGCTTTCACTGTCCAACTGTAAGAATTTGTAAATGACGTAAATCGAAAGATGTGACTTAGTATTAGACCTCTTAACTTGTCCTTTTTCAGCAGCGGGTTTGAACCTAAACTTGTTTTGATACAAGGAATTGACAAAATGATACAAACCTCCACCTTGTGATTGTCGGTATAGGATCTCCTGACCGTCCCATATAGGCGGTAACAAAGGACCATCTGACACGTGACAGTCAGGGGGTGGTGACTCGCATCTAGCCTCACCACCCCCTGACTGCCACGTGTCAGGCGGTCACAAGGGGGTAAGGAAAAAGGAGGTTAGAGGATCACATTCCGTGATTGTCTATCTTGAATGCGGTCACACCAAAAAAAAGTATTTACTAGGTTATGTCATCGCGAATGCCTACATGTTATTCTCTTAATGTTTAGATGGCGTATTTCAGTTGGTATATAGATGACAGATTGTAACTGAAATTGTAGGTTTGAATTTTAACATCCACAGTATAGTGTTTGAGTATTGTCATCGACTCATTATACTGAAGCGAGTTTAGGTCTAGACACCTTACATGTACCAAGTCTTGCACCTCTCATTTAATAAACTATTACATAATTTTGATTTATATTCTTCACGAGACTAGACCGTGACAACCTTCAAACCTTATAGAATTAGACAGCGGAAGTAATCGAACCTGAGGTACAACCTTTTTCTTACTAATGTGAACCGTATGTAGGAAGTCGTGTAGGTGTTGTATTGAAAGGAATGAAGCGTGGGTACTGGGTACAGTATATGCAGAGGCCTAAAGTAAAAGATAATTCTACTGTTATGTGCTCAACAAAAAGGGTTGATATATCCTCACCCCAACTTTCATTACCTCTTTTGTGACCACGCGACACGTGGATGACCCTCATCTAGCCTCACCACCCCTTTGCTACCACGTGTCGCGCGGTCACGCGTCACCGCACTCTTTTGCAGTGAGATGATCCTACCCCCAACAAAAGGCAGATGCACTAGTGGTGGTGCTATGATTTTGTTTGCCCATGAAAGCAAAACAATCACCAAAAGCATGGGCATGATTTGTGTTGGTTCTGCTATTATTCACTTTGAGTGGAGAATCATTTTTCTCTTCTTTTCATTGCCCTAACTTTCTCTTTGTTTAAGATTGCTTTATACTACTCCTTTTTCCTTTATCATTTCAAAGGTGGGTACTTTGACAAGCGCGCGATTTTCGCGGAAATTATGCGCCTATATCTCCCGGTTCGTGTATGAGGAGGGTGATTGTGAAGTTTTTAATCGACACGTGTAAAAATTGGTTAGTGGTTTTAAAAATTTTTTTTAAAAAAATTAGTATTTACACATGGCATCACATGACTAGAAACCTCATATTTTATCTCAAAATGTCTAATGTGGGACAATTTTTTCAACACCCGTCCTCACGTGACAACGTGACTTGACATACACATGTGTCTTAGAACCCGCCTTCAATCACAAACCTCTTGACATACACAAGTCTCTTAGAACCCCCCTTCAATCACACACCACAAGCAAAACATGAACATCTGGACTTGAGGGAGGGAAGACAATAAATGACCAACCATAGAACCAAGCCAAGCATGACATCCGGGTGAGAGAAGACAATAAATGGCCAACCATGGTACATGCAAGGTGTGAAGTCATATTTTAAAAACTTTGGCTTACATAAGGTGAGACCCATATCCACTCAAAACCTTAAGACAATTGATGTTGTTATCTCATCCTCATATAGCCTATGTATTTTTTTTTTCAAAGTGTCTGACGCGTCACAATATTCTCTAACATCTTTTAATTAAGATATGATAAAACGGAAGTTTCTTCTCGTTAACTCTGTAATGGGTTTTCTGACCATTTGAAACACACTCTCATTTTACAATTATATTATCGCAAATGATGTATGTATAGTCATGACGAGGTTCTTCCCGGACTTGCCCTTACCCCAAAAAAAAAAAGTATGTCTTCGTTTTGGACTTGATACTTTAGATGAGATGCTTGCACTTTGATCAATGTTTTCCTTTATGACGTAAACTCATGGATTCGAGGCGTATAAACAGACTCTTGCATAAATTGTAAGGTAAGGCTGCGTACATTATATCGCAAAGTGATCCGGCCTCTTCCCAAACCCTATGCAAACGTGGGAGCCTAATGCACCGGGAACGATTATATTAGCAGGTTGTTTTCTATCCCCTTTAGAAGATTATATTAACTTTACATCAGAATGTAAAAAAGTGAAAGGCTGTGAACAAAATGTAGTGTCGGTTTCTATCTTAAAAGTAAATACGGATGGTAATGTTGCATCATGGTTCCCTAGTCCGAGTACAAGGTTGCCGTAAAACTTGTAACAAAATTCCAACAAATCATACTTCACAATCATAAAGATACTGAAAAATAAAGGAGAAAAGCAAAGGAAAACGAAATGAATAAATAGTGGTGACCAGACTGCCAGAGCCACACAGTAGGAGGACAAATTTTTTATTTATTGAGGCAAATGGCCATTAATTGCGTATTAACTATTAGGGGACATAAAATAACAAGATGAAAATGTCAAATCAAGGAGTCATGTGATTAAACTGCAAACGCCATGATAAGTCTCACTTTTTAAGAATAATATTTTTAGTTGGAATGTCTAAATCCCAATAACAATTAAATCATCTCATGCAGTCAGTCATCTTTGTCTTATTTTGTTGAGTACTTGTAGGCTTGATTTTTTTCACCGGACAAAAATAAAAACGTTCTTGGCGCACTAGGCTCCTGCATTTACGTAGGGTCAAGAGAGGAGCTGGATCGTTTCTTGATCTGATGTACGCAGTCTTACTATACACAGTCTTACTATACACTTTGTGCAATAGGCAGTTTCCGCGACTCGAACCCGTGACCTCAAGGTCATAAAACAATAACCTTACCAGTTGTTCTAACGTCCGTTCTCAAAGTTGCAAATGTTCCGTTGCAGTTAATTCTAATTGAATTAAGATGCTAAAATTCATACTCACATATCATTTTTTTTGTTTTGCCAACAGGATATTACAATGCAGTTGAGAAACAATACAACAACAACATTACTCTATTACTGTAGAGGTTCCCGCCTTTGGTGGGATAAGAAGGGTCGGATGTCCATAACTATAGCCATATGTTGGAAACATACCGAGGTTGTTTTTAAAATTGAGAAACAATAATAGATGTGAATAAAATTGGTGAAATTTTACTTGGATAAATTAAAAGTAACAACCGATGCAGATGGAACATACTAATTAGAAAGATACTTGACCTACAGGTAATAACTTGTGGAGTTCAATGCTCAAGTTCCTGCACAACACCTCCTAGAACCGGGATAGGATCCACTCACCGCTCCCCCCTCACCGCGTACGTGACCGTGCGACACGTGGCAAAAAGGAGGAGTGGTGAGGCTGGGTGAAGATAACCCTAATCCAGCCTCACCACCTCCTACTGCTGCCACATGTCGCGTCCTGGGCCGTGCGGTGACTCACCGCGCGGTGAGGAGATCTAAGCCCCTAGAACCAATAAAAAGATAGTTGGTCATTAATGAGCTTCAAGTCATTAAGGCCACTGGATTCCACGTCTATTACTATTATAATATATATATATATATATATATATATATATATATATATATAGAAAGTTACTTATGAAAAGAATTTGAAACCCATGTGCTAATTAATGCTGAAAATTCCACATGAAGTTGCTAGGACCCAGACAGCATTTATGGTGATACATTGGTCCTTACGGAAGGCTAAAATTTGTTACGAGTTGCACATGATTCTGAATAATTTAATGAAGATGTGCAAACCAAAACCCACGATTATTATTTGTCAACCTTGCTATTGTCGATGATTATAAATTCGAGAAATCTGAGAATTAAATGTTATATAGAGAGGGGAAAAAAGAATGAATAGTATGTTAGTATGAGGACCATAAGTTAAAAAGCAGATCGGGTCTCTCACCTACTTCTATTTGAAAAATTTGTTCATGCAAATGGTCAAGAGAAAAACAACAAAATTTGCATTTAGAAGTTTAGATTAGGTAACGAAAAAAAAATCACAGCCCTGCCGTTCCAGGACTTTTAAAAACTTGTCCGTATTACATAGCTCGGTTGATAGTCGGATTGGATTTGCTACCAAAAGGTTCAAAGTTCGATTCCAGTGACACACAGTGTAGGTGTTTCGCAGCTGCTTGGCCGAAGGACTAATTTGCAGAGTACACCTTGTGTGAGTCCTTGCATAAAGTCCTCACCAGCCCAATATGTCGGTGAGTTCCTGATTTACATCATCTACAATGTTTCTTATAGTTGGAACGATGAAGACCCTTCACAATATGGTGCTGAGTTCCTGATTTACATCATTAACAATGTTTTCTATAGTTGGAACGATGAAGACCCTTCAGAAATGGGATAGGATCCCCTCACCGCAAAAGAGTGCGGTGACGCGTGACAGCGTAACACGTGGCAGCAAGAGAGGGTGGTGAGCCTAGATGCAGGTGATCCTCATCTAGCCTCACCACCCTCTCTTGTTGCCACGTGTCGCATGGTCACAAAGAGGATGAGAAAAATGTGGGTAAGGAGATCCCAACCCTCCAGAAGTAGGATATAGCCCTTTGACACTTAGACTTTGAAAACTTATTGATTTGTCCCATCACCCCAAGTTTTCGGTCATGGTGGCAAGACGGAAATTTTATAAATAAATACTCCATCAATGCATTGTTTTATTTTTTATACTGAAATTTTCTTTTGGTAATAACGGGTGATGAAAAGCTTCTTCGAATCACATTCATAACATGTCATCAGTCTTATGAAAGACTTAAGAGTATAATATATAAACCGTCCATCCAGAAAATGATTTTTAAGCCTCTATCTTTTAGAATGGAGGTATTGTTTGTTTGTGCCTCATCATCTTCATACTTTAGCGATAGATTGTGATTACATTGAGATATTATTTGTTATGATTGTTGTTGTTATACGAGTTAAATCAATCCTCGTTATCCGTTACTTATTTACCAAATATGTGTTTATAAAAAAATATTTAGGACTAAACGTGAGTTTATTATGTGTATGAAAAGTAGAAAACAATACAAAAGTTGAACCAAATTGAGGGCACCTAGAGTCTCACACTCTTTTTGATGGGTATGCATTGACACAATCATTACTAGCAACGAATCCACTGTAACACTAGGAGCAAAGGCTAAATCTTTCACGGTGTACATCCACCGCTCCGGTCCCAAAAAGCATTGTGAATGATGTAAATCAAAAGCTTAGCAGACTTCTAAGTTGTATGAAGACTTACGCAGTACAAAAGATGCCCCATGCAAATCAGACCTTCGTCCTACCAGCAGTAGAACAATCATACTATGTGTCTCTGGAATCGAACTCTTGACCTCTTAGAGTAAATCTCAACCCGAGTACTAACTGTACTATGTCCTATGATACATCTACTATAAAACTAGACATTGTAAGTTTTGCATAACTTAATAATTAGGAAAATAGAGGAGCAAATTCTAATGAAATCCTTTTGTTTCTCTGAAATTATCAAGTTTATACTTTACCTTATACATATACTTGTACAACAGTCCTCATTGCCATGCACATTATATTTGTTTGCAAGAATATATACATAAAATTTATCAATATTATACGATTTTTAGTATTTTGCTTTCGTCTCATTTGACTTAACAGGTTTTTCCTCAACTCCATTTCAAGTTACAACTAAAACTCAAGAAAAACCAACCAATGAAATACTTTATTTAAATCATTTTTATCTAAAAATAATAGTCAGTTAGATTATTGTTTTGCAAAAGTAACCAAGAATCTTTGAGAAGCAGAGACACTGACAAGTCACTTTTGACTTCAAGAAGTGGTTTCTGACCTGTTTACTGAGTACCCACACATGTTCTTTGGCATCATCCATAAACATAAACAAAACAAAAAGTCTTCCTGTTACACTACTCTCCTGCGTTTACGCAGTGTCCAAAGAGAGATCGGGTCGTTTTGTGATCTGATGTACGAAGCCTTATCCTACATTTTGTGCAAAACCTACTAGGCTCCTGCATCAGGAAAGGGTCGAATCGCTTTGCAATCTGATATACGTAGCCTTGTATTGTGCAAGAGGATGTTTCCGCAGCTCGAACCCGTGACTTCAAAGTCACAAAACAGCAACCTCAAACAGCCTCGAACCCGTGACCTCAAAGTCACAAAACATCAACCTCACCAGTTACTCCAAGATCCGCTCTCCATAAACAAAAAGTACTAGAAAACTTAGATTACACTGTCAATGTGTATTTGTTTTTGCCATAAGACAGCATCTACCAACTTTGCTGCTTCAACATCAGTGATTGTATAACCCTAACAGGTCATACCAGAGCCAAGACACTTGTGTCCAGACAAACGCAAATACAAAAAAATATGTTATATCACTTGTTTATAGCGTTTTATGAGTAACTATTAGACATTTATATAGTTACTCTTTATCCAATAAGATAAAGATCAACAACAACAACATTACCTCATTGTCCTAAAGTCTCCCGTCTATCGGAGTATGAGGGGGTCGGATGTACACAACCATACCCAAGGTTGTTTTCCGATGACCCATAAATAAGATACAGATCAATAAGAGAAAACATGACATCAGTGTGTTGAAGCAATTAACTTCAAGGATAGAGCGGAAGCAGCAACTGAGTACCAACCAAAAGGGTTACATTTTAGAACCCGGTGAAAGGGAATCCGGCAAAGAATGAAGCATAGGTTGATGAAATTGCAAACATTCAGCTCAAATGCATCATAAGATTACAAACCAAAACTAAAACACTACCGTTAGACCAAGGAAAACCGGATTCAATTTCTCCGGCTAGGCAAGATAAAGCCAAAATTCATAGATACAGCGGCCAACCTCTATTAACTTCATACCAGCTCATCTTGAGATTCAGGACATCTGATCAGCTCCAGTATGTTGACTACTTCTGCCATGCTAGGCCTGTTTGAAGGCACCTGAGACGTGCAAATCAGACCCAATTTCATTATTGGAATCGCCTCGTCAGCTGGAAACTTGCCCTGCAGCCTACTATCCACACATTCCTCCACCCTGCCCTCTTCAAGCGCTCCTCGAACCATATCAGTAAGTACTACCACATCATCTTCCATGTACTCAACCGGTCTCTTCCCTGTAACTATCTCCAGAGCTAGAACCCCAAAGCCATACACATCGCTTTTCTCAGTTATCTTCACTGTTTTACATGCAAATTCTGGTGCCATGTAACCAAGCGCGCTCTGAACCTTGCTGCTCAAAATATACCGGTCTAACATTGGTAGCAACCTGGCCAAGCCATAGTCAGCTACTTTGGGCTCACCTGATCCATCTATTAGAATGTTACTCGACTTTATGTTGTAGTGAATGATGCTCATTTGGTGCAGGTAAGCCAGGCTTTTAGCTGTCCCTAGAACTGTACTAAATCTCTCATCCCATGAAAGGTGCCTTCCGCCAGATCCTTCATGAAGATGCTTGTACAGATTTCCACCAGAAACAAATTCGTAAATAAGAAGCTGCAGTGACGATGTCCAGTAATAACCTTCAAGAGTTACAAGATTAGGATGACAAGCTTTAGCCAGTTTCTTAACTTCCCTTTCAAAATCATCCTGTGACTTAACAAGACTAGAGACAGTAAGTTTCTTAATGGCAACTGAGCGTCCATCTTTAAGAACAGTCTTGTAAACTGCTCCAAAACCGCCACGTCCAAGTTCACAGTCCTTGTTCAGTAGAGCATGTGCACCAGCGCTGAAGTCAGGATCCCCGGTAAACATGACAAGCTTGCCTGAATTAGCCTTCATAGAAGGTGACTGGCTAAATTCATCTCCACCAGAAAATGTCAATGCAGCAGCAGAATGAGATGACGGGGAGCGAACACGAAGATTGAGCACAGTTACAGCAATGACACCCACTACTATCACTGCAGCTGCACCAATCGCGATAAGAGCAGAAATACTGAGGATTTTCTTTTCATGGCCAAAGGTTGAAGACACTGAGCCAGGAATAGCATCTGTTGAGTTGGGATTTAGCACAATGGGTTTGGGTAGGACAGTAGGACATGTTTTATTGACTGGAGCACCACAAAGACCTGGATTTCCAGAAACTGAGGCAGGAGTTATAGTATTGAAAAAAGCACCACCAGGTAGTTCGCCTTCTAGCTGGTTATGTGAAACGTTGAAGTAGACAAGACGATCAAGATTCGCCAACTGCTTCGGTAGGCTACCAGTGAGTTTGTTGAAAGACAAATCCACATGTTGAAGATAAGTGAGTTTTGAGAGTGAAGCAGGTACAGGCCCATTCAGATCATTCATTGACAAAGACCTGCAAGATTTTCACATACATCAACTTCTGGTAAAGCATCTGGATATCTTCCAAGGTGCTTGGGAGATAGGTAACAAGGGATAACTTCAACTTAAAAACATATGCATTCAAAAAAGGTCATTTTTCAATTCTGTTTAAGTAATGCAATCTTTAACAAAAGTTCCTTAATTTCTTGTTCTTACAATCACAAAGCATAGTATCTTGTAATAACTGTGAAACAGCAGTTCAGACGCAACAAGGGATCAAATTCTCAACCATGTTTAAGGACAATCCTTCAAGGTATTAATCTAATTCAGAAGCCAAAAGAGAAACTTTAAATCTAGTGTCAACACGTAGTTAGCACATTCCTCCTGCCTTTCTAGAGATACAATCATTTAAGATAATAAAATGCAACCAAGAAAAAAGGTAGAAGACACGTATTCTAGGAATGCAACCAAGAAAAAAGGTCATTTTTCAATTCTGTTTAAGTAATGCAATCTTTAACAAAAGTTCCTTAATTTCTTGTTCTTACAATCACAAAGCATAGTATCTTGTAATAACTGTAACACAGCAGTTCAGACGCAACAAGGGATCAAATTCTCAACCATGTTTAAGTAGAATCCTTCAAGGTATTAATCTAATTCAGAAGCCACAAGAGAAACTTTAAATCTAGTGTCAACACGTAGTTAGCACATTTCTCCTGCCTTTCTAGAGATACACTCAATTTACAGATAATAAAATACAATCAAGCAAAAAGGCAGAGGAAACGTATTCTAGGAAAAGGGTCGGAGATCTTACAAAAAAGATATCAAAGCACACTTCTCAATTGAAACAGGGATGCTCCCCGCCAAGGAGTTCTTCTCCATCACCAGTTCCTTCAGAGATGTAGCTCCCCCAATTTCTGAAGGAACGCTGCCATTTAATCGATTGCCGCTGAGATCAAGTATATTCAGAGACTTCAACTGCCCGATACTTGATGGGATGGCGCCAAACAGTGAGTTGCTTGACAAGTTAAAATATTGCAAGTTGCTGAAATCCCCAATTGCTGATGGAATTTCTCCAGAAATTGCATTATGAGACACATCAAGAATGACAAGTCTCTGCAGAGAGTTTTCCACTGATGAAGCCAAAGCATTGTCCAATGTCCCATTTAATTCATTTTCTGCCAGCATAAGTTGTTCCAGACCTAATCTAAACATCCAAGAAGGAATTTCACCACTAAATGAGTTATAACTAAAATCTAAGACTAGCAGATTCTCGCACTTGCCAATGGATTCTGGCAACATCCCGGTAAAGCTGTTTGCAGATAAATTTAGTACCTTCAAGGACTGAAGTTGCCCTAATGAAGCAGGAAGAGAGCTAGAAAAATCATTTCCAGAGAGATCCAATGCTTCAAGGCTTCTCATTTCTCCAATCCAATCAGGCAGTTGACCAGAAAAGGCATTCTTTCTCAAATTAAGATCATTACACAATCCAAGCTTCTGCATTGAGGTGGGGAGTGAAGCAGACAAAGAATTCTCCCCCATATCAATTGACCTCAACGACAAGCAAGCTCCAATACCATCAGGAACTCCACCAATAAACTTGTTCTTTCCCAAATTTAAAACTCTCAAGTAGCTCAAACTTTCAATGCCTTTGGGAATTTCACCGTCCAGAAAATTACCTGACAGATCAAGTGATCTAAGTCCACTCAATGACCATATCTCAGCAGGTAATTGCCCTGATAACTGATTAGCAGAAACATTCAAGTACATAAGAGAAGAGCATGAGCTCAATCCTTGCGGAAATGAGCCTGAAAGTTTGTTCTTTGCCAAAGATATTGACTTTATAGACCCATGTTGTCCAAAAAAATCATCAGGAATATTTCCATCCAATCCATTTTGACTCAAATCCAGAACCCTCAAGTTAGGTAGCTGGTTTAGACTAAGGGACAAGCTTCCACTGAGATTATTATTAGAAAGTGAAAGAGTGTGAAGAAACTGAAGACGAAGCAAACCTCTCCCTAACTTTCCTGAAAGAGAAAAGCCATCAAGAACCAGCTCAGATACCCTATTGGATCTGGGATTGCATTTTACCCCTTTCCAGTTGCAACAGCTCTCATCGTCTTCATTCCAAGACACCAATTTTCCTTCTGGGTCTTTTACATCCGCTTTGAACACAATTAATCCCAGAATATCATCATTCAGAGAAGGATTCTGAGCACAGATAAAACTTGGAGCAAGAAAAACCCAGAATACTAAACCAAGAACCAGCCTTTTCATTTGTATTGCCCAGTTCAACAAACCTAACATTATTTTTCTCTTACATATCCATCAAAATGAGACAGTGCTCCAAAAAAGAACATAAATGAGAAAAAGACATATAGTTGTTGACACTAAACCGTCGGAAAATTTTCCAAAAACAGTCCAGTGTAAAAGAAAAATCACTCACTTTTTCTCATATTAGTGAAACCCAGTTCAAATCTAGCTGCTTTTACTTTCTCAGTGCCTTAGAAATTCGCAAGCATCACCAAATGTTGGAGCTTATGGAGTTTCCAACAGCTAAATAATGTGAAGAAGCGCTAAGAATTGGACACAGCTTTTGCCCAGCAAGAATTAAAACCAGTGGATCTTCATTGATTGAGGTCAACAGAAGCTAAAGAAACTAAAGAAAAAGGAAGAAGAAACCAGAGATTAAATTTTTGTCAAAACGCTGTTGTATATTCAGCAGAATGTGACCTCAAAAAGAGTTAACTAAAGAGCAGACGCACCCAAAAAAAGGTGAAATTTTGAGCTTTAATTGAAGAAAATTTTTGGCGGCAATGAAACTTCCCGGCTACCGTGAGAGTGACCGGAAGGATGCGGTTAGAAGTGGTGGTGAAATTTGAAGTTTTCCGGCGATGTCAAGAGGGGGAAGTAATTAGAGCAAGGAGCTTGAATTGGATATAGAGTTTTTTGCTTTTACTTTTTTCGCTTTAGAGCTGTTTGTCAGTTTGAGAGCTTTTATAACGGCTCAGAAGAAAGTGGTGAAGGTGGGTGGGAAAATGGGACTGATTTTATTACGCTCGCCACCTGGCATTGGAGAATTTGTCTGACGTGGCGATGTTAGTAGTTTGTGATTTATCATTGGATTGATGAAGTTAATTAACCAGCCTATTATTAGCACGTTAGTTTGCTTAAATTATTAGATAAAAAGGTTATACTCTAAATTATTAGCACTTTACAATTATCATATCTGGATATGGAGAAGTGCCATTGAGGTAACATATCTGAATTGGGATAGGATCACCTCACCGCAAAGGGGTGCGGTGACGCGTGACCGCGCGACACGTGGCAGCAAGGGGGGTGGTGAGGCTAGATGAGGATCACCCTCATCTAGCCTCGCCACCCTCCTTTGATGCCACGTGTCGCGTGGTCACAAAGGGGGTGAGGAAATTTGGGGTGAGGAGATCCCAACCCATCTGAATTTGAGATAAACAAGTTTGAACTTTTTTTTTTGATATGGAGCAATAGGCGAAATCCTTCGCCCTAAAGTCTATCACCATAGCCAGCATTGTGGAGGATGCAAATCAGGAGTCCAGCAGACTCTTAGGTTGGGTGAGGACTTACGCAGTGACCAACACAAGGTATCCCCTACAAACCAGGCCGAAGCAGTGGAACATCCACACTTTGCATGTCTCTAGATTCGAACTATTGACCTCTTGGAGCAAATCCCAACCTGGGTACCAACAGCCCAGCAGGTTCTTAGGTTGGGTGATGACTTACGCAGTGACTAACACAAGGTGTCCCTTGCAAACCAGACCGAAGCAGTGGAACATCCACATTTTGCATGTCTCTGGATTCGAACTCTTGACCTCTTGGAGCAAATCTCAACCCAGGTACTAACTGGACTATGTCCTAGGGGCATTTACAGTGTTGTGTAATCTTTTTAAATTGATTGGCCCCACCGTAGTATGGCCTCATATTCTTGAAACCCCCCTCTGGCCTGGCCCTACGGGTTATTGCCGCTTGGCCCTACGCGTACGAGGAATTTTTCGAAGAGACACAATTTCACTAATCTACTGATAAGAGGACTTGAACACGGAACCTCAGTCATCAATATATTGAGTCTTTGCCACTAGGGCAAGTGCTTTTAATGTTGGTATAAAGTTGGTAATCGAGTAGAAATTTACGTTAATAAATGCAGACTCGAGTTTTACTAGTCATAATATAGAAACTTAAACCCTACCGTTAGCTCTTTAAAGTAGAATAGATTTGGGTCTTTTTAGACACCAAAAAAATATAATAACCTTCTATCTAAGAGGTCGTTGTGTATTTGATTTGTATTTTCTATAACACTCCGTGAGACCGGACAATGAGGCATCGAGTTTAAAGATTCAACCCTTTATTTCATGATACACAAGTTTGAGTCCTTTCTAGACGTTAAAATAGGAGATGATTATGCCTTTAAGTAAAAAATAAAAAATAAAATCTTAGCATATAGGAACAACTCCATAAAAAAGACTGTGTTACTTCTACTTAAAAACTTAGTCCAACAAAACTTACTCGTATCGCAATCACAATTCATGTTGCATTTGTGTTAGGCGTGTTAAGTGAACTGAACAGTTTGCAAACTAATCGAGTTTGATTTGTATTTGATTCGAGTTTATTCGTTAATTTTACTTAAACGAGCCATATTCGAACACCTATTTGGGTTCGTTTAGTAAAACGAGTCAAACTGTTCGTGAACTGTTTGGCTCGTTCAAACGGTTATAGTGTTATTGAGCCGAACTCAAACCAATTTTAAAGCTCGTTACAGTAAACAAACCGAGCCAAACAGTTCATTTAGCTAAACAAATCTGAATTCAAAAACCTAGTATTTGGTTTGGCTCGGTTCGTTAACACCTCTACTTCGCCACCATTGGATATTTCGATTTGAAGTAGAAAAAATCAGTGGAGAAGAATGGCAATCTGAAAGCTCGATGGCATGGAGTAGGGACAGTGCTTTACAGAGGAAGCAGCAAAAAAGTTGTACTAATAATAAATACGGGTGGGGGAAAGAAAGGAGAGGTTGGTTGGTCTAATAAAGAGGCACGGAACGGAAATGTAACTCAGAAAGATTTAATTTTTGACAAACAGACTTTGTCATGTAAAAAATAGTATTTGATTACAGCATAATCTGACTCAAAATGGGTTGTTTAAGTATTTGATATGATACTCATAATATAATGCACTTTTTCACATAAGATAGATAGTTAATCTTTACAAATTTGTCATTGTTTTACGTAAATTTTATTTCATTCATGTAGTAAAAAAGTATGAAACAAAATTGAGCAAACTCTTATCAATTTACATTTATGCTTATTTTTTATTAAAGAAAAAAAAGAATGTTACAATAATTCTAGATGACTATACAAATTTTTATCATACAAATTATAAAAGCAATAGGTTAAGACATACGGTGAATGACTATTGTCTCTGCATCCCAAGGCCCTCGTCCTCCATCTACCGACATAGATCTAATAAAAAAAATAAAAAATTGCCCCCAGGGGCATAGTCCAGTGGTAAGTGACAAAGGTGATTGGGACTAGAACCCCGACGTCCCGAGTTCGAGTGCGTGTGGAGACAATTCTTGTTGAAATATTACAAAGGTTGCCTCTGGGCTGGCTGAGTCTCGTGTGTCCTCTCCCTTTGCAGGGCTGCAGGTGGAGCACATCCCTCGATTTACATCCCACCTAGCTAAGGGGCCTCTGGTACAGGTTGCCTCTGGGCTGGCTGAGTCTCGTGTGTCCTCTCCCTTTGCAGGGCTGCCGGTGGAGCACATCCCTCGATTTACATCCCACCTAGCTAAGGGGCCTTTGGTACAGGTGGGGGAGAACACACTCCCTCATCAAAGATATAATAAAAATTTCTTTTCGTACGTGCTATCAAAATTTTGGGCCGAGTTTCAATCGGAGAGTCTAAAATTATGTGAATTAGAGATTCAAACAATTTGTAATTAGACATTGAAGCAATACTAATTTGATTTTCCCCCCTTTCTAAGTATATTGGTTCGATTAATACGCCTCGCATAGCTCAGTTGGTAATCGGTTTGAGTTTTGCTCCAAGAGATACCAAGTACGATTCTACTAACAAGCACAGTCTACTGCCTGAGTCAAAGACTCAATTTTCGGTGGACATCTTTTGTGAGTTCATTGTATATGACCTCGCCAACCTAGAAAGCCGTCGAGTTCCTGATTTAGATACTCAACGAATGCTTCTTGAGACTGAAACAATGAAGGCCTTAAGAAATAGGATATGGTATTTATCCTCCAAGTTCGATTAATACACTGGGTATGGACTGTGGCGTGGCTAACCAATGAGCTACAATGGAAGGGGATAGGATCACCTCACCGCAAAGAGATGCGGTGACGCGTGACCGCGCGACACGTGGCAGCAAGGGGAAGTGGTGAGGCTAGATGAGGGATCTAGCCTCACCATTTCCTCTTGTTGTCACGTGTCGTGCGGTCACAAAAGGGTTGAGAAAAATTGAGGTAAGGAGATCACAACCCCAATGGAAGGACGTCCAATGAGGCAACGACCGTGACCCATCACTCCGTCCATCAGACCGGTGAGACTATTGGTGTGTAATATTAAAGTCAACTTTCGTGAAGCAATCCTCAACGGCTCAGAAGGAATACCCCAGTACGCAACAAAAAACAAACTAAATCAAACAACAACAATCATAGTAAATACATCCCAATAAGGTCTGAGAAGGATAAGAGATAGGTAAATAATACATCCATCTCAATAGATCGAAAACTTGCTTCCAGTAAGATCCCCGACTCTATATACAGTGGCGGACGCAGGACAAATTTTTGGGGGGGGGGCAAAATTCACACTATGAATCACCGTCTACTTTTTCGGACTCAATATACATCCCATCGAAAATCCGGCAAAAACTTCCTTACAATATAGATATATGCAAATATTATAACATAAAATCTAAACCAACACATCCACTAATCAAAATGCAACAATAATAAGCAACCATCAACAATATCCAACAAAAGTTATTCATAAGCAACATTAACAAGAAGCAATATCCAACAAAAGTTATTAATTTAACGCTCGACATACCTTTTATTTACGAAATGAAGGACGAGCAGCATGAGGGATTATCGGTAGCCGCAAATTTTGAAATTGTTGCATAATGTTTTCATTTGAAATGGTTCTAAAAACTTCCTTCTCGATGTAACACAGTAAACAGTCCGATAGTAAGTCGTCTCCCAATCGGTTGCACAGATCAGTCTTTATTATATTCATCGCAGAAAAACTTCTTTCCACACTCGCTGTTCCGACAGGTAAGATCAGTTCTAAGTAACTTTTAAGTTCATGGTTGAGCTCAATTCGATCATTGGTAGTGAAATCGTCTGGATATAACTCAACAAGATGTAGTAATTGACTATGATCAAAATTTGCAAAAGAATTGGAAGGATCAAGGCACGTCACGCACCTAATTAAATGTGTTGGCTTTGGTGAAGTGTGTATCCATTTCCGTAGCAATGATGTCAATTACTTAGTAACACACATATATCACATATCATGAGATAGTTTTGGGATTAAAAAACAGATACATTAAATTTAGATAATCAAAAATACAACTGCATCTACCTACCAACTAAATTTTTTCTCCGAGTTGGGGGGCGGCTGCCCCCCCGTGCCCCCCTTGTGAACGCCCCTGTCTATATATACCTGCATAGATGATATAATAATATGAATATGGTGTGTTAGTGTACTACTGAAGGGATTTAGTCAGCACAAACAGAAAGTTTCCGATATTAAAATAGACATAACCGTGTATATGCATAAATAATGAAATACAAAGACAAACACAAAAAAGTACAACGTCAATCTAAAATGTAGAGAGTATCTAAGCTCCCAAGTATACTCTAAGATGCCATTATATCATGTTTAAACATCCTTAACTTTAATCTTCTATCTTTATGAACTCTTATCCTAGACCATGTTCTAAAATATGTAAAAATTTAATAGTTCATGTCTAACGACAAAAGCAAATTGCCATTACCTCAATTTTTTTAAAAAAAAAGTTTTCGCGGCTGCCCACGTACTACTTCTTCAGTTTGTTAAGATAAGTAGTTAATCAAAGTTCATTAAGATCGAAATTTTAAAATATTCAATGAATAGTCTGTTAAAATAGACTTCATATGTTTTATAATCAAATTTGATTAACAATGTATAGGGTCGTAAATGAACCAAACTGTTCGGTTGTTCGACTTGTTTGTTCGAGCTCGAGCTCGAGCTCACCTTGGATAAAAGGATAATGAGCAGAGCTTGAACACTTTTTTCTGTTCGAGATCGGTAAGTAACACTGTTCGTTTAAGGTGTTCGGCTCGTTAATGTTGTTCGTGAGCTAAACGAACCAAGCTTGAACAAGTAAATATGTTCGTTTAAATAAACGAACAAGTTCAGCTCGTTTGCTAAGTTAAATAAACAGAGCTTGAACAACGCAATACTCGGCTCGTTCGGCTCGTTTACCGTCTTAACAATGTATAAAATTTGACGCTTTAATTTAAATAATTTGACCAATTATAACAATATATCTAAAACCGAAAGGTATATATAATAATCCTGCTGACCAGAAATGACCTCAGTTCTGGTCTAAGGGGAAGAGTAGTGGACATCTTTTTTTTTTTTTTTGGAAAAAGAGGAACTTTATTAGTACTCATCAAAACATAGTACATGGCATGCAATATCAGATTGCTACATCATCTACTTCTTCCGTAGAAACAAGGCGTAGTAAGGCGACCTCTAGCTTTTCACTACGACTAACAATCTCTTTGAGGATGCCGGAAGTCGGTGGAATTGCCGCCCCTTGGTTATGAACATATTGGTTCCTCCAATGTCAGATGGTTGATGAGCCAAAAAATACCCCTCGTTAGTCAATAAAACGGTCAACGTTGAAGTAAGGTGAAAGAATGGCCAAGTATGGCGGGTCGGCCCGGAGGTAGACCAGACCACAGGCAGACAAACAGTCCGTCTCGGCTACAGGGCCCCACCGCCATTTCGTCTGTCGGGCCCTTCGGTCATCTTGATCATAGAGTTCCAGCGCCCTCTGGGGGCTAAGAATCTCACCTCGGCCTAAGGGTCCCACCTCGGCCCACATCCCCGACTCGGGCTACAACTTCACCTCGGCCAATGAGTAGTGCTCGGCCTCGGATCCAATCTGTCCAGCGAACTCAGAAAGGCTCTCCAATGTTCTACGGAGCTGGTCATTTTCATCTCGGCATGATGACCTCACATTTCAAGTGGTCATCTCAGGCATCCAGAGGATGTCGGTTATGCCCCTAGCTCGGACAAAAGGAACCAACACTCGGTTCCTAAGCTCTCAACGGTTTATTACAGCCATGCGGATCTCAGACTAATGACCTCGGCCAAACTACAACAGTCACGAAGCTATGTGCTACGTGGCATACATACATTCTCGATTCTCCAGATGTCAATCATACGGGGGGAAGTTGTCAGCACAGCAATCCTTAGCAGCTGAGCGGCTGCCATGCAAGCTAGCCAGACGTCTTCATCTCATCTATCCGAGACACGCAACTCTCAGCCTCGCCAACTATAAAATAGTTGGCGAACATGCAAGTCAGCCAGGTGTCATCACTTCAACCCTTTGGGACACTCAGCCCTCAACCACACCAAGTATAAAAGAGCTTCTCCAACAGTAAGAAGCTCCAAGTCAAAATCAGAAGTAAAATAGACAAGTCAAAAACACCCCGCTGTTCTTATCTCAGCTCGGCCTGCACTGTGGCCGACCTCAAACAGGTACCATTAAACCACTATTTCAATTAAAGCTCTACGCTAAAATGCCCACAGCTGACTTGAGCGTCGGAGGGTTTCCCCGGGGCAGCGCCCTGGGACCCCTAACGCTCTCTTTCCTTTCTCAAGCTTCCTAGGAGGACGGCTGACGGAAGGCTAACGGCCATCAACGGCCTGGACGCCGGATATTTCGACTTTTACCTTGGCGAGACAATCCGACCTCGTCAATGGTGGTTCTGGCAGCCACTATCCGCCCGGAAGTGATATTTTGTCACGTATTTATATAAATTTATACTTTTTTTCAACAAATATGCTAGTAATACGGCATAACTGATATTGTATTTATTTACATACATTCTACTACTTAGTTTTGATACATATCAATTTTAAAACTAATAAAATAAAAAACTCTCACTAATTTGTCTGTTCGTATCTCTTTGGACATCTCATGTTTGTCAAGTTGTCATGCTCTTCAATCTAATGATACGAATAAAATGCAAAGTTTACGATTTATACACGAATGTAAGAAGAGAAAAAATGGCTGTCCTTTTATAATTGCGGCTTAGTCACCTTAGATGCGATTCTGAATTGCAATTTAGGTGGACGGTTTTCAGACTCTAATGTAGTTTTGGCTAAGACGCAGAATACTTCTTAGACACAAATAAAAATAAGACGCAAATAAAAATAGACTCACATGTTTTAATGTGTCATTCAAAATAATGCTTAAGCTAGTTGTAGAATTTTTTTCAATCATATCGTATTTGTGTTTTTTGTTATCAAAACTTTAATATCTTTTGAAATTTCCGATCATAGTTCCTATCATGAATTTTTGTTCGAACCATAAAGTAGCCGAAAAAGATAAACACCCCTGCACGAGCTTTATTGCTAAAGCGAAAAGGGATGAAGTTGACTTTGAAAGAAAAATAAAACTATTTAGATTATAAGTTGTTTAAAAATTCACACAACAGAAAAATTGGGGAAATATTTGGGTATGCCAATTATCCAAGATAAGGTCTCTGCCTCTACCTTCAAGTTTCTGACTGAAAATGTTGAAAAGAAGTTGCAGGGCTGGAAAGTTAAAATACTGTCGCAAGCTGCAAGAAGCATATTGATCCAATCGGTTTTGAACTCTCTGCCCGTGTACGCCATGCAAACGGCACTTATCCCCGCTGCAGTCATTGATGATATTGAAAGACATACACGAAAGTTCTTTTGGGATGAATTGAGTAGTACAAAGCATCTGCATTTCTTGCCTTGGAAGACGATCTGCCAACCCAAACGATTAGGAGGCCTAGGAATCAAAAACCTGCGGCAACAGAATTTGGCTCTTTTGGTAAAACTGGGTTGGAGATTATTGACAGAGGATGAACCGCTATGGATACGAATATGACATCAAAATATGGCTCTCCACTAGCAAAAGCTAAACGTCAGAGTTGCTCAATTACTTGGTGAGGCATCAAGGCCTGCGAACCCCTACTTCGACTTGGGCTTGGCATTCATGATGAGAGCAATCAAGGTGTTCCCGGTGTGATACGATGGCAGGCACACCCATCGGGTAAGTTCTCAGTCGCAAATGCATATACTATCCAGAACCCACAGGCCCAGCTTGCAGACAATTCAGATTGGAGCAAAATATGGCAAATGAAGGGTCCAAGCAGACTGAATCTTTTCCTCTGGCGAGTAAAACATGAGGCTATTCCGACAACTTACTTTTTAGTCAGCAGGCATCTTACTACATCGTCCATCTGCGGCTTGTGTAAGGAGACTGTTATAACGCATATATATGACTTTCGTGATTGCAGCTGGGCCCGTCGCGTCTGGCAGATACTTGTCCACCCGGATCATTGGGTTAACTTTTTCAGCCATCCCTCTACACCCCCGTGGATTGATGCGAACTTGTCTATAAATATGGGAGTCTCCACAACTAGTGTTGGGTGGAAATACATGTTTCGTGAGACGCTCAATGGGATATGGTATTGGCACAACCAAGTACTCCATAACGATCTCGATAAACCGCCGCCACCTCGAGTTTACATTTGTGAAATGAGAAATAGGTTAAGTCTGCTTAGAGTAGCTCATGCTATTGAGCATGCGTTTATGAACGACATCTGATGTAAATGGCATTCCTGTTTTGTGCAGTATTATAAATGAAATGATCCTTTCAGAGAAAAAAAAAAGAAAAGAAATAACGGATTCAACTAAGAAAAAAACGATCTAACATATATCCTCTTCTTGCTCACCAGAGTTTTTTGTTTTTTGTTTTTTTTTCGGACAAAGGTGGAACTTTATTAAAAACAACAAATACAAACGTTTACATCATCCAGACTACATTACGTAATATCTACTGTACCCAGTATAGACGTATGTATATAAGCTAGTAGTCTAACACGCTCTATGATATCACGATGGATAGACCACGGGCTAGGCATTTGCTGAATATATCCATGCACAAATTGATTCCTCCAGTACCATATACTATATACTCCTTCGCGGAAAACATATCGCCAATCGAAGCCTATGAGTGTGCGTCTTGTATGCTGAATGTTCCTGAAGACCCAATCGCGAGGAGAAAGTGTAAGTAGAAACTGTGTCATCTTGTCTAAAGCCCCTAAATATCTCCATATCTTCATTGCCCACGAACAGTCCCGAAGAGCGTGCAATGTATCCTCAACCGAATGACCACATATTGGACACTTAGTGTCAACATTTATTTGCTTCTTCCGAAGATGGTAAAATGTAGGTAGCCCATCCTGACATTTCTGCCACAGAAAGGAGTTCAAACGTGTAGGTCCTTTCAAGTTCTATATATTTTTCCAGCCCGTATATGATGGTGTCTCAGCCGATATTAAGCAATTGTATGCGGAGGCCACAGAAAATTTGCCTGATGTAGTTCCCTTCCATCGATAAACATGGCTAGTATCATCGTCAAGAGTGTTGGATGATTCTAGCCCAGCACGTAGTAAGGAAGCGTACTTCGAATATGCCGCCAAACAGTAGACGCGGTGCTAGACGTGCGGTCTTGTAAAACGCTACCATACTTGTGGTACAGTACTTGGACCCATAGTTTCTCTGGATTTGTTAACAATTGCCAACCCAACTTTGCCAACATAGCTATATTCATATCTCGAAGTCTTTTGATGCCCAACCCACCATTGCACTTTGGTTGACATATGACGTGCCAAGGGCACCAATGTAGGTGCATGTTGCCATCCATCTCCCCCATAGGAATTTTCTCGAAATATGTTCAATCTCATCAATCAGCCCCAGAGGTATCCTAACCGTTTGAATGGCATAGGTTGGCATTAACGATATGACACTTTGTACTAAGAGACTTCTTGCCGCAAATGAAAGTGTTTTTGCTCGCCATGCACTTAGTTTAATAAGTACCTTGTCAACAATAAATCCATACATTTGTTTCCTTGCTCGTCCATGCATCAACAGCAATCCCAGATACTGGCCGAAATCAGTAGTGCAATGAATGCCGTGGTTAGCGAAAATATCCAGATGAAAGCGTCCTGCGATATTCTTCGACACCAATACCTGTGATTTAGATAAGCTTATGCTCTGCCCCGACAATTCACAAAAATCCCATAAAACTTTCTTTATTCGTTCAGCAGTCCGAGTCGTAGCTGATCCAAACAACAATAGATCATCAGCAAAGAATAGATGGGATATTATGGGTCCATGACGTGACGTCCGCATGGGTAACCAGCCTCCCTCTGTGACTGCACGAGCTATCATCTGACTCAACACCTCCATGCATAGAAGGAAGAGATAAGGAGCTAGTGGGTCTCCCTGTCGCATACTTCTCTGTGGCTGGAAGGGTTCCAATTGTTGTCCATGCCAAATAATGGATAGGTATGCTGATGAGATGTTATACATTATCAACTTGACCATTATTGGGCTAAAACCTACTTTGCATAGTAGGTGACGGAGAAATGGCCAGTGGACCTTATCATACGCCTTTTCAAGGTCAATCTTCAGAGCCATATATCCTTTTATTCCCTGTTTCATTCGCATTGAGTGGATTAGTTTTTGGGCTATGATGATGTTATCTGCAGCTTGACGGCCAGGGATGAAGGTGCATTGAGACGGCGAAATAATTTTGTCAATCACTCCCTTGAGGCGATTTGCGATAACCTTGGATATGATTTTAACCAAAACGTTCGTAAGAGCAATTGGGCAGAACTGGGATTCGTGTTCCGGCCGTGGTATCTCAGGTATCAACACAATAAGAGTTTTATTCAACTCGGCTGGGAAGCTTCCTTGTTGAAATGCAGCCTTTACAGTTTCGACTACAGCAGGACCAACTATGTCCCAATTCCTTTGATAAAAGATCGGAAGAAAACCATCTAGGCCTGCCGCATTATATGCACCCATTTGAAAAACAGCCTTTTCAATTTCAATATCTGAGACTGCGCGATTCAACGTACAAATATCGGCCTGCGATAGAGATGGTAAGCAGATGTCAATTGCCGATGCTTCCTCGTCATTGGATGACATGAATAAGCTTTTAAAATGGTTTTGGATGACGTCTTGAATATCATGTGAATTCTCCAACCATTGACCAGTGGCATCTTGGAGTCGTGTGATATGAAGGTTTCGCCGCTTAGGTGCCATAGCTGCATGGAAAGTGCGGCTGTTGCGTTCACCGTTGAAAAGTCATTCATGTTTATATTTCTGACTCCAGAAAGTGTCTTCCTGTCGTAGAATGTCCGTATATTCCTCTCGTAATTTAGATTCCAAACGAAGGAGGTAGGCCGAGGGTGTAGTAGATAAAGATCTTTGGATACCAGCCAAACGGGCGAGACATCTTTTTCACCTTTGTACAACATTGCTGAAAACATTGTGTTTCCAATATAGCAGTTTATCAGTAAATTCAGATAATGTTCGGCTAAAATTACCAGGATAATGCACCCAGGCCTTGTCCATAAACGATGAAAACAGTTTGTTTGTCATCCAATTGGCCTGAAATCTAAAGGGGTGGTTAACTTTGGGACGGTGTGATTTTACTTCCAGTTTGAGTAACAGTGGGTGGTGGTCTGACTCCGTTTTAGGTAAGTGTTGCAAGCTATAGTGATGAAACAAATCCAGCCATGCTGTATTAGCCCATGACTGATCAAGACGTTGTTCAATGAGATGGTGTAATGACTGCCCATTTGACCAAGTGAACCTCCGCCCCTCGAACTCCAGTTCCTGTAACATACACTTATCTATCATTTGACGCATGCGTTCTACTCCGAAGCCTCCTACAGATTTTCCACCCCGCTTGTCTTCTTGATGTATGACTTGATTAAAGTCTCCAATGAGTGCCCATGGAACATTCATATGATGTGAGATGCCTTCAACATATTCATAAAAGAATTTGCGGACTGCCTGTACTGGAGACGCATAAACTAATGAAAGAACCCAAGGAATCATACCATTTTGTTGTATGCCCATGGTCATCATTTGAGCTGCATGTGATAAAACACGGATAGATATGTTTGTAGCATCCCAGAAGCACCATAGACCACCTGAGTATCCCCTCGCTTCAACGGCCCAATATTTGTGAAGTATGTGCGCTTTAATATTAGGTGGGCTCGCAAGCTCGGGACCCTTGTTTCCATTAGAAATAAAATATTTGGTCTGTGATCATTGGCTAGACGTATAATTGCACGAGCAGTATTGGGTGCACCTGCACCTCGACAATTCCAAGCTAAAACATTCATCTTAAACTTTAGAGATTGTGTCGTTGACCAGTATCATGGTCGACAACCATAGGGACACCCGGTTCCAACTGGTATTCATCATTAGCCATGACATTATGGTCAGCAGTTGTCATATGTATAGAATTATTCGTGTCTGGTGGATGGTGTTTGATGTTGTCTGCAGTATGTATTGGCACTGTGACTTGGATATTTGGCAGAGGTCCCGGGGGTTGATCAATCCCCTCATGTGTGATCATCTCCATGGGCTCAGGAATGTTTGTGATGTCCTGTAAGGGTTGCTGTATATCACGGATGATTGTGGTTTCCGTCGGATTCTGTGTGGTCCGCTTTATATGCCATTCACTATGATCTAGACGTGATCGCGAGCTTTCTTGGTCCATATGAGTCCCCATTTGCTGACGATCATCCTTACGACAAGTGCAGGGTACCTGAACACGTACCTTAATTCCCTCTTTCATTGGAATGCCCCTTGTTTTTCGACCATGAAGTTTAGACATTTGTTCCTTTGAGGACGCATGAAATGTGACTGCTGGACCATTATCCACAACCTTTTCTAGACCTCTGACCATGGATGTCGATAGATGGTCATGAGGTTCTTTTATCCCCTCCACTGCAATGGAACTGAATCTAGATCCCGTATGTCCGTTTGATATCTTGGCCATAGAGTCCTTCCCCTGATGTGGCAGTGTAACGTGCTGTGGGTTAACAGGTACTTCCATATCCTCGCTACTAATATCTTTATTTACCGTCTGGCGGCGTCTGCGATTATTCTTAGCCAACATCTAAGGACCAAATGGGTCAGCTGGCATAGGCAGTTTAGCGGGAAGTGCTGTAGGTTCATTATTCTCAACATTATCTACTTTATTGCATGGGCAATCGGTTTGAACGCATACTCTTGCATACTTACCCCGGGACACCTTCATTGTGTTGTCGTCAATCTTCACTGCTGTGCCCAGGAGGTCTCCAATACGCATAAGAACTTTTTCGTTGAAGAACTCTAGGGGTAACCGTGGTATACGTACCCATACAAGGGTAGAAGAAATCTATTGGGCAGATGCAAGGAACCCAAGCCGAAATTTGGCTACTGTCAAATAATGTCCTTGGATAATCCATGGACCCTTTTCCAAAGCAGTATCATACTCCTCCTTTGTATAGAAACGGACCACGTAGAAGCCATCTTCTAAGTCGATAATGTCAAGTTGACCATTAGGAGTCCACATATCTGTTAAGCGTTGTGCCAAGAGGCGGTAGGATATGGTGCGTCCCAAGAGTTTAACGATCACAGCCCGTCGCTATGGTAGCCATAATTCTTTGCTCTCATCCGGTGAAATTTCTAAAAACACACGACCAGGCACATTCATATCCATCTGATCCGAAGGATATGGGTTTGTCAAGTAGGTCTTATCATCTTCATGATCACTATCTTCATCCTCTCCAACATAGATTTTCATATTGTTAAAGGAAGATTCCAGCGATGGTTGACGAAGCAAATCTGCCCATGCAGCGGACGGTTTCAATGATTGACGAATTGGGGACGGTGGTGCTTCCTCAGCCTGTCTTTTGTATTTTTTTTACACTCCTTTGTACTTGATCCACTTCTTCTTTGCTTTTCTCCATCAAATCTGTATCCATCGGAAGGGATGATCGGCGAGAAAAGGACTCGCCGGTGTTTGTTGTACAATAACCGTTACAGTCGCACGTTTTTTCCTCCCGTAATTTGCGGAGCAAAAATTTATCCTGTACTTGGTTTTTTGTTTTTTTGGTTGCATGGTTTTTTCCATTATTCAAATTAATAGAATAAAACAAAATGACTTTGATTGTGTTTATTATATTATGAAGTAGTAGTTCATCTATACAACTTGACACAATTTTTATTGTGGGTCATCTAAAAACAACATTTATGTATTTTTAACACATGACTATAGTTGTGTACATTCGACCTTTATATCCTGATATAGACAAGAACTTTTAGTGCAATATAGTAATGTTGTTGTTGTTGTTTAACATCGCCATATCTTGTTTGGGCGCATAAATTATTGTTTTAACCAAAAAATAAGAGAAGAAAAGAAAGAAAAAAAAATCAAAAGTAGGGATTGAATCACAAAACGACGGTGTTGCTGATGGGCATATTCGGAGTGCTCGAGTTCGCTATCGGGTGAGTGAAAATTTGAGTTTGCTTAGTAGTAGCAATAGCAACTGAGAACAGCAGCATCAATGGCTGCGCTCCTCCTAGAGCCGCCTGCATTTTCATCTTCCAACGCCAGTTCTCGGCTTGCTAGCCAATGCATTTGCCAACCATCCCCGCTCTGTAGCGTCCGGAAGAGCCTTCAATTCCCTCCTCGTAACGGCATCCACAATTCTTCTTCCATCAGTACCTCCTCCTCCTCCTCCTTTTCCTTCTCTTCCTCCGACGGAGATGACGTGACAGCCGAATTTCCACAAGTAGAAAATGACTTTGGCGTTCCGATTGACAGCTCCAAGGACCGGCGGCAAGTTGTAAAAGTTGCTTGGGAGAAGCTGGTTCGCTGGTCCCGCTCTTTACGCTCCAAGGCCAAGACAGACGTTCTCGAACGCACTAACAAAGTAATTTCTCGTTTTTTAAGTCGTTATGCTGGTAATTTTGTTTTTTGAACGAAAAATGTCTTTTGTTTTCGTTTTGTATTCCGGAATTTCACATAGTTTGCTGGAAATTTTGTGCAATAGTTGGATACAATTCAGACTATGCAAATTAGATTGGAATGTTTTATTTCAGAGGTGCAGTGTTTGATACAGGTATGATATGTTTGAATCTCGTGTGGCTACAGGTGGTAGTGCTGGGAGGTGGATCTTTTGGAACAGCTATGGCTGCTCATGTTGCCGAAAGAAAGGCTCAATTGCAAGTTAATATGCTTATGCGGGATCCTCAAATATGCCAATCTATTAATAGTCGACATATTAATTGGTTAGTTATGAAATTCTCAATCAGCTCCATGGAAAAATAAAGATAGAATTATTCCTTTGCAGAAAGTAAATGAATAACAGCTATGCAGAATTGTAAACTTGAGAGGAAAAACAATCTTCTCATTGATTTAAATTGCTGCACAGCTTTCATATGGTTTATATACACAAGGAATCAAAACTGTAAACCTAACTGAATGCTTGTTTTTGGTAACTACCAGGCTAACTAACTTGATAAATGACCACTCTGATTAGCTTTACTTCGGTTGCCTTAAATAACCCTGCATAACCACGTAGATGACAGCATTGAGCTAACCTGGCTTCTTTCAGTTGAGTTCATCTGCATTTAGTCGCGCTTCACTCGCTCATGCTTTAGTTTAAATATGTATTTTGGCGGGGAGAGAACTTCCTTCAACAGTTCCATCTCTAATGCCTGGATCTCCCTCTTGGTGATTTATTATATGTCATTAACTAAGAACTAACAATTGTTGCTATTGGCAGGACAGTCTATATTATCAATTGTTGCTAATTAATTTTGTTTAGTCGAAATTTATTCACTTGTCATCCTTCTCTCTGCTATATATTTCAGTCATTAATGTTACTGCTAACCTTCCTTCTATTCTTTTCTTTCATTTTCAGTAAGTATTTTCCAGAATATCTGTTACCAGAAAATGTAATTGCCATGACTGATGCCAAAGCTGCTCTGGATGGTGCAGACTTTTGCTTTCATGCTGTGCCCGTGCAGGTAACTTCTTTCTTCTGTATGTAGTTTAGATATTTGAATAAGCTTTTAGTTCAGGTTCCTGTTTTCCATTCGGCGTATTCTTCCTCAGCTGACCCCCCGGGCCCGGGTTGTCAATTTAGTGTTTTAAGATACATCTTGTTTATTCATTCTTCTGTATCGCACATGACAAGAAACCGCCTGCTCTTCCTTTCAGTTCAGCACATCATTCCTTGAGGAGATTGCTGCACACGTTGATCCAGGGTTACCATTTATATCTCTTAGCAAAGGGTTAGAACTGAATACCTTAAGAATGATGTCTCAAATAATTCCCAAAGCACTTGGAAATCCTCGGCAGCCTGTCATTGTTCTTTCTGGACCTTCTTTTGCCCTAGAAATGATGAAGAAGTTGCCAACAGGTCGCTTACATATGTTTTGCATGTGGAATGGTTGCCAAAAATTCCATCCTGTTATTTGTTATAATAAGTGATCACAGGCTCGATGTTTCAGCCATGGTGGTGGCCTCAAAAGACAAAAAGATGGCAAATGCTGTACAGCAACTTCTAGCTTCCAGAAACTTGAGGATCAGTACATCCAGGTACTGCACTAGTTCCATTGTTGCAATTGCTGATTGAATCATGCTTTTTTGCGTGTTGATGTGTGTTCATGGCGTTTGAGGAATGAAGCAACAATGTGTTTGCAGTGATGTTACAGGGGTTGAAATTGCTGGTGCACTGAAAAATGTACTTGCGATAGCAGCTGGAATTGTGGAAGGTTTAAATCTTGGCAACAATTCAATGGCCGCTCTTGTTGCACAGGGCTGCTCTGAGATACGATGGTTGGCAACGAAGGTTAGTCAACTAGCTTCCCAGACCCAAACCCAGTTTCTCCTGGGTTATTTTTTCATGATTCACTTCCCATATACAACACGTTAGCAAGCTCTATCTACTAGGTTCGGAATGGTCAAGCAGCTTTTTAGCTTTATATTGCTGTCATTGTCTTAGATCCATTGGCCGCTTGCAGATGCAATTACCACTGCCTTTAGGATCAACCTTTTGGGCCAACATTATCATAGACTCAAGTTCATAAAATCTATGTAAATTCTGTCATACAAGTGGTGCATCCCCTATCTCCAGCATGCTACTTTATTGAAGGAAGTTACGAACGGATTCGACCTTATTCAGTTTTTCTGCCTTTTGATGGTCTGTTTTAGTATCATGGTATCTTTCATAACTCAACTGTTTTACCTATAATAATCCAAACTAATTAAATAATTGTGTAGTTGCATCTACATCAGTCTTGCTTGGACCAAGATGTTCTAGGGTTGTCTTCATACTCATAGTTCATTCCATATCCTTTTTATTTCGTTCATGTTCTACTGAATGTGTTCTCTCTTGGCCGAAGATGGGTGCAAAGTCAACAACATTAACTGGTTTATCAGGAACTGGTGACATAATGCTCACTTGCTTCGTCAGTCTTTCAAGAAATAGAACTGTTGGAGTTCGTCTTGGATCAGGCGAGAAACTTGAGGATATACTTAATTCCACGAGTCAGGTTCTGGTCCTTTTTCAGATATTTTGGTTACATAGCTAGTTTAAATTCCTTAATTATTTTACATATAGTTTCTGCACTTTTAGGTTGCTGAAGGTGTATCGACAGCTGGGGCTGTTATTGCGTTGGCTCAGAAATTTAAGGTTAAAGTGCCAGTTTTAACAGCAGTTGCTAGGATTCTGGACAATGAATTGACACCAACTAAGGCTGTTTACGAACTAATGAGCCTTCCTCAGGTTTGTGTCTGTACATGTACATCATGTGAACCTGGTCCTCATGTAATCTATCTTGGTTCAAAAGTATGTCTTCTAAATATTTTTTATTTTCGTTTTCTGCATTTGCTAAGTTGCCCTAGTTGGATCTTTTTTGCTTTCTCATAAAGGTTGAAGAAGTATAACATATGGAGCATTCTCAAATGAGTAATGTTTGAAATTGAAATGGATGAAACGCAAATGGCGCAAACCGTCGTATTCAAATACATGCAGACCAATCCTGGCAGGCCTAGGTCAGATGCTTCACTTTGTCGTTCTATTTTAGTCTGTTTCTGAGCAACATTTCTGTACATACATGGGAAGAGGGTAATAATGTGCATACATTCTGTTCATACATGGGAGTGATAGACCGAATCTGCTTCTATTGATGAGCATACCTCAAAAGGGATAATCTGGATTCTGGTGATCTTCAGGTGTGTTTAGGTGGTGTTCACTAAACCATTTCACAGCTTGCTTTCTATATCAATTACTCATTTAAGAAGGAAATGTTTTTCAAAACGATGTTTTTGTGTGTGGACTTTGATTATTTGCTGCGATTTCTGTAGGGCATATCATAACTTCCAATGGCCTCCGAGAAAATGTGATGCATCATTTTTTTACTCTTTTGATGGCTTTAATGTTGGGGAACTATCCTGCAGGCAACATTGAAAAAACCTCTTTTAAATGCTATAAATACATGTACCATTCAAGCACTACATAGTGCACATATTTATGAGTGTTTGGTCAAAACTTAGGAATCGGTATCGGATCGGAATGATAAAGGCTGAAAATGGTATGTGTTTGGCATGTAAACCTATGTTTGGTATAAAAATAGAAATCACTATTATTATCATATTTACTCTTTGGAACATATTTAAGATCCTAATGTAAATCAATATACACACATATATACATATATATATGCATGCGCGTACACGCACATATATGTAGACATGCAATTTTATATTTACACTAAAATACATTCTCAGTGTACTAGTTTCTTGCGTTTGCGCAGGATCAAGGAGAGACTCGAACGTTTTGCGATCTGATGTATGTAGCCTTACCTTACCCTATAAATATCAAAATTTCCTTCTTTGATTTATGTGGTTAAAACTTCACTGGAGAAATCTCTAGGCTTAACTGAAATCATCATATCTATGTCCAGCATATATGGCGTACTTCCTATCTACGCTGAAGATAACAAAATAGATGAAGATGCTTTTGAGTTTTGAGGGGGTACCCTGAAATTAGACAGGCAACCCAGGAATGGGAAATTATATAAAAAAGTTCAATGACGGTCCCCATGAAGAAGAACAACAACAAAGAGGAAAAACAAGAATTACAGCTAAATGCAAAAAAAATTGAAAATCTCATTCATCTCAAATTACTTTAATTGCTAACAGATCCAAATCCAAATCTTTAAGGAAACCCACATCACATAACATCAAATTCAACAAAACCCGCCCTTAGGGCATATTGAAGTTATTACTCGGGTTGAGGTTTGCTCTAAGAAGTCAAGAGTTTTCTAAGAGGTCAAGAGTTCGATTCTAGAGACACGCATAGTGTGAGTGTTGTTCCTCTGCTGCTAGGCCGAAGTCTTGGTTTGCGGAGGACACTTTTTGTGGGTCAATGCGTAAGATCTCACACAATCTAAGAGGCTGCTGGACTCCTGATTTGCATCTTCCACACATGCTCTTTGGGTCTAAGACGGTGAAAGCGTCCAAAATGAGAGATTTCACCTTAGGCTCCAAATTAAACAAAACCCAGGATTGTTCAGGGAAGTCGTCATCATCAGTAAAGTTGTTCAAAAGAACACATCAGATCTGATACATGAGGAAGTCAACAATACATACCCACTATATTCTAACGACAACAAAAATCATCAATAGCAGCCGGCATTGTCAAAAATCATCGTTAGCAGCCGGCAAACAATACCTCAATTCTAAAGGATAGAGAGTTTGTTTCTATTGAGACTCCGTCTCTGTATGTATCTGCATAGATGACATAATAATAGATACTGAAAGGAGTAATATAAAGTAGATGAAAGCACACCATCATGCATGAAGAACTACGAAACGAAGAGGAGTGCTGAAGAGAAACAGTTGCCGCTGACGAAGTCGGCACTGTCAAGGTCTATGATGGTCGCCCCAAGGTCTGTGATGTTTTTTCTCCTTTTTCTAGAAAGAGATGGATATGGGAGGCAGTGGCGGAGCCAGGAGTCCCTTCTTGGAGGGGCACTAACAGGCTTCACAATAGAAATACCACCGGTCACCGTTTCGGACCGAAAAAACCGACAAAATCTTCTAGACATATTTTTGTATTATAACATAAAATACATGAAAGAAAACATATCTACCAACCAATATATAAAAAATAAATAAACAATACACAACAAACAATATGCGGATCATAATTATTAAATGAATATAGTAATATACATCAATACATATCTTTTATTTGCCTATTTCAGAACGAGAAGGATCTGCCAAGGGATGCAAAAAGATTCTTCGAGATGACATTGATTGAAATCGTTGCATAATATCTTCATCTTCAATGGTGTTAAAAATTTCATGCTCAAAGTAACACAATAAACAATCCGATAGTACGTCACCCGTCAAATGGACTTTTTTCTAAATTTCTGCATTAAATTCACAAAACTACCCATAATTGACTTGAATGTCGGAGAAATTTTTCGGAGTCTCTCATTTCATAACTCCCAACCAAACCGCTATAAAACGTCATTAAAGTGATACTCATTTTCCCCATCCCATAACCTCCACCTAAACACCCCTGATAGGGTAATTAAAATCCAATTATCTTAAAGTTTCTTTATCATATTAATCTTAAAGTTTGATTTATTTGTTTTTGTTTGGGCCTGGGTGGGGGAAGGGTAGTAGGGCCTTGGGGAGATACAAGAAGGAAATTTGGCATCAATGGACTACTTGAAATCTGTGTACTAGAGGTACTCGCCCATGACCCAATAAATTTTTTTATTGTATGAAGAAATGGTGTATTGACGTCTTAGTGAATAAACCAACTCAAAAAATGGAAAAAGAGAAATCAAAGTAAGAAAGCATATCTTATGGTAGGAATTGGTATTAATGTTTCATGTCAGAATTATTTAAAACTATAGCGCCAGAGGTATCCAACATTAATTGCTAAGAATATTGCAGTACCGCTGTTGGATGCAAGGTTTAACTTGAGATTTTCTGGGTTTATAATATTTGTATTTTTCCAAAAAAAAAAAGAAAGTTTAACTTGAGACTATTGATGGTTACTTGACAAAAATTTCACAAGATAATGACTCATAATATGAAAGCAAATCAGAATTGAGAGTCCATGGCCCCCAGGGGGATAGTCCAGTGGTAAGTGGCAAAGGTGATTGGGGCTAGAACCCCGACGTCCCGAGTTCGAGTCCGTGTGGAGACAATCCTGGTTGAAATATTACAAGGGTTGCCTCTGGGCTGGCTGAGTCTCGTGTGTCCTCTCACTTTGCAGGGCTGCCTGTGGAGCACATCCCTCGATTTACATCCCACCTGTCTAAGGGGCCTCTGGTACAGGTGGGGGGAGAACCCACTCCCTCATCAAAGAATTGAGAGTCCATGTTATCAGTGTCAATTTTCTTTGCTTTTATCGTCGTTTTTCTTTAATAATAATATTTCTTATAAGGTCTCTTCACTGACACAACACAAATTCTATATTCAATGTTGTATAATAAAACATAAACTCTCGTTAGTAATGCAAGAAATCAAAAGGGTTAGGAGAATAATATATTGCTGCAGATTGTAGATGTAAAACTTGCAAATAAAGAACGAGAATTGAAACTTTATGTTTCGAAATGTATTTTTTCTTCCCATTTGAGGGGGGAAAAAAGAACAACCAATCTCATTTAGAATAATCAGATTTTCAATTAGTATTGGTTTTACTAGTAATAAATTGTGTCTAAAATAATTTACATTAAATCATACACGACTCAAATACGATGGAAGATAATGATGAAAAGGAACCATAGCATTAGTGTATCTAATAGGTCTTCCTTAAAATGAAAAGGAACCATAGCATTTCAAAATAGAATAAAAAAATCTATCATGAGAAAAAGCATACTTAATGTACTTTAAAGAATAAAAGAACGTTCTTTGTAAACTATATTAAACACTCAAAGTCTCCCAGACATAGCCTGATGTAGGCCTGTCAAAACTTACCAGATATCCGACATCCGAATTCGAATTCGGCTGTCCGAATCGAATATGGTAAGAGCTGTACATTCGTTTCACCGTATTCGAATTCGTATCCGAATAGTATTAGAAAAACAAATACGAATATGGTATAGTCATTACTGTATCCGAATATCCGTATCCGAATAGATATTTTTAAAATTAAATAAAAATATATAATAAAATATATAATAATATATATAAAAAAATATGTAAAAATATTTATTTTTAAAATTTTAAAAAAATATATATGAAAATATGTATACGGCCGCTTAAATTTGCTGATTTCGAATTCGGATATCCGGATTCGGATCCGAACAAATTCGAATTCGGATGACTTCCTAAATATCCGTCCGGATTCGGATACGAATTCGGATATAGTTAGACAAAAACGAATTCGAATACGGATACTGTGTTACCGTATTCGTTTTATCTGTTTGACATCCCTAGCCTGATGTAAACAGACAAGAAGTAATCACTTTGAAAGAGGAATGTTGGGAGTTCGAATATATCCGGAGGAATTTGTGGGAAATTCCATTGTTTGGGCTCCATAATGTTGTACCTGTGTATATAACATGTCCTTTGTCTGAATCTATCTGGTTCCTGATTTACATCCCTACACTTCCTGTGGGACCGGAGGTGATATGGACCCTTACTTATTGGGATATAGCCTGATAGAAATAGACAAGGAGCAATCACCTTGAAAGAGGAAGGTTGGGAGTTCGAATTCCTCCGAGGGCATTTGTGGGGAATTCCATTATTTGGGCTCCATAATGCTGTACCTATGTATATAACATGTCCTTTGTCTGAATCTATCAGGTTCCTGATTTACATCCCTACATGTGGGACCGGAGGTGGCAGAGACCCTTACTTATTGGGGTACAACCTTTTTTATGTATTAAACACTCAAACTATTATATTTCCTCTTGTCTGAATCTATTAGGTTCCTGATTTACATCCTTATATTTTCTGTTGGACCGGAGATGGTAGAGACCTTTGCTTGTTGGTGTACAACATTTTTTTTATGTATTAAACAGTCAAACTATTATATTCACTGGTTTCAATTTTATAGTCATATTTTGTAAACCCAACTTATTAAGAGAACATCATTTACTGACTTATCCTTTTAATGTGTTGCTGATTTCTCTCTTCTTGGTATTGTTATTAATTGCGAGTGTAATTGGGAATAATGCATCAACTTTAGTAAGACAAAAATCAGAAGTGAACATAACTTTGGAACAAAACAAAAATAATATATTAGACTATAAAACTAAGACAGAGAGAGTAATAATATATCGTGAAAAGAAAGATTAACTTGTAACTAACGAAAAACTTTTACATTTAACAATTGAATAATATTTTCACTATCTTTGAGACTCAAGTTTTCAAGTTCAAAATTTTTTCCCAGTTTGTTATTTTTCTTTTCTAAAAGCTCGTAAATAAACATAAAGCAACCAACCAATATTTTGGTCGGTGGCATCAGGCATGATTTGTCCAATGTTAAACGGACATAACCTCTTTGTTTTCTAGTTTGGATTCCCTTCACCCACAATCTTCTCATCCACTTCCCTATCGCATGATACGTGACAGCAGGAGAGGGTGGTGAGGTTAGATGCCCTCATCTAGCCTTATCAGCCTCCCCTGCTGCCACATGTCGTGCGATAGAGAAGTAGGTGTATGGATTGTGGTGAGAGGATCCGGTCTCCTTTGTTTCAGACCATTGTGTTGTCGCATTGTGAGTGTTTTATTATTGTACAAACAATATGTTTCAATCAATACAATATAGTTGCTGATTTAGTTTGAAATGGATAATTTGTAAATACCGTTTGGCCTTTTATCTAAAATGCCAATGATCCTTAGTATTATATATAGATCAATGGAATCAAACTTTTTATCATCTGGTATGGAGATACTTTTTTAGACTCTAGCGATAACTTTTGGTCTTGTTAGAATATACTGGACATAGAAGTGAGAGTCGGAGGTTTTAATGGAATCAAATTTTGTATCATTTGGGATGAAGATATTTTTTAACTGACTCTCACCCTTCTTTTTCATACTTTAGCGATAACTTTTGGTCTTATTAGAATATATTGTACATAATTGTTGTTTTGTGTAGAAATGGGGCATTAGGAAACCGGGGCCAGCCATCCATCCGACAAGCGGATGAGATCTCAGCAGGAAAAAAAGGAGGCCAAAAATGAGGCCTCCAATCACGCGTCGCCACGTGTATAAAATCAGTTTTTTTTTAATAAAAAAATTTCAACACCAACTTGCTTTTGTACACGTGGCGACGCGTGATTGGAAGCCTCATTTTTTACCTACTTTTTTGCCTGGTGTAATCTGACCCGTCCAACAAGACCTTCAGACCAGCTCCAACTTCAAAGACACGAGACACGAGTCTGACTTATAAACCGTCCGATCGAGATCTTCAAACTTCATCTACACACCGTTCGATCCTAGCACACGTGCCCACAATAGCCGTTTAATCCTTTTCTCCTCTTCCCGGTACAAAATAACGACTCTGCGTTAGGGTTTCCGTTGTTACGCCACTGTCAAACAAATTTGCTGAAATTTCGTCATCGTTCTGAAGTCCTCAGGTTAAACATTGATTCTTCATTATCTTTATTACGTTTTGTTTTTTATTTTTCATGCGTTCAAGTAGTAATGTTTGTTTTGAGCAAGAAAAGGTTAAATACTTGTTTGTTTTTCGTTGCATTGAATTTTGTCTTTGTTTTATTATGGTTTTTGTGATTTTATTTTGCGCTTTTTGGCTATTAGAGGTGTAGCCGTGGAATTGAGGGTAATGGAGAAGGAACTCGTGAAGCTCTATCAGGCGGTAAAGCAAGCAGCGGACGCCGTGGCGGCCGGAGGAGGAGGAGATGAATTAGAGTCCGAGGAGAGTCTCTGTCTTGATGGTTTACAACGCCTCAAGGACTTTCCTGTTACTTATGATGTCCTCGTCTCCAGCCAGGTATTTTGGTATCTTTTCCCAAAGATCTAATTTGTCTACAAATTGTATGCCTTTGGTTGCTGGTGTTTCAGGCTTGACCTTTTTAATGTAAATATTGGAAATCTGTATTTCTGATAGCAGTTCTATGCTGTGTTTATCTCTGTGGCAAAGTCATCTGTTTGTAATGGAATATTTGGTTCAAACGAAGATTAATTGGAACAATTTGGTAATTTATATCAAAGAAGCACCATGTTTTGGTAGCTTCTCGTATACATGGTTATTTACTTCTCGTTGATGGCATCAAACAGTACAGGTTCAGAAAGATCGTGTTGCTTTTTCTCTATCGGTAGACTTATCTATCATCTGAAACGAGAGGGTTAAAATCTTATTTTTTTTTTTATTCTGTAACATGTTGAAGATTTACAACTCCTGGTGCGCTAATTCCATGTTAATTTACCATCTTATTTAAAAGATCAAGCTTGTAAAGAGATGGCCATTTATGCATATCTTATAGACTTCAACAGCCCTTGGAATTATAGCTGGAGTTACAGTTAATTCTGAACTGGCTTGACTTGTGCCTCATTTTGGTTAATCATATCGATTCTATTCAACTCAAGAGTCACCTTCTATATTGTCGCTCTGCATCTCCTTATGTAAGTTGAGTGATAAAGTTAATGGTGCTAGCGGGTATGTTGAGCTTATCAAGCTTCATCCACTTCTGGTATGTTCTTCAATTCCATTAGTGCCTTGTTTTGCTGTTTGGGATGTTAGAGATTTTTTTGTCGTCGTCAATGTTGGACAGTGTCAAAAAGGTCTCTTTCTGTTTGATATATCACCACCTTGTTATTTCTAGGTGTGTACAGGTGATAGAGTAGCATGAACTGAGTGACGCTCAGCTGCACAAGAATCATACCTGTCTTTCTGTTTAAGCATGGTGATCAGTGACTCTGAGCTCCATGTTTTCCCCCATTACTGAAGCTTTTGATCATTTTCACTTTTCTTTTTGAATTTGAATACAGGTTGGAAAGAATCTTCGTCAATTGACAAAACATCCTCGTGAGAAAATTCAATCTTTGGCTTCTGAGGTAGTTGGGATTTGGAGGAACATCATTGCCAAGGAAACGGCTAAAAAGAGAAAGAATGGAAGCATAGAAGGTGAAGGTCTATCAAAATCGGAAGCTCCAAGCTTGAGTTCCAGCCAAGTGAAGAAGGTTCAGAGAGTGGACTCAGTAAAGGTGGAAAATGGTAGGGAAGGTGAAGATGCAAGAACAGATTCAGATGACAGCAAGAAATTTCAGAGAACAAGCTCTGGGAAGGCGGAGAAAGTTTCAGCAGCATATTTGAAGGTTGAAAAATTTGATTATTTGTCTACATCATCAAATTCTGGGAAGGTAATAAAAAGTGAAACTTCCACAGCAGAGTCAAAGGTTGAGGGTGGAAATATTGTCAAAATAGAGAAGAGTACTACAGTAGTTGAAAGTAGACTCGGCACAGAGAAGCGGAATGCAAAATCCGAGAAGTCTGAGCCAGATACCGACGTTCCCAAACTGACTTCAATTCCCCAAACTAAGGACAAGGCGAGGGACAAATTCAGAGAGATCATTGCTGGAGCCCTGTCCAAGGTTTCCAGTGAAGCTGATGAAAATCAACGAGAGCGTGTGCGTGCAAGCGACCCTAATCGAGTTGCTGTATTGGTTGAAACAGCACTTTATCAAAAGTGGGGTGGGTCTACTGGCCAACACAAGGCCAAGTATAGGTCTGTAATGTTCAATTTGAAGGATCCTGGCAACCCAGATTTTCGTAGAAAAGTCCTCCTTGGGGAGTATCCAGCTGAGAGCATTGTTCATTTATCTCCAGAAGAAATGGCAAGTGATGCAAGAAAAGAAGAGAACGCAAAAATCAAAGAGAGAGCGTTATTTGACTGCGAGCGTGGCAATGCACCAAAAGCCAGCACTGATCAGTTTAAGTGTGGCAGATGCGGTAAAAAAGAAACCACTTACTACCAATTGCAAACGCGCAGTGCTGACGAGCCTATGACAACATTCGTAACCTGTGTAAACTGCAACAACCATTGGAAATTCTGTTAGCTTCTTGTTGCCCTTCCCATTGGCAACAGATGGCAGGCTCATTAGGCCTTTGTCATGGGTTGGTGCTCGAGTAGTTGATTGAAGCATCACTTCTGTGGTATGCTGAGGCCCATAACCTATTGCTGGATTATTGTGCAAGAGGGCCAACCAATTAGCCATAATTGCTGTTCTTTATTTTTTTCTGTACTTGTAGCAGAACTATAGTATTTCCTTTGTTATTTTTTAAATGGTATTATGGACGTAGGACTCTAGTGCATTGCAACATTACAATAACATCTCAGTGGCCTTTTGCTACTGCAGAGGAGTGAATGTGCTTGATGTAATCAATGTAGGTGGTATAGTCAATGACGAGGAGTTTCATTCTTGATTTGTGTCAATTTATCATCTGGTGTAAATCTATATGCTTGCAGTTCCTCATAGAAGACTGCAACAAGTGTGGCTGGTTAGCTCGCTGCTGCTTGGATTTCTTGACTGATTCAATTGTGTAACAAGGGCATCCTGGATATCTAAAGCAATCTTTCTGGACTTGATAGTAGCACACTTCTCAGCAGAGTGGACCATGGTGTCTGGTGGATCAACTTTTCAGGTGCGTTCTCAGATTAACTTTGTTGCAAGTTTGATATATATTAGCAATACTTGGACGAAATTTCACGAATTAGAGCGGCTTCTTCAAAGTTACCATGTTTGGAAGTCCGCATTGTAAAGTTTCGTAAACAGGAGTGGTCATTTGGATACATGCTCCACCTCAACAACAACAATCATACCTAGTATATTCCAACGACAGCAAAAGCTATCGCTAGGGTCTGGAGAGGGTCAGAGGAAGACAAACAATACCTCTATCCCAAAGGATAGAAAGTTTGCTTCCAGTGCTCCACCTCAAATACTTGCTTAACAATCTCAGGTTCTGTTTGCATGTGAATTCGCCATTTTTGCTAGGGTTTAGGGAGGGTAAGAGGCATGCAAACAAAACCTTCATCTCAAGAGATAGAGAGTTTTGCTTCCATTGCTCCACCTCAAATACTTGCTTAACAATCTCAGGTTCTGTTCGCATGTGAATTCGCCATCAACATTCCTAATGTTAATATTCGCTTGCCATTTTCTCTCGTCTTTGGTATAATGAAGCTGGAATATATGTAGTGACCTTTTAAGTAGTGCATTGGTTAAGGGATCTGTCTTCAAATAGGGGACATAAGAACGTGAACTGTTGTTCGCTTACCCTTTTTTATTTCTCGAGGGTGGTTTGATCTGTGAGCTTTTAAGATGGCAATATCTTGGTAGACTTGGTATGACCCTAATTTTCGGCCATGCAAATTTCAAATTACAAACATTTTTAGAGGTAGGTCAAGAAAAAAACTAAAGTAGAATGGATTGCCATGTCCTCTCAAGGTGGATGTTTGTAGCAGGAGTAGGATATACAACAATAACAAACGTATATCCTAACGTTAGCAATAGCTACCGTTAGGGTCTGAGGAGGGTGAGAGGTGACAAACAATGCCTCTATTCCAAGGGATAGAGAGTTTGCTTCCAGTAAGACCCATCACTATATGACCCTGCATAGATGACATAATAATATGCATATGGTGTGCTAGTTTATTAGTAAAGGAATTTAGCAAACGCAAATGGAAATCTATTAAAATACATAACCATGTATATGCAAACATAGTGAAAGACAAAAACAAAAACACAAAAATGCAAAGTCAACTTAAAGTGTAGAGAGTATCTAATTTCTTTACAAAAGTTGTAGACACTATAAACTCCATGAACCGCATACGAACATATAATCGTGGTGGAGTCGAACGACAAACGTACACACAATTCTCACAGTACAATTCAAGTCCCCGGCAGGTTAAGGTTAAGAGTTCGTGTCCATATAAGTGAATTTTCTGTTGAAATCAGAGTATAGACGATTTAGAAGGGAAAATAACTGGGAAATGAACCGAGTCGATCTTTAACTGTACATAGTCTGATTGGAGACATGTAGATTTGGAGATAATACAAACTCATGCATAGAATCAAAGAATAAGGAATGATAATAGTTAAACCGACCATCCAACCAGTATGCTTCCGTATCAAAAATATTTTTGGAGTCTAACTTTTTAATGTAATGTAAAATAATATTTTTAGAACGGAGAGAGCATATGTAGGAAGAGAGGATATGGAAGCAGTTGGATGGATGGAGGTTTATTACTATACAATTTCCGATTAACATTAATAAATATCATTTTTTATTTCCAATGGAGTCAATGACACTTTTCTTTGATTTTGAAATATGATGGAATAAAGTAACATGACTCACTAAATTTGCTATGCTTCTTATATTGTGAAATTGTGTAGTAGTTAATCGACACAGCTTGACGTAATTTTTGTTATGTGTCATCGGGAAACAACCTCTGTGTTTTTCTAACACATGATTTTGGTGGTGTAGAAGGAAGCCGCAATGGGGTAATGTTGTATTAGTAAACACCAGAGGAACTAAGCCCACATCATGTAACTAGTTTATTCAATCAAGGTAATCTGTTCAACAGTGGAATAATAGCTTACAGATTCATATCATAAACAAGTATGGTACACAAATCATAGTAACTGTAATTGCAACCATGTCAGTAAAAGCTGGACCAATATATTCTCATCTCTTGCTAACAGTATAATAACATACAGTTATTATTTGAGACTATCTACATATTTACATCCAAATAAAAGATTTCAATCTCACCAAATGCAAGGACTAAAGGCTGAAAATTCTACAACACAAACTAAGAATCTTGAGAAAATGGAATTCACTATCAAAGAAGAATGTCTTACTTTCTGACGGCGCCATGGGGACTTATCCCTTCCATTTGGGCCTATTTCATCCCATCACCCCCTTCATTGAAGAGAGCTTTCTATGCACACCATCTGCACATCAACCATAAAAATATGAATCAGCAAAATGATTTCATGCCTTTCTGTTATGCTTTGAGCTTCTCGTTTCATACGTCAACTTCTTACGTCCCTTTCTTCGCCGTGCTCTCAGCAATTCCTCTAAGATGTAACTCTCTACCTTCAGCCAGCCTCCTCTCAGCAGCAATAGCAGCAGCTCCAGCAGGTGGCAAGTGCCTCAAGCTCTCCCCAGTCTTTTCTTCCTCGGTGCCGGTAGATGAAGCCACCCTGAATAAAGATTCAACATCCTTGAGTGTCAGAACAGGAAGATCCTGATTTTTTCTGTTCCCACTGACAATTGAGCCTGTATTCCTACTTCTATTCAACTTGTATATGCTTTCCTCCACAGTGTCTTTTACCTGAAATCGAGGAAAAAAAGGTCGCTCAAATCCTTTAGCTCTACAGAGGAAAGGAATGTGTGATTCATAATAAAGCTGATCTTTACTCTTCTTTTTTGTTATGGTAAGTAAATTTCCATTAAAGACGGGAACAAAAGAATACAATGACAACAACATTACTCCATTGCCTTAGAGACTCCAGCCTATGCCGGGGTATGGGGGTCGGATGTATGCAACCATACCCATGTGTCAGAAACACACAGAGGTTGTATCCTCAATCCCTCGTAACAACTCTATATAGATCCAGGGACAGTTTTCTAATCAACACTATCAATCAATCATACCCAGTATATCACAACGATAGCACAAGCTATCGTTAGGGTCTGGGGAGGGTGAGAGGCAGACAAACAATACCCCCATCCCAAGGGATGGAGAGTTTGCTTCCAGTGAAACCCCCGGCTCTATATTTCCTAATCAACACTGTTAGTAGAAAATATCATGCTATAGGCTACGACTAAGGAGCAATCTCCCAATTGATCTTTACTTTATCGGATTTAAGGATTTTCAATTCAATGAGAATGTTATAACTGCGGATATGTGCTCATCAGACAATAAATATTTTCCATGGGTAGAGTATTAAGACAGTAGACTGAGTGACTCACAATGAAGCGGTGGACTATTGTCCTGTTCTCCTGTCCTATTCGATGTACCCTCCCAATTGCCTGTGCTTCAACCGCTGGATTGAGCAATGGCTCCACAAGAATTACATGTTTTGCTTCCAAAAGATTGAGTCCGTTGGCCCCATGTTTAAACAGTATCAACAAGACCTGAACAAAATTGGATTCTCGTGTTCCTTCATGTGATTTCCCACTTCGTTTCTCCACATTTTGCCCTCTGAAGTAGCTGATGGCAATGTTTGATTTCCTGTAAAATCAGAACCACCAGATGCAAAAAGTGTTGAGAACGTGTAAACTACAGACGTTGCGAAATAGCAATAAGAACGTGTACAGACAGACGTGGACATTTTTGTCAATAGACGGGGATCATATGTGTGTGAAGATAAAAGAAGAGGCCATCTATTATTGATTGACTTAATAGAATACACATTTCTATTTATAGTCTAACCATAAGCTGATGAGAGATCAATCACATCTCTGTATTAATATTTGAATTTAGACTATGAGATCAATATTGTATTTCTATATACGGAAATCATATATGCACCCTAAATGGAGTCGGGGGTCTCACTGGAAGCAAACTTTCTATCCTTTAGGATGGATGTATTGTTTGCCTGTCTCTAATCCTCCCTCAGACCCTAGCGATAGCTTTTGCTGTCGTTGGGATATAGTGGGTATGTGTTGTTGTATCCTAAATAAACTTAATTTGATCTGATCATTACTATAACATATATTCACATTTACTCTAACATATATTCTCATCTACCCGTGTATATTTCTACACATATTCTCATCTACCCGTGTATATTTCTACCGTGAGTGTATATATATATATGTGTATATATATATATATATATGTATATATGTATATATATATATATGTATGTATGTATGTATGTATGTATGTATGTAAGGCAATTAGGTGTTTCTGATGATACGGCCTGACATACTGTAAATCCTTGTCTATCATCAATGAAAATTTTCTCTTTGTGCTCACCATGTGGCTCCCTCTCACCAATGATATTTTAATTTACAAAAACGAAAAGGCAATCTATATCTTCTATTTAAAAGAAACATGCTTTTATGGATGAGATTGCCAACTAAACAAGAAAGGAACATGCAAATATGTGGATATTAAAATTTTACATTGACTATAAAAAGGGTGGGATGACAAATAGCAGGGACTGATGCTTAATAGCAAGCTCTGACCTGCCTCCTTTCATACGAACACAGCTTATTCTGTTTGCAGCAAAGGCATGTTCCAACACATCAAGAACATCATTCCAGCTAGTAAATACAAGGATTTTTGCTGTCGGATCTGCAGACGTGATGGACAAAATTCTCCTTACGATTGCTTCAATCTGGAATGCAATGCCCACCAAACAGGAACATCAGAATTAATAAATAATAAACAATCAAGTTGTAAGTTGATCAGCGAGAAACCTTTAGCGGTTGAGTAGCATTTTCTCTATCCAAGGATTAAAGTTCGAATCCCTTCCCCAATTTCTTTTCTTTAAAAAAAGTTGTAAGCTCATCCTCAAGCCAAAATATTATCCCACTTTCCTTAAGATGTCCCAAATATGATGTCAATTGTATTGGCCCTTTAAACTTACTCAAAGAAACAATACATGTTAGATGCTTAAATTGTCACCCTAAGGTAGCATTTTATATTCTCATATCAATTAATAAGTTTTAGGGTATAAATGGTAGTATTATAAGTATACCACATTCGTAGTGGTAACATTGTGCATTCCATTTGATTACCATAAACGTACTGCCCTAGTCCATTTGGATTACTACATTAACACAATTACATATACTTTATTTGGATTACCCTGTTTTGCAGTCCTGGGCTGCCTCTTTAGCTCTTTTTTTATAAACTATTTTACCCACTGAAAAAAGGAAACTTAGTTCCTATCTATACATGTTCATCTGATATGGATGTCTTTAAACCTCTAGTCCCTGCTGGTCAAGGTCGCTCGTTGAGACATGGAGGAAGATGGATCAGAAGCAATATAAATCTTTGTTTGATTGCCACAACATACACATTGGAGTTGAAGCAAAAAAAAAAAAAAAAAATTCCACCCAATGTGGTGCACGTCATGTCATTCAGGGTCAGGATAGGTTTGGGTTGCAGATATTGAACAAGAAAACCACTCTTCTGAAACTTCAACAGATGACCAAGACAGTCCTGGGAAACTACTTCAGCAGTTACAGATTAGTGAGTAACTCAGTCATCCTTAAAAGGGCACCTCAGTTCCAGTTCCAGCCACCCTGCCCATAGCCACCCATATCTAGGAATTGACAGGGAATACTACCATCTGGCATGTCAGGAAGCCGGCTTCCGCAGCAAGATGGTAGCTTTAAAGAAAATTTTCCCCGTCAAGAACCATGATTCAAATCAAAAGACTTTGGATCTGCTGTACCATAGATGCCACTTGCCAGAAGCGTGGAGGGCATTTCCCATTCCACCCATATCATGGGTTCTATTCCAATAATTCTTCAAATCCATGTTTCCTGTCCACCCCACGATATGGATGGTTGTGGACAGGGGCGTCTAGAACTGAGGTGTTCTTTTGGGGATGAGCTACTCATTTATCTGTAATTGCAGAAGAAAATTCCCAGAAATATAATTTATGACCTCTGGGAAATTTTTCTGAAATTACAGATTGAAATAATTCCCAGAAATATCATCTTGGTAATGCTCTTGAATTTCTTGTAGTCTTCTGCAAAATCTGCAACCCAAACCACTGTTGATCCTAAATGACATGACATGCACCACATTGGAAAACTTTATGGGTGAAATTGGATTCCCTGTTTTGATTCTAATGTCTATGTATTGTGGCAATCAAGCAGCAAATCATTGCTCCTAATCCAGAGTTTCATAAAAGGACTTCTTCCTAAATTGTATGCAACAAGCTGGGCACTTCCTATGAGATGCTGTGATGGAAAACAATATTGAAACACCTTTTGTATCCTCTATTCAACAGTTAGTCTATATATTTACTAAAGGACTTCCAATGATAAAATTTTAACAAGCTGGGCGTGTTAGCTTGAGGGGTAGTGTTAGGGGTAAGTAGTAGTATTATAAGTGTAACACTTTTGATAATAGTAATATTTAGCATTAGGTACTAGAGACACAAAAAGAGGATATGATTTACGCTACGACTCAAAATAAATAAATAAATAAAGCGCAAAAGAAATGATTGATAATAGAAGGCTTGAGTGGTGTATATTTGATAGATATAAACAATATTGGCCAACTCTTCATTTGAAGTACGGAATTACAACTCTATACTTCTTTCTTTTGTTTTACACTTTCCGTTTCCAATAGAGTCAAGGACACACTCTTTCTTGGCTTTGGAATATGATGGAATAAAGCAAAATGATTCACTAAATTGGCTGTGCTTCTTACATTGTGAAGTAGCAGTTGATCGACACGCAATTTCCATTATGGGTCATCGGGAAACAACCTCTTCTAACACATGAGTATGGTTGCGTACATCCGGACCCCCATACCCTGCTATAGGCGGGAGCCTTTAAGGCAATGGAGTAATGTTGTTGTTGTATTTCTTCCTTCTGTTTTACAAGCATATTCAAAGCATAGTATAGAAATACTGCAAAGCCAATAATGACAATATTTTCGAGTCACAACTAGGCCAAATTTCAAAGAGATGAACAACCGTCAACATTTTCAGTGAGTGCATTAAATAGCGTTTGCATCTAAGAGAGCAATACACATTGAGGGTGAAGAGACAGCAAATACCTTCGTACTGTATGAACCTTGAACAGTTATATGTCGTTCATCTTTTTCACATGCTAGGGAGGAAGATAAGTACGAGGAACTGTGTCTGTCATCAGCCAATGCTATACTTCCAAAATCGGTATGCTGACGGCACGTTGGGCACATTACCCAATTATTTCCATGATGAACTGTTTTCTGCTCAGTCATTGCAAATAAACCTGCAGATGGGATTAAAAGTAAAACATCCATATAAAGCAGTAAATGCTTGTATAACTTTTTTTCTTGTGTGTGCTTGTATATGATATGAAAAACCAGAGCACATCAACTTTAACGAACGAGGAGGAGAAAACGACTGAAAATGAATGCAACACATGCGTTCATATAAGTGAATGAAAAAGAAAAAAAAATTACATTCTCAGTCATAGTTGATGATGGAAAAGGTGATCGGAAAAAACTATCACCAGCCATGACCAATACAGTAACAAGTCAAACGCACTAGGCTTGCATAGAAAAACTCAGGACAAGTATACAACTATCTGGAAAGGAGAACTTACAGTTACAACAAGTAACATGCCCACATCGAAATACCATCTTCTGGCTACTTAGCTTCTCCTGGCAAACAGGGCAGGCTTCCGCAAATTTATTAGTTTGATGTGTCTGTCCATTTTCTAATGGAGAAGAACCAGAAATTCTGCAACCTGTTAAAAATGGTTCGCTTGGATCATCTGAGTGAAGATTTTGTTCAGTGCATACCAGACCCTAGAAGCAAGTGCAACCAAACCAAGTTTAGGTTACCATTTAGCAGGTATATGAATGCTTCCTACACCCACCCACCCAAAAATCAAGGATACAAGAACCAAAAAGATATATATATATATATATATATATACATATATATATATATGTGTGTGTGTGTGTGTGTAATATATATATGTGTGTGTGTATGTATATGTATAGGTATATATATGTATGTATGTATAAAATTGGAAAAGGAAATTAGATCAACAAGGACATATGAAATATTACGATCACAAGTTTATCACCTTCAAGTACCGGAGTTGCCCCTTTATACGTGATAAGGAAGAAAGCTCAAGAAACTTATCGCTGGAATTTTGAGTGCTTGCAGCATCAATCTCATCAAGACTCAAGGCATCCATAGAATCATCATCCAGATCCTCTTTCAAACGAAGTCGACAGGTTGCCATCTTTATTTCATCATAAGCACATAGTACTTGAGCTTGAGCAATAGCCAAAGACCTTGCTAGTGCATATTCCTTCCTCATGCCCTTGCAAATTAGAATCATGCTATTGTTTAGTCCCTGATTGAATTGCAGGATTTGCCAAAACTTGGGTTCAACCTGACTTCTACTATTTAAAAGAGGTTTATCCTAAATTTCCCCTGAATGTTTTCAAGAGTTCGTTGAATAATTTAGCAAGAACATGATTCTTTTCAAACACAAACAAACGAAACACCTTTTATTTAAAACACAAACTGCTCATTACTCTTATAGAGTTTAATCAGACTGAGGCAAAATATCGCCCTAGCCTAGATTTGTTATTCCCTGCAGAGGAATCCAATGCATAAACACCTGCAATTAAAATCTCTACCGCTGAAGGCAGATGAATTAAGGAATGGAATCTGGTCTGTTTACATTCAGAAATGTGGCTGGAAAAGTAAACATCAGGTTCTTCTAGAACATACTTGAAGAAAGATGCCAAAAGGCAGGGTCCCTAAAAAGTAAGCTGGAAAGAAACATTACCATGCCACCTTATTCTTCCACAAGCAAGAGCAGCAAGATAGATCCATACATGCAAGATGTGAAGGGGGAACGGGGTCGTGCCCCATGGGGGAGTGCAAGAAGGGGGTTTGGATAAAAACTTGCAAACAGCAAGTCAACTAGTGTCCTAGCATGTCCAGGACAGAAAAGAGCCTATGGAAACCAACAAAATAATACAGTCCTGAATCAGCAACACAAGCAAATAAGGTTCCAACTCCGCCTAGCAAGAAAAATATTGACTGCATGATACAAATACCTCAAGTAGAAGCAACTGCTTCAATGCTGCTGATGTACCTTCTCCATCTAACAAACGCTTCGAATTGTTCTTTATAATCCCCAGCACCACCTCCAAGTCAGAAGGTGATTTTGACACCTACCAATTAACATCATCACAAAAAGGTTAAATTGGGATCAATTTCCTTTTTCTTCTCAATGATATTAATCTTAGCAGATACGCAAATCCTCAAATAGTTTTAGTTTTACCATGTCAAGTAACCTGTAACATGTAGAAAGCACCCTCTCTAAAAGACAGCTAAAAGCATTATCCATCCATAAACGTGACGGTTAAAGCTCATGAGTTTCCTCACAATCATACCATGGAAAGTATATCTTGAAGAGGTAAGGGAAAAGAAGGAAAGCAAAAAGGTCAGAAAGAAGTGCTTGGCTTCTTATTCTTCTTTTTTTTTTTTTTTTTTTTT